>OX451737.1:980063490-980456946 GCA_948472305.1 Vicia faba | reverse complement strand
GCTTGTCTTTTAACAAACCATTAGAGTTCCTAAAGAAAATAGCTATCAATCGGTTACACTCGCCAGCAGTAGCACCGAAGTCTGAGTCATTAGGTTTCAGATTGGTCACACTGTCCATAACTCGCTTTGCATCTAACTCAAAATCCATATTATCGTACCCTATTTCATCAACCCACTTTAAGGTTTACAGGAGGCCTAGAGCTTCCCCAATAACAACATCAGTACATGGTGAAAGCCATTATGTTCGGGCTGCAACGAACTGACTCACATCATCTCTAATACATGCACCAATACCAACTTTATTATGAGTAAAAGACGCATCAACATTACACTTAAGGCGACCCCTCAGAGTTTTTCTCCATCTGGTACTATCTGGCGAACGGTTAATAATCCCATTATTGGAATAATGTTGTTGGGCCTCTCTCCAACCTGTCAACACCTGAGAAGCTCGCTGATAAATAAGAACCGAGGATTCTTCCTCCTGATTCCAAACATGATTAATTCTCCCTTTCCAGATACTCCATAATATAACTGAGAATATCACATGTTAGTCTTTATTGGACACCTCCAAAAAAGAAAAAACCACATACGCGAACAACTCACCATTGTCACTTATTTGCTACAACAATGACCAAAGGCCCACATTGTTCCAACATTCAATACTTTTAGGACACTGAAGAAAAATATGGTAGTATTTCTCTTCACCATTCCTACATCCGACACAATTTGAAGGACAATTGATACCTTTTTCCAACATTCTCCTTCTAGTAGGCACACAATCTCTACACAGACACCATAGGAAATTCTTAACTTTGGGGGAGGGGGGAGGGGGGGAGTTCTGATGTTCCAGAACAAATTCCAGCTCTCCTTGATTCTAAGATGAGAGGTATCGATGGCATCATTGATACAGAATCTGTAAGCACTACAAACCGAGAATTTATCGTTATTATCATGTTTCCAGAATAATTTATTATTATGGACCGCAAAGAAAAAAGGTGTATTTTGAATCCTTTGGGCGGTCCTTCCCCTACGAGCGAAGAAATAAACTTTTGGTTCCATTGTTTACCATTTGGGATCATCAAATCTGAGACTCTAAGATTACTCATAACCAAGTTATGAGGCCAAGGATTAATCATAGAAGTACCATCTGATAGCCAATTCTGATCCCAAACCGAAATATTATGTCCTGATCCTATATTCCATTTTAGCCCACCTTTAACCCCAAATTTGGAGCTCCAGATTTTGCGCCACACATAACTAGGATTGTGGCCAATATTAGAGTTAAGATAGCTGCAATTAGGAAAATACCTGGCTTTATACAGGCAGGACACTAGGGAATCAAGATTGGTCATGAATCTCCAAGCTTGCTTGCTTAACATCGCAAGGTTGAACGCACTAATGCTTTTGAAGCTCATACCACCATCACATTTCTGTATAGATAAACGGTCCCAAGAAAAACAATTTATACCTTTAGTTCTATCTCTTTTATGACCCCACCAAAATGAATTCATCGTCTTCTCAATCTCGTCGATTAAGGAGGATGGAAGTAAGAATAGACTCATAATATAAATTGGAATAGATTGCAGCACAAACTTTATCATGGTCTCTCTTACTGCTTGTGACAAACTTTTACTACTCCAAGAATTAATTTTTCTCAAAATCCTATCTTTGATAAAACTAAAAGCTACTCTCCTGCTTCTGCCAATCATGAAAGGGACCCCAAGATAACTACCTCTTCCCAGACCTATTGAACTCTTAACGACGTAGCTAACTCATTCCTTGTATTAGAATCAACGTTCATATTGCAATAGAATTCAGATTTCTTGAAATTGATAGCTTGAGCAGAGGCTTCCTCATATGTAACAAGAATATCCTTCATAACATTAGTTTCTTCAGTATTAGCTCTGAAAAATAGAAAGTAATCATCGACGGACAGAAGATGAGAGCTAATAGGAGCATTCCTACAGATTTTGATACCATGGATGTCGCCTCTATTTTCTGATTTCCTTATAAGAGCAGTAAGACCTTCCTCACAAAGAATGAATAAGTACGGAGATAAGGGGTCACCCTGTCTCAACCCACGCCCAGGAATTATTGGCCCGACCATAGTACCGTTCACACTCACTGAATACTCCATCGTTTCAACACAAAGTATAATCCACCCAATCCATTTTTGACAAAAATCCATGACGGTAAGGATGTCCTTCAAATAATCCGAATCAATTATATCATAGGCTTTACTGATATCCAGTTTAAGAGTTATCTCACCAACTTTGTCTCTAGTCTTAGTCTTCATGTGGTGAATCACTTCAATAGTAGCCATAACATTGTCCAAAATAGATCTATCGGGAACAAAAGCTTACTGATTATCAGAGATACACTTTCCTAATATCCTCTTGAGACGATTAGCAAGAACTTTTACTATCACTTTATAAAGAATATTACAAAGAGCTATCAACCGCCAATCCTTCATTGAAGTTTGAATATCACCTTTAAGAATGAGAGGGATATTGGTTTTATTAAGGTTTTACGAAAAAATACCGGTTTCAAGCCAAGCACAACCTGCATTAAAGAATTTTGTGCCACATGTATCCCAGAACTGATGGTAGAAACCGAGATTATACGCGTTTGAGCCAGGACTTTTATCAGCTTGCATAGAGAAAATAGCATCTTTAAATTCATCAATGGAAACTCCAGCAGTGAGCATAATATTATCATCATTAGAAACAGATTTTTCAATAGCATGTAATACCCGATCCCGAGAGCTCGTCTTCTTTTAGAATAGATCAGTAAAATAGTTATTACCCACTTAACACAAACCTTCTGTAGAATGAGTAACCTCCCCATTTTCATTGGCAAGAGATTTAATGGTATTAATTTTTTTCTAACAGTAGCAATAACATGAAAGAAGCGAGTATTGAGATCGTTGTCTTTGTACCAATGGGCTTTAGATTTTTGCTTCCAAAAAAGATCATCTTTCACCAACAGGGAATTCAAACTTTTTTTAAGGGTTGAGAAGTAGTTAAAGTTTTCTTCAAAAACATTGTGCGCCTCTATCCAGCTGCTTGCAAATACTATCAATTTCGTTTCTCACTTTACACCAATTATTCCGACTCCATTTCAACATTTCTACACCTTCAAGAATCATATCATCCACAACATTATTGTCTGTCTTGACATGTCCCATCAGCTCTGGAAAAACCACTTCATTCGTGTGAATCTTTTTCTTCACTGTAATTGTGTCCCAGGCATGTTTGAGTTCCATATCTGCGACTTTGATTCCTTTTAGCTGAGACTTATGTCGAGCCTGACTTTTCATGGATAGTTTTGTAGCAATTATTTTCTTATTGCTGATTGCATTTTGAGGTCCCTTAAACTGTTCCAACCTTGCCGAGAAAATACTGTCAGGTGGATTCTTCAACGCTTCACGGATTATCGGGCCTGCTATAACTGAAGCATAGTTTCTAGAGCAGACACAACATTTTGCTGTCCAATATTCCATGGAGTATCAATCTTCTTATTCTTCCGAGCTGGCTTATCCTCACTAATTGGTTTGGCCGGACCAGCATTTGTGGCGCTAACAGAAGTCCCAAAATTGCTCGCAACAGAGTTACTCGATATTTCCTCATTCATCTGGTTGTTGACGACACCTTCCCCGTCATTTCTGTCTTCACTTTCATTTCTCTAACCATTGCGTAACCACCTGTTAGCGCCACCGTTGCCTCCTAGTACACCAGATTCCGCCCTCAACAAATTACCCCCAACCATTTGTTTCGTTACAAACTGTTTCTATAAAGAAATACTAATTTTTGTTTTATTTTTTTAACCCTTCAATTTCTATTAAAAAGTTCTTTGGTAGCCTAAATTTGATTAAAAAATAAGTAAAGAATTAAATTTTTTAAAGTTTGAACTTACACTCATGTTCTCTCAAATAATTTATCTTTAAAATATTTTTTTATTTTAATAGTGGGCAAAATATTTATTATATGTAATTTTTAATCAAATTTATAAAGAGAATACTAATATGTAGAATTTTTTTTAACAATAATTATGTTTTGAAAAAAAATACACACAAATAACCATGTTTCGGAAAAATTTATGCAAATGACTATGTTTTAGAAAACATTATAATGCAGTAGCTATCTCAGATGGCGCATGCATTGATTTTTTTAAAGAGGAGCAAAGTGAGATGACGCCTAACCATTTTCTATTTTTTTCTTCTATTTTTTCTATTTATCTGCAGATTTTCCTGTAGATTTAACTTTTCTTGCGGATTAACCTGTGAACTATTTTTTTGCAGGTAATTTTGTAGGAAAATCCACAGGTAAGTACGCAGGTAATGTCAAATCTATAGGAAAATCCACGGATAATTGAAAAAGTTTGAAAAATATATAAAAGACGTCAGTTCAAGTGGCGCCTCCTCTTTCATTCATTTTTTTTGAAAACATGTTTATTTGTATAATTTTCTCTTACGTAATTTTCTCTGAAACATACTTATTTATGTATTTTTTTCAAAACATGATTACTCCTAAAAATACATTCAATTATTCTTATACACAAATATTTTTGTTTAGAAATTATTTATAAAAATATTTGAATCAATACTAAACTATTCTTGTTATTATTCAAAATTTAAATCAATAGCTTAATATCAGTACTATATGCCCACATCATATCAGTATCCGTATTTTAAAAAATAATAAATTAGGATTTAAATCAACAATATATTTTTTCCCGTCTATAAAAATAATAAATATTATTTTTATTTAACTTAGTCCCGTTTATAAAAATAACATTATTTAAAAATATTTGATGATAATAAAAATATTTTATAATTAAAAAAATCTTAAATTAACAAATTATAGTGAAAGAAATATTCAAACAAAATATATAATTTAGTTAGTAATAACTATTTAATATAATTGATTAAAATCAATTTACAAATTACATATATTAAAAACTATTGAATATAATATTTATTTTCATTAAATTTAAGGGAATTGAAAACATAGACTTTTAATTTCTCTCTATTTAATTATAATTATTGTTTTAATTATATTTTTTTGGAAAGGCTAAAAATCATAACATTAACATAAGAGGCAAGCATAAGGTATGCCAACCCCAAAAGTTACAATGTTTTCACGTATACAAATAAAACTATTAGTCTAGCACATAACCTTAACTCTTGACTCTACAATAATAAGGTGTCGTACTTGTTCACATAAAGATCTCCTGAACATACTATAATCCCACCTAAAGATCTCCTGAATATACTATAATTCCACCTAAATTACCAAAGTAATTAACAACCTAAATTACCAAACTAATTAACAATACACGGAAACTTAACAATAAGGTCTAATACTTGTGTTAAATTGTAATTTATAGTGTCGAAAAGATTATATTTATTTAGATTTAAATAGATTTGATTTAAATCTAGAATAGATTTGATTTGATTTAGTAACAAAATAGATACTTTGGGCTTTAGACTTAGGGTATAAGTTCAGTTATAAATAGAGGGAGTAACCCCTATTTTTTGTAAGCAAGTCAAGAAAGTCATTCACAGTATTTTACAGTTGCAAAGTGAATAATAAAGTTTTCACAGTTTGTGAGCAGAGAGAAACTTTGCAGAAATTATTTGTCTTGTCTTCATTCTTTGTTTGTCTCATAATTAAATTGTCATTGTAGTAGAAATTCATCATAGACTTTGGTGAGTTTCCAACATCTGGTATCAAGAGCTTTTGTTTTGATTCGAGGGAAGTGTCAATCACGAACGATTGAAGAATTCACGATGGCGAATTATGGGAATGCAAATTATCCAGCAACTCTACCAATTCTAAAAGTAGACAACTATGAGAATTGGTGCAAACAGATGAAAGTCTTATTCAGGTGTCAAGGTCTTTGGGACCTTGTAAAAGATGGAGTCGAAGCGCTTGGAGAAAACGCTTCAGAAGAAGAAAAGAAGAAATACACAGAATCTGAGAAGCTGATTTATAAAGCATTATTTATAATTCATCAATGTGTCAGCCCAGACAATTTCGAAAAGGTTAGTGATTCAGAATCTACAAAAGAAGCTTGGGAAATTCTTGAGAAGTCTTTTGGAGACGCTGAGAAGGTGAAAGAAGTGAGGTTACAAACTCACAAAAGGACGTATGAACTGCTTCAGATGGAAGACAGTGAAAGCATATCTGATTTCTTCACTAGAGTTACAAAACTAGTAAATCAAATCAAGATATGTGGAGAAACGTTAACAACAAGAGCTTTTGTTTCGAAGATCTTGAGATCTTTAGCTCCTAAGTTCGACCACATGGTGGTGGCGATAGAAGAAGGGAAAGACTTGTCGAAATTGAAAAAGGAAGAGCTTCAAGGGACGCTTGAATCTCATGAACAAAGAATGAATGAAAGAGCTGCAGGAAAATCGAAGAGTGATGTGGCTTTGCAGACACATTCAGCAAAAGAAACCAAAGGCAAAGGAAAGTGTTTCGACAGAGGTAGAGGTGGCTACAACAAATCGAATGGTAGAGGAAACCAAATCGAAGGAAATATGTCGAATCAAAGAAGACCATACCAAGGCAACCAAAGAGGTGGTGTTGCAAATAGAGGAAGAGATGGTGGTCGAAAACCTGATAAGAGTCACATTCAATGTTACAATTGTCAGAAGTATAGACATTATTTGAGTGATTGTCCAGAAAAACGAAAGAATCAAGAAAGTGATGCAAAGCTTGCAAAACATGAAGAAGAAGAGATGATGCTGATGGTCACAACAAGAGATGAAGATAGATTCAAGGATCAATGGTACTTGGACTCAGGATGCTCATCACATATGTCTGGAAGGAAAGACTGGTTTGTCAATATAAAGCCCTCAATGAAAAATATGGTAAAATTTGCAAATGACAATACCCTAGCAGCTGAAGATATTGGTGATTTTATGATTATGAGGAAAGATGGCAAAAAGTCAGTAATCTCCAATGTGTTGTACATACCAGGCAAGAAGAGCAATTTGCTCAGTATAGGGCAGTTGGTCGAAAATAACTATAAAGTGTCAATCGAAGATAAGATGATGAGATTCGTTGATGCAAATGGGAGATTAATCTTGAAGGCTTCTATGTCTGAGAATCAAACCTTCAAGATTGAACTAAATGTGATGGAGCACAAGTGCCTTTCGAATTCAGCTAGCAGAGATGAATGGATATGACATTATAGACTAGGCCATCTCAACTTCAAAGACATCGGATATTTGAAGAGAAGAAATATGATTTAAGGATTGCCAAAAATCGACATTCCAAACGAGGTATGTGAGGAATGTGTGCAGGCGAAGCAACACAAGAATAGCTTCAACAAGGATGCAGGAAGCAAGTCGAAGGCTAGTCTTGAAGTCATATATTCTGATGTATGTGGATCAATCCAGGTGGATTCGATGGGAGGTAATAAATACTTTGTTACATTCATAGATGATTTCAGTCAAAAGCTATGGACTTATCTGATCAAAAAGAAAAGTGAAGTGATCGAAGTATTTGTCATGTTTAAATCTATGGTCGAAAGACAAGGTGGTCGAGCTCAAAGTTTTGAGAACTGATGGTGGTGGAGAATATGTATCGAAAGACTTCGACATGCTATGTGAAAAGGAAGGGATTGTGCATGAGGTGGTGCCACCATATACTCCATAACAAAATGGAATTGCAGAAAGGAAGAATCGAACCATCATGAATATGGTGAGAAGTATGTTGAAAGGCAAGAATTTACCTAAAGAGTTTTGGAGTGAAGTTGTTTCGACTGTAACATACATTTTGAACAGATGTCCTACAAAGAAGCTAGAAGGAATTACTCCAGAAGAATGTTGGTCTGGTGTGAAGCCTAGATTGAGTCATCTGAAGGTATTTGGATCTATTGCACATAGACTTGTTCCAGATCAGTTGAGAAGAAAACTTGATGACAAGTCAAGTCAAATGATTCTAGTTGGATATCATTCGACAGGAGGCTACAAGTTGTTTGATCCAGTGAAAAAGCAAATTGTGATCAGCAGGGACGTGATCATATATGAGTTTAAAGAATGAGATTGGACTGAAAATGTCAAGAAAGATTAAGTGGGAATCCTATTCAAAGAATCAGAAACTCAATTCAAAAGAGAAGTTCGACAAGAAGAACCAGCAGATATACCAAGTATAAGCAGACCTCAAAGAACAAGACGCATGCCTGCAAGATTGCAAGATTGTGTGATTACATCAGATGATGTGATAGATGATAAAGGTGAGCTGGTACATTATGCTTTCTATGCAGATGTCGAACCTGTTAATGCAGCTGAAGCATTGAAGGATTCAAAGTGGGTGAAAGCAATGAATAAAGAAGTGAAGTCTATCAAAGACAACAACACTTGGTCACTTGTCGAATTGCCTCAAGGCAAGAAGGAAATTGATGTCAAGTGGGTATACAAAGTGAAAACGAATTCGAAAGGGGAAGTAACTCGACACAAAGCAAGGCTTATGGTGAAAGGATTTCTATAGAAAGAAGGAATAGACTTCGGTGAAGTTTTTACACCTGTTGCTAGGATCGAAACAATCAGGTTAGTTGTTGGTCTAGCAGAAGTAAACAGTTGGCACATATGTCAGATAGACGTGAAGTGTGCATTCCTAAATGGACCCTTAGACGAAGAAGTATATGTTAAACAACCAGTTGGATTTGTGAAACATGACGAAGAAAGAAAGGTGTACAGGCTGCATAAAGCCATGTGTGAATTGAAACAAGCTCCAAGGGCTTGGAATAAGAAAATTGATAGTTTCTTGAGGGAGAAGGAATTTGTAAAGTTCACGACTGAACATGGAGTATATGTAAGAAGAAGCAAGAGTGAATTGTTTATACTATGTCTCTATGTAGATGATTTGTTGATAACATGTAGCTGTAAAAGTGAGATCGGAAACTTCAAAGGTGATCTCAGCAAGGAATTCAAAATGTCTGATTTGGGTGAGATTTCATATTTCCTTGGTATCGAATTCTACAAGAGCATTAGAGGTTTGATGATGCACCAAAGAAGATATGCAGGAGAAATTCTCAAGAGGTTTGAGATGGAAGAATGCAACTCAACTTCAACACCTGCAGAACCAAGACTGCAGCTGTCGAAAGATGTAGATAAAGATGATGTTGATCCAACCCAATACAGAAGACTTATTGGATCATTGAGATACCTTTGTCATACAAGGCCTGACTTAGCATATAGTGTAGGTATGATAAGTAGATTCATGCAGAAGTCAAAGGTATCACATCTAGCAGCAGTGAAGAGGATACTAAGGTATCTCAAAGGAACTTTCGATTATGGCATTTTATTTCCTGCAGCTGATAAATGAAAAGAATGCAAGTTAGTGGGATACACTGATTCGAGTTGGTGTAGTGATGCTGAAGAGCGAAAGTCAACAGCAGGATATGTGTTTATGTTAGGTGGTGCACCAGTTGCTTGGAATTCAAGAAAGGAATCAGTAGTGGCATTATCATCATGCGAAGCAGAGCTACTTCTCTTTGTGCATGTCAAGCAACTTGGATGGTAAACTTGGTCGAAGAGATAACAGGGAAAGATCATGGAGCAATTACCATGAAGATCGACAGCATGCCAGCTATCAATCTGGCGAAGAACCCAATAGCACATGGTCGAAGTAAACACATCAAAATGAGGTTCCATTATCTTCGAGAGCAGGTAGCAGATGGAAAGATGAATTTGGAACACTGCAGAATTGAGAATCAGATTGCAGACATCATGACGAAGGGAGTGCAAGTCGAAGTATTCAGTAGGCTAAGAGTCATGATGAATATAGATAGTTTAGACACAATGAATTAGGTGGTGTGTTAAATTGTAATTCATAGTGTCGAAAATGTTAGATTTATTTAGATTTAAATAGATTTGATTTAAATCTATAATAGATTTGATTTGATTTAGTAAAAAAATAGATATTTTGGGTTTTGGGCTTAGGGTGTAAGCTCACTTATAAATAGAGGGAGTAACCTCTATTTCTTGTAAGCAAGTCAAAAAAGTCATTCACAGTATTTTACAGTTGTAAAGTGAATAATAAAGTTTTCACAGTTTGTGAGCAGAGAGAAACTCTGCAAAAATTATTTGTCTTGTCTTCATTCTTTGTTTGTCTCATAATTAAATTGTCATTGTGGTAGAAATTCATTATAGACTTTACTGAGTTTCCAACAACTTGTTCATATATATATATATATATATATATATATATATATATATATATATATATATATATATATATATATATATATATATATATATAAGAGTTTGGACTATGCTTATGATATTTTTTAATAAGCAAATGAAATTATTTGTTCTGTTGCATTTGCAGGGTGAGAACTGGAGTCTTAAAAGAATTTCAGAGTTTGGTTATTTAAGAGCACATGCTACTAAAAATGATTTATACTTGGAGGTTAGGATTTATATAGTTATATTCCAACCTGAATCACCATTTTATTTTTTTAAACAAAATACTTTAGATAATTATAAATTATTTATTTTTGTCTTAAATACATATTAAATATTATATACTTTGTGACATCAGATATAAGAGAATTTAAGAATAGTTTCCGCATTGCAAAATAAAAGCTCACTCAAAAAAAAAGAAACAAATAAAGAAGTAACAATAAGGTGCAGTACTTGTTCACATATATAAGAGTTTGGACTATGCTTATGAAATTTTTTAATAAGCAAATTAAATTATTTGTTCTGTTGCATTTGCAGGGTGAGAACTGGAGTCTTAAAAGAATCTCAGAGTTTGGTTATTTAAGAGCACATGCTACTAAAAATGATTTATACTTGGAGGTTAGGATTTATATACTTATATTCCAACCTGAATCACCATTTTATTTTTTTAAAACAAAATACATTAGATAATTATAAATTTTTTATTTTTATCTTAAATACATATTAAATATTATAATCTTTGTGACATCAGATATAAGAGAAGTTGAGAATAGTTTCCGTATTGCAAAGTAAAAGCTCACTCAAAAAAAAAGAAACAAATAAAGAATTACATATTGAAAGCCAAAAGAGATCTAGAGACACTTGAAGATGAATAACGTTTCCGTTGTTAATTATACTACATATACAATATTGTTAATACTGTTACAAAGAATTACATATTGACTATTAATTGCTGGAAAAACTCCTCTGACTTGAATACCAAAAGCAAGCTTGGTTGAAAGATAAAATATCACCCTACTCCTAGCAGATACACTATCCAAATTACTAATAGAAAATCGAGTCAACACAGAGACCTAATAAACCTGAAGCAGCACATATTGCACAAATCTTTTTTTGTAATAATCAGATTTTGAAGAAAAAAAATACATAAATAATCATGTTTCGGAAAAAATTACACAAATAATAATGTTTCAGAAAATCTCACAAAGGAGGAGCCAACCCAATTAGCGCAGGCACCTATCATTATGTCTTAGGCGCCATCTCACTTGACGCATGCTCTCACTTTTAGCCAAGTGAGATGGCGCATGCACTTTAAAAGTGAGAGGAGGCGCCATCTCACTTGGCGCCTAGGGCAAATTTTGTTTTCTATAAATAAATGACTCGATTCTCCGTCATTCTTCACACTTTCTCGCATTGTCTTCTTATTTTTTCTCTGTTATTTGCGTCATGACATCTCCCATGATTTTCATCAGAGATGGATACGTTATTTTCTCGGCCACCAAACCTTCAATGAAAATGAAATTTTGGCACATTCACTCCATAGAGCATCTGAAGAGAGAGTTGATGCGATGGCTAGAGGGAGACATCAGGGATGGGGAACAAATTAGAATGATCCAAAGAAGAAGAACAATCACCTCACTTGCAATTGGAAGACCTAATTTTTTATTGAAGGAAGTCAAAACAGAGTTAAAGCATGAGAGAAATAGAGAATAAGTTAGGAAAAATTAAGATTAAAGTGTGATTGAAGAAAAACATAACCGCTGCTGAGGGGTAGTAGAATGAGGAGAAGTGAAAACGGAGTATTCTGTAACCGCCAATTTATGTTGAACGAAATAAGGAATATGGAGAAAGGGAGCATTTTCGAAACAAAATTTAAGTTTGGAACAAATATTTCATTTGTCTCACACACATGAAGTCACTTATTGTGATTTTGAAACAAAATGATAAAATTGACTTTTTAGATAAATCTGATTTTCTTATATTATAAATAAAAAATTTATAAAAATAATATTATCTTAATAAAAATGCTACTACTATTTAGTATAAATGAAATAATGTTTATAGGGACTGTAGAAGATTCCATAGTCCCATATTCCCCCAGACAAATCGATTGGCAATTGTAACTATAGTACATGTGATGTGAAGAGAAACGCGTGATAGTTTCAATCAATTTTATGCATTTGATAAATATTTGGTGGTTGTTTGGATTATATTATAGTTGAACCATGCATGCATAACACAATACAATACGGTGATTAGGACGTTAATTGTCTTTTTTTACTTGGAAGTCCGTGACCGTGAGATGAGAAAACAAACAATAATGTCATTTTTCACTTAAATTAAATACTGGATTAATATTATGAGAATCCTAGCTATATTAACGATTTTACAATTGAGAAAAGGGAATATGCAGTGTATAAAATATATTTATATTGTCGATTAATGATAGATAGTAATTAATAGGGAATGTGATGAGTCCTACTTTATATTAATAGTTTAGATTTAATTTTAAGTTATATTTTATTATATGAAAGATCAACACTAGTTTATAATAATGTTTCATTTCAGAGTTACGATTTGCATTGAATTTTCATTATTAGAGATTGACTTTTGAAATATCCTGAGTCACGTTTTGCACTAAACTTTCACTGGTAAAGGTTGTCCTTTGAAATATCCCGAGTTTTATTAGAATAAGTAAGACCAGCTCTGATTTAATAGAATAAGAAATTTCATCCTTAAATGTAGAACTTGAATGTTCAACTTTTCTTGTATAAATAGAGCATTATATTACATTCCAAAATCAATCAGAAACAGATTCACATTAAATAAATTTCTGAATCTTTTATGGTATTCAAAACTTTTTTCACCACCATCATGGCTTCATAGATCCTACATTTTCGTCTTCCGCTACAAACTCGTCGTGTTTCTCTAATGGCGATTATGTCATCACCGACACTCTCATATACAACATCGAGTATTCCTTTCGCTACTTTCAACTATAAATTTACAGAAAAACTATATGATAGGAATTATCTAGCGTGGCTGCAACAGGTTAAATCGGTGCTCCGAGCGCACCGTCTTCATCATTATTGTGTTGCTCCACAAATTCCTGACTAGTACTTATCCAAAGCATATTGTCTTGCTGGTAACGTGAATCCTGCATTCACTGTATGGGGAGTGCAAGATCAATTGCTCCTCTCGTGGCGTCAATCGTCACTTTTTGCATCGCTTCTCCCTAGCGTCATTGGTTGTCGTCATACATGGCAGCTTTGGGATTGAATTCATAAGAATTTCCATTCTAATGTCAAGGCACAAACACGATAGCTGATAACTGAGTTACTGACACTCAAGAAATGTACAAACACTGTTACTGAATTTCTTGACAAAATCAAGGCAATCTCTGATTCTCTAATGCCAATCGGTGAAACAGATTCTACAACTGAGCAATTGGATATTATTCTCGAAGGACTACCTTCAGAATATGAATCTCTAATTACGCTTATTAACAGTAAGGATGATTGGTTTGATTTTGATGAGATCAAACCATTATTACTTGTGCGTGAACAATGAGTCATCAAACAGAAAATTGTTGAAATAGTTGCTTCATTGAATGTAACTCAAGTAGCATCTTCAAGCAACCAGAATATCACTCTTCAAGAAAACTACATTGCTGACACTCAGTTAAATGAGAACTCTAAATTTGAAAATGCCAATTCTGAACATAATTTTTATAGTGGTTGTGATGGTCGTGGCAGCGGTCATTTCGGTCGTGGTCGTGGCTTTAGCCGTGGGAATATTTTGTGCCAAGTCTACTACATGTATGGTCATGATACATCCATTTGTTACCATCGATTCAATACTCAATACGCTCCACAAGGTCAGTATCCCACTGCTCCTGCTTATGGTAACTATGGTAATTCCTATGGCAATTCCTGTCAATATGTGAGACCAACTATTACTGCCTATTACACTGCTAATGCTACATCTCAACTACAGCAACCAGATTCTTGGACCATGCATGTGCCTTTAGGTCATCCTGCCTTAGTTCCTCAAGCTATGTTTACCAATGCTACTAATCCTACTGCGCCCATTCCTTTCTTTGACACAGGTGCCACAAACAATGTGAGTTCTCAGCCAACACCTAACAATACTGGAGTGTCTCCCCTCTTTACCTAGAAAATGTCTTTCTAGGAAATGACCAAGATTTGTATGTTCATTCCATTAGCTCTAAGTTCTTTCCATCTCATATTAATCCTAAAATTCAATTGCATCTCAAATATATTTTAAATGTTTCTTCAATCACTAAATACCTAATTAGTGTTCACAAATTTGCTTATGATAATATTTGTTATTTTCAAATTCACCCATTTCACTATGTTGTGAAATCACAGGCTGACAATGCTCCTCTCCTTCAAGGTCTTATAGATCCCAGTGGCCTATATCCTCTTGATAATACCAGTGTCAAGTCTATTTCATCTCTGAATAATGGTTCCCCTTCCCAAGTGAATTACATTGTATCACCTCACACACTTTTGCATAATCGACTAGGACATCCTAGTTCTGTTACTCTAAATTCTGTTTTGAAGATGTGTAATCTCACTACTACTCCACGAAATAATATTGATTTTGTGTTGCTTGTTGCATAGGAAAAACTCACATGTTACCTTCCCAACCTTCTAAAACTATTTATATTGAGCCTTTTCAACTTGTATATTTTAATTTATGGGGTCCAACACCAATGGTTTCTTCTATGGGTATAAGTATTATGTGTCCTTTATTGATGCCTTCGGTCGTTATACATGGATATATTTTCTAAAAACAAAGGATGAAACATTGTCTAAATTTAAGGAATTTAAGATTCTGGTTGAGCTTCCATTAAACACTAAGCTAAAGGCCATATGAACATATTGGGGTGAGTTTAGACCTTTCAAATAGTTCCTAGCTGATCTAGGAATTTTCCACCGACTTATTTTCCCTCACACTCACCATCAGAATGGGTTAGTAGCATTAGTATGGCATAAAACAAATTATAATATGAAATTTGCAAAGTTTATGAAATCGGAGATGGATGTATGGTGTTTTCATGAGATTTTCAACATCAACATCGATCCAGCCTTACTTTGTATGGTGGCTAGGAGTGAATGAGATAGCTGCTTTGCAGTGAGAGGGTTGGTAATAAGGATTTCAAAATTTAGGGTTCTTGAGAAAAATTTGGAAATTTTGACAAGTTTGAAAGGAAAGGGTTTCTCGTGAGTAAGGGTTCTCCTTGATGTCTAAATTGATATGAATATAGAGAGAAAATTAGGGAAAATATGATGGGCTTGGACTCTTGTAACAAAATATGATTTTATCTTAATTTAGTTTGACTTTAAATTAATAAAAATAAAATATAAACATAAAGAACCAAGGGGTGTATGAATGAGTTTTGAGGCGTATAAGGAGTATAGAGCATATTTGGACTCCTAAACAATGGTCCATTAGCTCAAAATATCAAGCTTGCTCAACTTGGACTTTATGCATTTGCTCAAATTTTCCCAATTTGCAATGGCTGTAACTCACTCAATTTTAATCTTTTGAAGGTGATCTTAGACTTTTTGGAAATCTCAATATGTCCTCTACGACCTCTATGTTAATAATTTTTGTTTTTGAAGACTTTATCTTGATGTAAGTTGCCTTGACAAAAAGTGTCTTTTTGTTGACTTTTAAAATGACCTATAATGTATTGGCTTATATATCTCAAATGATTCATTTTTTGGACTTGATCTTAGAGAGACAAAGTTGTAGAGAATTGAATTTCCTTCAAAATGGGCATTGGTTGGAGAAAATCTGATGAAGCATGTGAAAGTTATGCTTGGTCAAAGTTCAGTTGACTTCTCCTAAGGAAACCCTAATTTGGCAGCTTTTGACTTTTGATGATTTAAAGGATTTCATTGTGGAATCGTGATAAACCCTTGATAAAATGATGAATGTGACTTTAAAATGTTGACCAAAAATCTTGAAGTTTGACTGTATGTTGACCACATATGACTTTTTGTCCAATACAGTTGATTTTTAGTCATCTGGGCAATTGACTGAGCAAATTTATGATGCAAGGCTTGAAACTTGACATGAGAATTCTTGAATAAATATGAGGGCCTATGAAAAACACTTGAGACCTTGGAAACTCAATCTTCCTTGTGAAACACAAAATCCTAGTTGTGGACCCGTTGCTTGGAAGGAGAATTTGTTTAATCAATTCATGAGCAACCTTGAGAATTTGAGGACCATTTGAAAATGTCTTGAAGAAAAATGAGAGGAAAAATTTTGGGGTACAACAGTTGGCGTTTATCCATTTCACCCATAACTTTTCTTCTTTGCTTTGGATATTCCGTAGGAGTTTTTCCATAGTTTCTTGGTTCCATTCCACTCGGGATGTGATGTTTAGACCCCCTGCACTATTTGGATTTCATGTCTTATACCAAGCAACATTTGCCTTTTTACTTATTTCCTCTTCGCCACTCCAAAGAAAATTTTTGCAGTTGGCTTCCACATTTTTTATGATTGTTTTAGGGAGGAAAAAAACTGCATCCAGTAATTAGTAATTGTCAAGAAGACAATATGAATCATCTAGTATCTATCAGCATAAACAAGTAATCTAGCAGTCCAATGCTTAATCTTAACAATAATTTTATCTATAAGGGGCCTACATTGTTGGACTGTTAACTTTCAGGTAGATAAAGATACTCCTAAGTATTTAAAAGATAGAGTACCAGTTGAGAAGCTAGTCACTTCTAAAATCTTCTGTTTGACAGTATCATGCACACCTCTGTAATAGACTCTGCATTTTGCAAGATTTACTCTCAATCCAGTGGCTTCTGAGAATTTTTGGAACTCCTTCATCATAAGTTGAATTGATAGCTAATCTCCTCTAGTGAATAGGATTATGTCGTCTGCAAAACAAATATTTGTTAGTTGTAACTTTTTACACTTGGGATGGAAGTTAAATTTGGATCCTTCTATAATTTTCTCAAACATTTGTGAAGGTATTCCATAACTAAGACAAATAGAAGAGGGGATATGGGATATCCTTGTCTTAATTCCTTTTAGCCTTCAGATGATTACTATGATGGCCATTTATTGCATATTTGTAGGATACTGTTCTCACACAAGTCATACTCCAATTTATGAACTTTGAAGGGAAACTCATCTCTCTCATAATGGCTTCCAAAGCTTACGAATTTTTTTTATTAATAACCATGTATTAAAATAATATTTCGTAAATAACCGGGTTTCGGAAAAAATTACGCAAATAACCATGTTTCAGATGGCTCCACAAAGGAGGAGCCATCTCACTTGGCGCCTCCACCTAGGGTTTTGCCCTAGGCGCCATCTCACTTGGCGCCTCCCTTGACTTTTAGCCAAGTGAGATGGCGCATGCTCCTTAAAAATGAGAGGAGGCGCCATCTCACTTGGCGCCTAGGGAAAAACTAGGGCAAAATGCTGTTTTATAAATAATTCGTCTGTTTCTTCGAAATTTCTCACACTTTCTCGCACTGTATTTTTATTTTGTACTCCGTTATTTGCATAATGACGTCGCCTATGATTTTTAGAAGAGATGGTTACGTTATATTCTCCGCCACGAAACCTGCGATGAAAATGAAATTCTGGCACATTCACTCCATGGAGCGTCTGAAGCGGGAGTTGATGCGGTGGCTAGATGGAGACATCGCTGAGGGGGGGGGGGGGGAATTCGAAGGATCCAGCGAAAACGAACAACAACCTCACATGCGACAGGAAGACCTAATGTGTGGTTGGAGGAAGTCAAAACAGACAGTGATGTAATGCTGATGATGCATGGGTCAGATGAAATTGTGTTAACAGTTATAATTTCCTAGATTGAATATCGTTAATTATTGTTGTACGCGTTTTATTAACTGTAGCAAAATCTGTTAACGGAAAACCCTAATGTTTACAACACAAATATTGAAAAGATTTATTGTATTACAATATTTATGTGGTCGAGCCAGACGCCCGATTCGGACAGTTTTTGCGATTGTGTCCGACCTGAGGGCATAAACCACACTTTATTTCCAACCTGTCAAGATCGTCCATTTATGTTGTGATGCGCCTACTTTTGGGACGACCCTTCTTGTTCCTTCGCATTTGGTCATTGTGCCAAACTATATCGCCGTTGTATTCAGGCCAATAATCCGGTTTTGCCACCAAAGGAAAGTTGTTGTTGTAAACAGTGAGCAACGTTTCAGATTTGTAAACGTTTGACAGCAGTTAAAGCGCGTCTTGATGGGTATGAGCACAAGCGGCAATGACATGAGAGCAAGGCATACGAAATGCTTGAAACCTGCCACAATCGCACCATTGAGAAGGTAAAATGACCCTGTATTCTTGTCTTGGCAGGCCTTCATTGTGGTCGATTGTCTCTTTCACAATGAAGTTGTGGCTGTGTCGGTCAAACCGTGTAACCATGTGAGTGTTGGCTTTAGCACTTTCAGCCTTAATGTATTTCATGCAGCTTTCACTCCATAGTTGTCCTGATTGCAACACCGCATTCCACATTTCACCTCTTTTGGCAAATAACGCAGTCATCCTAAAATACGTAGATTTTACCAAGGCAGTGATTGAGAGGTTTCGTATGCCCTTGAATACCCCATTCATTGATTCAATAAGATTCGTTTTCATATGCCCCCATCTTTGGCCATTGTCGTATGACCTAGTCCACTTTTCCACCGAAATATTGTCGATCCACCTACCGGCTTCTGGATTAGACAAACGGATCTCGTTGCGGTAATATTTGAATGTGGGTTGTGTCAATGCATATCCCGCATTCATAACCGCTTTCCTCAATGTTTTGTCCTTGACCTCCCTCGAGAAATTCTGGACGATATGCCTGACGCAATAGACATGCGTAAAAGAAGGGTCATGCCAACCATTTGTTGGATTATTGTAGGCACTTTCAATGGAGGCATGTCTGTCCGAGATCAAACAGAGATCTGGTTGAGGAGCCACGTGTGTCCGAAGATTTTTCAGGAAAAAGCTCCAAGCACCACCGGTCTCCCCCTCGACAAGGGCAAACACAACGGGGAAAATGTTGTTGTTGCCATCTTGTGCAACTGCCATCAATAGCGTGCCTTTGTGCTTCCCATACAACCAAGTCCCGTCAATTTGTAGAATTGGTTTGCATGATGCAAACCCTGTGATGCATGGTTGAAATGCCCAAAACACGCAACTGAATATTCCGTTGCCATGCAGTAGACTACCATCTTGGGCGTACGTTGGCAATGTTTCCAGAACATAAACACTACCTGGAGAATACGTCTTGAGTGCATTCAGGTAGCGGGGAAGTTCTCTGTATGACTCCTCCCAGTTTCCGTACACCCTTTCAATCGCCTTAGTCTTTTCTAACCACGCCTTACGGTAAGACGGAGTGTAGTTAAAAACCATGGTGATGTGGGAGATGATTGTTTTCACCTTCAAAGATGGGTCGTTGCTGACCAGGGGTAGGATTTCTTGACAGATTAGATCATAGTTGAGTTTTCGGTGTTCCTGTGATTGAGTGGAACTTACACAAGTGTGGGTAGTCATGGAACCTATGACCCAGCAGTCACCCCTTAATCTGTATGATGCGGTCAGCTTGAACATACAGTCAGGGTGGACACACTTGATCTTGTACCTTTCCGGGTTGACACGATCCACCTTAAAATCAACCGAGTTGAGCATGTGAAATTTTTTAATGGCCCTGATGCATTCCTCTCTGTTACGAAACTTGTCCTTCTCTTTTAAATTTTCATCCGACTGCATATACGGTTTGAAAAATAAGTCAGTAGAAGGTTCATCTCCGCCCATGTTGAAGTTTGTCATGTGCGGAGGTGGTGTGTAGATTTTGTCTGTAGGAATACTAGGGATGCCATCATCGTCAGAATCATCGTTCACTATTTCATCAAACTCTAACTCGTTATCTTCTTCTTCATCAAATGCATCTACCTCATCTTGTTCATTCTCCAAAGGATCAACCTCCTGTGTCACCGGAGGCTCTACCTCCTGTGTCACCAGAGGCTCTTGAAGCAAAACGTACAACTCAATAGAGTCGTATCCAGAATAGACATGGCTGGAAATCATATTCTGGAGATCTTCGTCATCTTGAACTTCAACCTTATAAAAAATTACTTGGTTGTTTCCAAAAAAAACTGGATTCTGATAAAATATCTGGGACACCGGGCCTCGTTCAAGTTTGGCCTCCAATCTTTTCTTGAAGTACGAGAAATTGGCTTTCCCGTTTAAGAGAAATCGAACGTTGTCGGTGTTTCTAAACAAAAACCCAACTGTGGGACAAATGTATGTCTCACCGTTGAAATGTGCTTTGACGACAAATTGTGGTGAAGAGGCCATTGCGTAGAATTGTTTTAAGGTTTGAAGGTTGGAATGTTTGAGGTTTATTGATTGTATGAAGGTATGAATGCTGTAATGTTTGAAGGTTGGAATGTATGAATTTGATGACTGATTCGAAGGTTGGAAGATTTGACAGATTATGTGAATCAATGTTATGTTAAACGTAAGGCTAAAAATTTCAATTAAGTAAGGATGCAACCCCCCAAGGTTGCCAATAATATTACATGCAATAATGAAACCCCATAGGCTGCCACCTATCCTGGCCCTATTCTGCACATATACATGTTTTTTGTAAGACTCCACCCATCAACTCCAATGGCCTTGCATGCAATAATGAAAGGAATCCCAAAGGTTGTCACGTAGCCTGAGTCTATGCTGTAACAAATGACACCTCTTATTCGCCAAATGGGGTGGCGACACCATTCATTTTTGTACTCTTTTGCCAAGTCCAATGGCGCCTCCCTTACTGTCCAATCGTGATACATGCATGGGCTTATGAAACCCCATAGGCTGCCACCTATCCTGGCCCTATTCTGCACATATACATGTTTTTTGCATTTCTCCACCCATCAACTCCAATGGCCTTGCATGCAATAATGAAAGGAATCCCAAAGGCTGTCACGTAGCTTAAGTCTATGCTGTAACAAATGACACCTCTTATTCGCCAAATGGGGTGGCGACATCATTCATTTTTGTACTCTTTCGCCAAATGGGAATGTCGGAAGATTATGACCAAGCCGACCAAACCTACCATCACCCACCATATCACCAAACCACCCAACATCCACAATACCAAACACCCCAAGATCCATTTCCTTTCTACCCCCCATACTCAGACAACCAATGCTACCGACCAACCATGGAACCCCATCCACCGCCAACACGACCAAACTTTGAGGGTATGGGTAACCGACTGTACCAGAGCGGATCTTCTAGATATGGAGATCTTACTGATTTTATGGATTCAGACCGCATTGACTTCGCTGGGCCATCGACCTTGCCGCAGCAGGAAACGCGACGGCACCCAGCAAGAGAAAGGCGAGGACGGGGATGCGGAACCGGGGGTCATTACCGGGTTCCGGGGGATCACTGATGTATCTTTTTTTTTCCCAGTATTTTTGTATCCATTTTTTTTACTGTTATTTTAATGTAATACAGTTGAATGTAATTATTATTTTTTTAATAAAAAGTCCATTTTATTGATCTCTGTCCAATAGGCAATGCACAGGAAAAAAAATTTAAAAAAAAAATTTTTGCCCTAAAATTACACTTAGGCGCCATCTCACTTGGCTTAGGGCATGCCCTAAGCACATAGGCGCCAAGTGAGATGGCGCCTCCCTTAAAAAAGGAGGTGCATGCGCCATTTCAGATGGCTCCTCCTTTGTGGAGTCATCTGAAACATGGTTATTTGCGTATTTTTTTCCGAAACCCGATTATTTGCGAAATATTATTTTAATATTTGGTTATTAATAAAAAAAATTCAAATCTTACCATTCTACTGTATCATAAGCTTTTTGCAGGTCCATTTGGATGGCACACCTAGGGGGTATATTTTCTGTTATAGCCTCTGAGGAGTTCATATGATAATATGATATTGTCTTAAATGACTTTCCCAGGTACAAATGCATCTTGGCTCTCATCCACTACTACATTTATAACTCTACTCAATCTTGATGTTAAGATTTTTTATATGATTTTATAAAGAATGGTGCAACAAATTATGGGTCAGAGTAGCTAATGCACAGTTGAAGGTTGCGTGGATTCTATTACACTAAAAAAATTTATGAATAGCTGCTCTCACATCAGTTTTGATAGCAGTACAAGTAGACTTGAAATTTTTTGCATTGAACTCGTCCACTCCATGAATTTTTTTGTCTCCAATTCCCTTTAGGGCCTCCCAAATCTCTTGTCTGTGATAGGTTGGATCAAGCTATCTATGTGACTATCTTGAAGTTGAGCTCCCTGTCTAACATCATTTATTCCAAATCAATATACTTAACTTCATGCACATTGTTGCCTCTAACTCTATCTCCCACCTTTAGAATATTATTAAAATATCCAATTATAATCCAAGGTCCCTGAGTTCCTGTTGCACAATGCATGATATCTTTCCACGGATTCTTTCTATTGTGTAACTGGTTATGAGCATATAACACTGTCAGCCATGAGGTGATCTTTCCCTCTGCATTGACGACTTCACAATGTATAAATTTGTCTAAGCTCTGAATTAATCTCAACTCCATGTTATTCTTCTTCCACGTGATCCAAATTCTACCATTAGGGTGGTATATGTAGTTGTCCATCCAACTCTAGTCATTCCCAAACTTCATTGATTTTCTATTGGAATTATTAAACTTCGGTCTAGTTTCAAGTAGGGCAACACAAGACACTTGAAATTTTTTTATATGTGAAACAATCTCCACATGTCTTGTTGTCTATTTCTCTACTTTATTTTCTCTTTGCATTCATGCCCCAATTTTTGGCAAGTTGTACAGAATGGGAGCTTCCATTCATATTCCACTTGTTGCATAATCATGTTTCCTTTGGGGTCTCTAATAACTATATAATTTTCAATTCATGTGTTATGTCAACTTCAAGAAGCACTCTAGCATATGACACCCTTCATTTTTTGTTGTACATTGATCTGTCATCATTAGTTTTCCAATGCCACTAGCAATTTTCCCTATGCTTTTTCTCTCCCCAAAATACTAGTGGCAATTGAGGGAGCATCACCCATATTGGTAAAACATGTAATATATCATTTTTCAGGCTAAATTCAGGGGTCCGTTCTTGCAAAAACATAAGCTTATGGTAAATGGTGTAGAGCCCTCTCATAAGAATTGCCTCAACGCACACCGGAAATTGTGAGAGATCTTATTTTAGTATAAGATTCTGAAACAAATACACTTTGCTAGTGTGTTCAGTGTGTAACTTAACTTTTTCTTCAATTCTTTTCAGATACATATGACATTCAATTAATAAATTTATTTATTTTTAAATTAAAAGTCAAAATTCATCTTTATCATCTTCACATTCATATTGATTATTCTTATACAACTTTAAATTCAACCAAAAAGAAAACATATTCGATCAATTTTTATAAAATCAAAATATCCTCTCAAAATTAAAAATATTAACTCAACAAAAAAAAATAACAAAAAATAATGTTAAAACATAGAAAATCGATCACTAAACATTTAGGGATTACACTAGAAACTAATTTCTCGTCAAATTCATAAATCCAAAAAATTGGTAATTAAGATTTTTTGGCCAAATTAGAGTTATGAAATTTCGATATTAAAATAAGTTATAGCAAAAGAATAAAAAGAAAATTATAAGAAATTATTTAAGTTTGTTAGTGTGTGAGGCACTTTTACTGAGGAGAGAAAGAGAGAATAATAAAGAAAATAAGAATTTGTATTATTCAATTGTACAAATAATGATACACACTATGACTATTTATATACAACCCTAATTAGGCTTGGGCTAACACAACTTGGATTATATTAAATATTAAATCTAATCAAATCTAATCAAATTTAATTTAATATTTCAACACACTCCCATAATCCAAGTTGTCGAACATCCTCAAAAATAGTCAATCTGAACTATTCCTAATTTCTTTCTCAAATTCAGGAATTTTTCGATCTTCAATCCTTTGGTGAAAATGTCGGTCAATTGTGCTTCACTTGAGTAATGTCTAACTTCAAGTTCACCTTGATTTACTTTTTCCCTCAAGAAGTGAAACCTTGCTTAAATATGTTTACTTCTTCCATGCAGAACTGGATTCTTCGCCAGATTTATGGCTGACTTGTTGTCGATTTGCAATACTAGAGGTTTCTTCACTTCGACAGTCATTTCTTAAAGTACATATCTGATCCAAATTGCTTGACATGCAGCATATGATCCCGGTATATATTCAGCTTCACACGATGACAATGCCACCACAGGTTGCTTCTTCGAACACCATGAGATTGGGGTACCAAATACGTAAAAGAAATATCCAGTTGTGCTTCTTCGATCTTCCTTATCTCCACACCAATCAGCATCTGAAAAACAATTAACTATTGCTTCTTTGCCTTCAGAATCTCGTTGAAATAGTATTCCACAATTTATTGAACCCTTCAAATATCGAAGGATTCTTCTTGCAGCCTTCATATGTGACACTCTTGGTTCACCCATATATCTGCTTACTAATCCGACTGCGAAACCTATATCAGGTCGACTATTGCACACATACCTCACAGATCCCACAATTTGCTTGAACAAAGTTGTATCGACTTTGTCTTCCTCTCCATTCTTCTCCAACTTCACATTTGGTTCGACAGGTGAGGATGCATGATTCGAATCATCCATTCTGAATCTCTTGAGTATTTCTTTGACATACTTTCTTTGATGTAGCACCATACCTTGCTTCGACATTTGAAATTCCATGCCTAGAAAATAAGACAATTTTCCTAGATCCGACCTTTCAAATTCCTTCGTCATCAGCTCTTTGAACTTCGACAAGTTCTCCAAACTATTTCCAGTTACTAGCAAGTCATCAACATACAAGCAGATGATTGTTATATCTTGTGCTACAACCTGAACATAGACACCATACTCTGATTTGCATTTGACTAATCCTAATTCGACTAAGTATGAGTCGATCTTCTTGTTCCATGCCTTATGTGCCTGCTTGAGGCCATAGAGCGCTTTGTGTAACCTATATACTTTACTCGCTTCCTTCTGAATCACAAACCCAGGAGGTTGTGTGACATAAACTTCTTCGTCTAAAGGACAATTCAAAAATGTTGATTTCACATCTAGATGAAATGTTGACCAACCTTGGTTGCATGCCAATTCTACTACTAGTCGAACAGTCTCTAATCTTGCTTGTAGTTGTTTAGTTTTTGGCATGCATTTTTGGTAAAACCAGGTGTATGAATGTCATGACTGATGTCATAACATTCTAGTTTATTAGGTACAGATTTATTAGGTACCTTTGCAGAAAAATATTGTCATACAGGTACTGATGTTTATGAGTGTGTATCTGAGCATTTTGCAAAATGATCACATTTACCAAAATCAGTAAACAGGAATTCAGATGTCATAACAAATGTTAAGACATCCTGTTCTGAACTAACAGGTATGCAGTTTGGTTAATTCTGAGTTTTTTCAGGAAAATGACTCAGTCTTTCCAGAACAGAATCCTGCGTTTTCTTTGGGTTAACCTAGCTCAATCCTAACCTGGTTGATAAAGTCCTGTGACCTAGTCTTAAGGTCAAAACGGAATTAACCCTAGCTTTTTGTGGAAACCCTAACTGAAGATGCAGCTGCTATATATTCAACAGAGCTGCTGTTTTGGATTCAACCCCTTTTTGACAGAAGATCATTTAGAAGCTGTATAGTTTTAACTATTGTAATCCAAGCAATTATCATTGTGATAAGTGACTTGGAATAGGTTTTAATTGTAAGGGTTGTGTATCACTCAAAGCTTTGAAGCAAGAGTGTTTTTGTGTCTCTTTACTAAAGCTTTGAAGCAAAGTCAAGTTAGGTTTATGTATCACTCAAAGCTGTGAAGCAAGAGTGTTTGTGTTGCTTGATTAAAAAGCTGTGAAGCATAATCAAGTGTATATTTTGAAGAGTGTCTTCATCAATTTATTAGTCAAATTGTTTTAAGTATCACTGCTGTGATTGAGGGGGAGTGAGTAGGAACTCAGGTTTAAGTTGTACTTAGATTGATGTTGCATTGGGTAGGTCTTAAGTGAAGGAGATAAACTGGTTGGTTTATTCCTGAATTAATATCTCTTATAGTGGATTTCCTCCCTGGCTTGGTAGCCCCCAGAGTAGATGTTGTTGCACACTGAACTGGGTAAACAATTGACTGTGTTCTTTACTGTTTTTGTATTTACTGTCTTATAGAAAGTCAGATACGGTGTCATAACATTGAACGTGACATTGAGTATCTGCAGCCAGAATTTCAATTGGTATCAGAGCAGGCACCCTGCCTGTATTACTGGGTGAGATCTAGGGATATCACTTTCTGGCACTATGGACAAAGAAGGAGTTTTTGGAAATAGACCACCCATTCTGGATGGAACAAATTATGACTACTGGAAACCTCGTATGATAGCCTTCTTAAAATCTCTGGACAAAAAGGCTTGGAGAGCTGCTGACAAAGGATGGAACCATCCCACCATAACTGAGAAAGATGGGACAGTCAGTCTGAAGCCTGAGGAAGATTGGAGTAAAGAAGAAGATGAGTTAGCCCTGGGAAATTCCAAAGCTTTAAATGCCTTGTTCAATGGAATTGATAGAAACATTTTCAGACTAGTACATCAATATGAACTGGCCAAGGAAGTTTGGGACACTCTCAAAACTACTCATGAGGGCACTTCCAAAGTAAAAATGTCAAGGCTTCAGATGTTGACTACCAAGTTTGAGAATCTAAAAATGATGGAAGATGAAACCATTCATGAGTTTCACATGAACATCTTGGAGATTGTCAACACCTCAGGAGCACTGGGAGAAAAGATGTCAGAAGAAAAATTGGTGAGAAAGATTCTCAGATCCTTGCCTAAAAGATTTGCAATGAAGGTAACTGCCATAGAGGAAGCCCAGGACATCAGCAAGTTGAAAGTGGATGAACTTATTGGGTCTCTTCATACTTTTGAGATGGGGATCACTGATAATGGTGACAAGAAGAACAAGAGCATAGCACTTGTATCCAACACTGATGTTGAAAACAAGGAGGATGAAGAAGAAAATATTTCAGAAGCTATAGCCATGCTTGGAAGACAGTTCAACAAACTCATCAAAAGAATAGATCCAAAGTCAAGGTCTAATGTTCATAACATTCCCTCTGACATTGACAGTTCCAGCAGAAGACCAAGGTCAGAAGAGAAGGGAAACCAAGGCAGAGGAATTCAATGCCATGGTTGTGAAGGATATGGGCATATTCGAGCTGAATGTCCAACCTTTCTTAAGAAACAAAAGAAAGGAATGACTGTTACTTGGTCTGACTGTGATTCAGAAAGTAATTCTGAAGAAGAATCTGCCAAACTAGTTACTGCTCTAACTGGTGTTTGTACTTCTGAAAGTGACACTAGTGATGAAGAAGTGACATTTGAAGAACTGGCTGATACTTACAAGAAATTGTGTATCAGAAGTGCTGAAGTCTGTGTGCAGAATGAGAAACAATCAAAACTCATCATAAAGCTGGAGGCTGAAAAAAGGGCAAACCTTGAAACTATAAGTCATCTAGAAGGAGAAGTTCAATTGCTGAACTCACAACTAAATCAAATGACCAAATTTGTCAAGATGCTGACTAATGGAACAGACAAATTGGAAGAGATCCTTCAGGTTGGACAAAATGTGGGAAACAAATCTGGACTAGGATTTATGGAAGCAAAGAAATCTGGTACAGATAAGAAGATCAGGCCTGATAAACAAATGTCAAAGCAGATGTCTCAACACAACTCTCAACATCAGAAACAGAAATATATGAAGAAAAAGTACCAAAGATGGAGATGTCATCATTGTGGGAGGTATGGACACATAAAGCCTTTCTGCTTCAAATTGCATGGATACCGTAATCAAAACTCAGGTGTTAAACCTAAGTCAAAAAGGGTACCACATACTCCTCAATGGAAGAAAAAGGCTACTGCCCTGATAGCCCACACTTTCCTGAGAGTGTCTGCAAAGGAAGACTGGTACTTTGACAGTGGGTGTTCTAAACACATGACTGGAATAAAGAACATTCTCAATCATGTTAAACCTCACAACACTAGTTATGTGACCTTTGGAGATGGTGCTAAAGGTGAAATCAAAGAGTTGGTAATTTGGACTGCCCTGAAGTTCCAAGTCTGAGTGAAGTACTGCTGGTAAAAGGGCTGACTGCTAATCTCATTAGTATCAGTCAATTGTGTGATCTAGGATTCAAGGTCAACTTCTCAAAATCTGAATGTCTAGTAATTAATGAAAAACTAGAAGTTGTAATGAAAGGAATCAGATCCAAAGATAACTGTTACTTGTGGCAGCCTGAGAACACTAATAACTCCACTATGTGTCCAATTACCAAAGAAGAAAAAGAGATGAAACTGTGGCACCATAAGCTTGGTCATCTTCATCTAAGAAGAATGAAAAGAGCTATCTCTATGGAAGCAGTCAGAAGGACTCCAAGACTACAGATTGATAAAAGAAGGGTTTGTGGTGAACTTAAAATTGAAAGGCTTGGTAAAAAGAAACATGTCTATGATGTGGTGAATAAACTTGAAGAAGGATGTGCTGTCAGAACCAGAAGTAATCATGACAAGGATTTTAGAAACAACAAGTCTAATAAATTATATTTCCCAGAAGAAATGAGTCGTGAAGTCTCTTCTCCTATAACTCACCATCAAAATGGAGTTGACAAAAAGAAAAATAAGATCATTCAAGAATCTACCAGAACTATGATTCATGTCAAAAGAATGCCTTCCCAACTCTGTGCTGAAATGGTTGCAGCTAGTAGTAGCTGTTCTCAAAATATATGGACAAAACAGATGCTCACTGAGTATAATGTCTCACAAGATGTTGTGACATTATATTGTGACAATCTGAATACAATCAATATTTCCATGAACCCTATTCAGCATAGCAGGACCAAGCACATTGACCTTGTAGAGAAGAAGTCAATTAAACTAGAACATGGTATCATTAAGCTTCAGCTGGCTGATTCTTCTATCAAGGCTCTTGTTGGAAATAAACTTGAAAACTTGAGGGGCAGGTTGGGTATTTGCCAACATGAGAAATTATAGCAATTAATTTTGCTTAAAACAAGGGTTGAAGGAGTTAATTTTGTTAAGTCTATTTTTAGTGGGTTAATCATATGTTTTCCCAATTCTTTCAAAATCTTTAAGAATTGAAAACACTCTCGTTTGCCTCCTACCTCTCTCGACTTTGCAACCTGTTCCCTTCTCTCAATCAAAGTTTTCTCTCAAATTGCTACTGGTGCTCTAAGTCAATCAAAATGTCTCAAACATCATCTTCAACCAAGGCGACCTCTTCATCTTCATCATCTGACCAAGACTCTCGAGCAATCACCACATGCATAGAATCTGAAGTCCTTGAGATCACTCATCTCAGAGAGATGGCAACTGACCCCGCCAAAGTAAAAAAGTTGAGAACTAGGCATGCAGGAAGAGCTCAAGCTGCTGCCTCTGGTAATCCTTCTCATCCTTCTTCTTCTGTACCAAATAGAGAAGGATCAGTTTAAGTTCATCAAGCTATTGCTAGGCTTGTTACTAGTATACTAAGCGGAAACCAATCTGTACCGGGGATTTCTATCCCATTAAATCAAGAATCAGCAAGCCCAAATGTAGATGTCTCTGAGAATGTTGTGACACAAAATGACAACATTCAGAACCCTTCAGAGAAGACTGTTGATCCACCTATCATTGATGTGGATGAGGAATACTCAGACAATGATCTGATTGCCAATGTAAACCCTAGCATAGCTAGGAGAATGATGAAAAGGAAGGATAATTAGAATGCTGGAAAATGTATGACAAAAGATAAACCTGCTAATAAGAAATCCAAGGCTGAAGGCAAGGCTGGGGTAGAATCTGTGAAAACTGTTCAGTCCAAAGGGAAGGTGAAAGCCCAGGTGCATACTGGTAGACAACCAATTACAAAGAAGAGAAAAGAACCTGAATCTTCTGATTCTGATGAGGAATCAGAGTTTGAGATTGATGCTGAAGAAATTCCTATCAGAAGGAAGCTCCCCTCCAGCAAAATTGCTAGAGTTCCTGAAGTCCCAACAGACAACATCTCTTTTCATCATCCTGACAATGCAAACAGATGGAAGTATGTTTGCTTGAAGAGAATAGCTTTAGAAAGAGAGCTAAACAATGATGCCATGGAGTGCAAGGACATCATGGACCTGATTAAGAATGCTGGACTGATGAAGACAGTGGTAAAATTTACCAAGTGTTATGAAAATTTGGTCAAGGAGTTCATAGTTAACTTGTCTAATGAGTGTGCTGATGGAAGGTCAGCTGACTTTGAAAGTGTTTATGTTAGAGGAAGAAGGGTTAATTTCTCTCCATCAGAAATTAACAAATTTCTTGGAAGATCAAATGAGGATTGTCCTGAACTGGAAGTCACTGACAATGATGTTTGTCAAACCATCACAGCAAAACAAGTGAAGTGCTGGCCCTTGAAAGGCAAGCTGAATGCCAGCAAACTTAGCATGAAATTTGCCATCCTGCACAAGATTGGTGCAGCCAACTGGGTCCCTACAAACCATAAATCAACTATCTCCACAGGATTGGGGAGATTTATTTATGCCGTGGGAACCAAGACTGCTTTTGACTATGGCAGGTATGTCTTTGAACAAACTTTAAAACATGCTGGTAGTTATGTTGTCAAAGGACCAATTGCCTTTCCCTCCCTCCTTTGTGGAATTATCCTTGCACAATACCCTGATATCCTGGTGGCAAGAGATACTGCTTGCAAAAGAGCTCCTGCTCTTGGGTTACACTACAAGCTGTTTCAGGGATCTCATGCTCCTGATATTGTCATAACATCAGCTGAGACATCATCTGTAAAGACTCAGTCCAAAACATCTGATGTTATAGCTGTATTGAAAGAGACCTGCAAAGAGCTGGAAGCTAGGAAAAAGACCCTAGAAAACCTAATTGCCAGGTTAGAAAAGGAGGAAGCTGAAGGAAACAGAAGGGAAGAGGGTGCAGAAGCTGAAGATCAACTCAATACTGAAGAAACTAGCTCCTCTGATGATGACAGTGCTTAAAGGTTGGTGGAGTTGCTGGTTAGTGGAGGAGTTTGCAAGTGTGTTCAATTTTTTTTTTGTTTTCTGGATGACTGTATCTTTGGCCCATTTGTGGCTAAAGAGGAGGAGATATATTTTGGTACTTTATTAGACATTCTATTTTTCTGCAGTCATATTTATTCTGCTGCTATCTATCTCTGATTGCTTAGGGTCTTTAGCCAAAAATCTGCCAAAGGGGGAGTTTGTAGTTGTTTAGTTTTTGGCATGCATTTTTGGTAAAACCAGGTGTATGAATGTCATGACTGATGTCATAACATTCTAGTTTATTAGGTACAAATTTATTAGGTACCTTTGCAGGAAAATATTGTCATACAGGTACTGATGTTTATGAGTGTGTATCTGAGCATTTTGCAAAATGATCACATTTACCAAAATCAGTAAACAGGAATTCAGATGTCATAACAAATGTTAAGACATCCTGTTCTGAACTAACAGGTATGCAGTTTGGTTAATTCTGAGTTTTTTCAGGAAAATGACTCAGTCTTCCAGAACAGAATCCTGCGTTTTCTTTGGGTTAACCTAGCTCAATCCTAACCTGGTTGATAAAGTCATGTGACCTAGTCTTAAGGTCAAAACAAAATTAACCCTAGCTTTTTGTGGAAACCCTAACTGAAGATGCAGCTGCTATATATTCAACAGAGCTGCTGTTTTGGATTCAACCCCTTTTTGACAGAAGATCATTTAGAAGCTGTATAGTTTTAACTATTGTAATCCAAGCAATTATCATTGTGATAAGTGACTTGGAATAGATTTTAATTGTAAGGTTTGTGTATCACTCAAAGCTTTGAAGCAAGAGTGTTTTTGTGTCTCTTGACTAAAGCTTTGAAGCAAAGTCAAGTTAGGTTTATGTATCACTCAAAGCTGTGAAGCAAGAGTGTTTGTGTTGCTTGATTAAAAAGCTGTGAAGCATAATCAAGTGTATGTTTTGAAGAGTGTCTTCATCAATTTATTAGTCAAATTGTTTTAAGTATCACTGCTGTGATTGAGGGGGAGTGAGTAGGAACTCAGGTTTAAGTTGTACTTACATTGAAGTTGCATTGGGTAGGTCTTAAGTGAAGGAGATAAATTGGTTGGTTTATTCCTGAATTAATATCTCTTATAGTGGATTTCCTCCCTGGCTTGGTAGCCCCCAGAGTAGGTGTTGTTGCACACTGAACTGGGTAAACAATTGACTGTGTTCTTTACTGTTTTTGTATTTACTGTCTTATAGAAAGTCAGATACAGTGTCATAACATTGAACGTGACATTGAGTATCTGCAGCCAGAATTTCATTGCTATTGGAGCAAATAATTCAGAGTAGTCAAGTCTTGCTCTTTGAAGAAAACCTCTAGCTACTAATATTGCTTTATGTCTTGCTATTGACCCATCTGCATTGTGTTTCAACTTGAACACCCACTTTACTTCGATAACTTTTGTATGAGTTGGAAATTCGACTAAATCCCATCTGTTGTTTCTTTCGATTGCCTGTAACTCTTCGACCATAGCTAACTTCCACTTGTTAATCTTAAAAACTTCGATATAGTTGATTGGTTCAGCACCTGCAAGTAAAGCAAAATGAACTAATTCTCCATCTGGTGTGATTTCATCATCACCCATCACTTCATAATCATGAAGTCTTGTTGGAAGAACTCTATTTCTTTGAGGTCTTTGGCTTGTTTCAGCCACAACCTCTTCGACTTCGAATGTGACGGGAGTGTCAGCAACCGCTTCTTCTTCGACTTCGACTGGATTCTCAATAATTCCTTCGACCTCTACTTCATTAGTTTCTTCATCGAAATCAAAGTTCATTAATGATTTATTAATTGAATTGCTAGAATTCTAATCCCATGCAGAATTTTCATTAATCATAATATCTCGACTCAACATAATCTTTTCATTAACTGAATTGAATAGTCTGTATGCACCAGTTTTATGATATCCTACCAGAATCATAGGTTCACTCTTGTCATCAAGCTTTCTTCTCCTTGCATCAGGAACATGCTTGTAACACATAAAGCCAAACACCTTCAAGTGACTTACTAATGGTCGTTTTCCACTCCACACTTCTTCAGGAACCTTGTTCTTCAATATCTTAGTAGGACACCTATTTAAAATATAAACTGCAGTCGAAACAGCTTCTCTCCATAAAGATTTTGGAAAATTCTTTTGCTTCAGCATGCATCTTTCCATATCTAATATGGTTCTATTTCTTCTTTCAGCAATTCTATTATGTTAATGTGTGTAAGGAGCAGTTACCTCATGATCAACACCATGTTTTACACAGAAATCTTCAAGCATCTTGGATGTGTATTCGCCACCTCCATCTGTTCGTAGAACTTTGATCTTCTTCTCACTCTGGTTTTCGACAAGTATCTTGAATCTCTTAAAGATTTCGAATACTTCGTCCTTTCGTTTGATCACATAGATCCACAACTTTCGACTAAACTCATCGACAAAGGAAAAAAATATCTATTTCCACCAATTGTATGTTCTTCAAATGGACCACATACATATGAATGCACCACTTCGAGAATGCGGGATGATCTCATTGACATAGTCGAAACGAAATAATTTCTGGATTGCTTTCCCACTAAACAACCTTCACAAAGTTTTTCAGGAATCTCAAGACTTGGAATACCAGTAACCATATCTTGAGTAATCAGTTGATTAAGTGATAAATTCAAATGTCCAAACCTCAAATTCCACAACCAACTATCCTTGTGGTCGACAACAGTTTTCAAACATTGAACTTCTATCGAACTGATCATAGTCTTAAATGTCCTATTCTTCGACAATGGAGATTTTAAAACCAAATTGTACTTAGTGTCGAACAATTTCAAAACTCCATCTTTCATGACAACTGAGAAACCTTTTTCAACTAGTTGTCCAACACTTAACAAGTTGCATTTCATTCCAGGTACATAGAGCACATCTTTGATCATAGTTTTCCCTCCATTACTCATTTGAAAGACTATGTTGTCAGTACCTTCTACTTGCAACGAACTATTATCAGCAAGTTTTACCTTTCTCTTCTTCGACTCGTCAAAATCTGACAACCACTCCTTTCTACCAGTCATGTGGTTCGAGCAACCTGAGTCGAGAAACCAGATATTAGATTCGACATGGTTATCTGCAACTGCAGCCATAGCCATCATACCACCTTCAGAATCATCTGAATCTTGGCGTGCAAGGTTCGCTCGTTCATCCTTGCCTTTCGATCCCTTGTATTTTCTGTACCAACAATTCTTGGCCAAGTGTCCCCACTTTTCACAGTTATAACACTGCATACCTTTCTTATCTTCTTTGTCCTTTCGATAGTTTCCTCCTCCCCTTTTCGAGGATTCAGAAGATCTATCTTCGACCTTATTCTTATGGGAATTCGACCAAGACTTCTTGCCATGAGTCTTGTCGAACTTGCCTTTGAATTTGTTGGAACCACCATCTTTTTTTCCATGATTGAGCTTACAGTGCCTGTATCGAGTCCTGAACTCCTTTCCTTTCGACAATCCTCATCTCACGCGCCTCCAACGAACCAACCAAATCTTCCACTTTAGTGGTTTCAAGATTGTTGGATTCTTGAATAGCTACGATAACGTGATCAAAGTGAGAGGTCAACGTTCTCATTACCTTCTCAACTATCATCTTATCAGTAATGGTTTCACCACAACCCTTCATGAGATGGACGAGTTTCTGAACCTTCGACACATATTCTGCAACTTTTTCATCTTCTCCCATCGACAACAGCTCATATTGTCGATGCAAGGTTTGTAATTTGACAACCTTGACTTTCTCACCTCCTTCGAAATACTTTACCAGAATATCCCATGCCTCCTTCGTTGTTTCAGCATGAGAGATTCTGTCGAAGTTAGCAGCATCGACAGCCGTTTGAATGCAATAAGCAGCCTTGCAATCTTTTTTCTTGACTTCGTTGTGGGTTTTTTTCTGTTCGTCGGTTGCATTTGTAGCCAATGCCGGAACGCCGTCGGTAACAACTTCTAGGGTTTCATGGAAGCCAAATAAGAATTGCATCTGTTTTTTCCATCGGATTCAATTTTTACCGTCAAGCGTTGGAAGAGAATTTGGAATACCCTTATCAGTAGCCATCTTCGCAGCGGTTGATTTACTTGTCCTAGAAAAACGATCTATGACGTGAAATTCTTGAAAACTTGATCAAAAACAATAACCGGAAGCTCTGGATACCAATTTGTTAGTGCGTGAGACACTTTTAGTGAGGAGAGAAAGAGAGAATAATAAAAGAAATAAGGATTTGTATTATACAAGTGTACAAATAATGATACACACTCTCTGACTATTTATATACAACCCTAATTGAGCTTAGGCTAACACAACTTGGATTATATTAAATATTAAATCTAATCAAATCAAATCTAATCTAAATATTTCAAGGAAGTTAATATTTTATTTTTAAAAAAAATAACAAAAGTATATAACATTACAAAAATTATTTCTATAAAAATAATAACAGATGGTCAAATTTTATTTACTTACATATATACAAAGTGGTGAAGTTAATAGAATTGTTGATAGACTAATTAGAAAGAAATTCACTAATAGAGATCATACTTCATGTTTAATACTCTATTATTCATGTTGTATTTCTTGTACAATTTACTTAGATTAATATAAATATATGTACTATTACTTTAATATTTTTATAGAAATGAAACAAACTTTGCCTATCTTATTTCTCTCGTATTTTTTTAAGTGAAAAGTTCTTATTATGTAGACACAAACATAAAAAATAATTTTATATAAAATTAATTATAAAATTTTAATTAATTAAAAATATTTTTTTTCTCTCTTTTGTAATCACAATTATCTCATAAATTTAATTAAAAAAAGTTAAAATTTAAATAAATTTAAAATTTTTCTCTTGTTAAATATTTTTATGAATATGAATTTAAGTGTGTTTTTATGCAAGAATTTCTCTAAATATTTAAATATTGTGTAAGCTTAGATCGAAGATTCAACAAAAAGATAACAAAGTAGTGTATTTTTCTTTTATATCTCTTCAACTCCCAACTTTTAACGAAATCTCTCAAACAAAAATAACCCAATAGATGATTAAGATCAATCATTATAGTCAGCCTCGGAAGGAGAGTATATGAAGGATTCAATTGAACTTCCTGGAATTTGTTCAGATAAATGAGAACCAACCAAATTTCGAAAACTACTTGTATAGTTTTGATGAACTTGAATATTGATTGAAAAATTATTTTAAAAAATATTTGATAAATTCAGTCAGTTAAACACATTGACAGTTAAATATTAATAAACTTAAATCATTACAAAGTTAATTACATAAGAGCTAAAATTAATCAACATTGGCTAATGTTTGTTTTTGGAGCTCAAATACCTATGAAAGATGTGTTCAACAAAGTGATAGTTAAATATTCAATAATTTTATTTCATAAAATTGCTTAGAGCACAATAATAAAGCATGTTTAGTTTTTTTTTTAATATTTATTATTATAATTAATAATCAAAACAAAATCTTACACCCTAGATCAGGTTCCGTGAGTCCCCACTAACCGATATTAATAATCATACTGAATACTAACCGATATTACTTTGAGTTTGAGCCGTTATCATTCAACTGAACTCAAAGGGGACCCAAAGAAGACAACAATAGTTAAAAACTTATGACAGAACAACACCAACGCACTGAATGCTACTCGTAAAGTTATTTTGATAATTTACAAACAAGATCATCATATAAAATAGATTCAGTAAACCAAATTCTAATCAATTGATTTTATAAACTCAAGGTCAGAAGGAAAAAATGGACATAAACCTCAGTTATGTAATTTATTCTTGTACACACCCTCAGGCAAATACCCTATAAGGTTACAAATCCTAAAGTTACAAGTATACAGCAAGGGAAGACGTATACAATAACCAGCCTGGAAAAAAAATGCTTTAACCTTTTTCTTCTATAAAAAATGATGTAATTGTATAAAAGTCCTGAATATGAATATGGTCCAAAGTTCCAGTTTGCTTTAGCTTGGACTTTATATACCAGAAAAAGAAAAAAAAACTTGTTTCCTCCTTCCTCATGCCCGCTTCAAGTATGTTAATAGGCCTAAACCAGCAACAAGAGCAGCTCCAGCAGCAGCACCACTATATGCTGAGGCCCATGCATCTGAATATGAATGATCTAAACTTCCTGAACGTGACCCTTTCCTTTTACCATCTTCTGTTCCTTCGTAGTCCAAATACAATTTCAATCCCTACAAATTCATCAATCCAAATATAAAACTAAGAAAGTTAGGACTACAATGAAAAAGGTCAACATATTAAAAACACATTAAACATATCTAAAACCTAATTAAATAAATAAAAGCCATCATCCTTATCTTGCTCTAAATCAATAATACCCCACAGAACTACAGATTTTACCCTCTGCATGAGGTCAAAATAAATTAACATATTTAGCACTCGAGGATCAGCAAGCAAATCTATGATACCTTCAAACCAGTTGTCCTTGCATGGTCCACAGCTGCGGCAAGATCACTGTCTGAAGCCAATACAACTTTATCGTGATCTTCATCTTCATACTAAATAAAAAACTGGTCAGCCTAGAAAAAATGGGGGCTGGGGTGGGGGTACATATCTGTTAAACCTCAAAAACATAAAATGTTATGGTTCGAAAAGTACCAGAATTTGAGGCAGATTGTTAGGGTCAATATCAGTACCAAGTCTCTGAAGGATTGAAGATATAACCTCCGTCATGCTGCGGGTATCTGAACTCATGCAATCACACAAAACATTCGAATTTTAGTTTCTCACAAACACATTTTACATTCTTACGTGAAATATGTTGACATATCCAATCATAAATTACTCATATAGATAATAGATGACCCTTTTATATTTATAATTATTTTTTGTTGAGAATAAATAAAAAGAAAAACCAACACAAGAAACTCATCTTAATAAGAAAACTAGCAATTAAAAATGAAAAAGCAGAAACAACGATGGACCTTGTCCAAGAAAACTCAATAGATGCATTACTTATTCAAAACAAAAACCCAAACTGACACAAGTTTTTCCCCAGTTCCCACTAGGTAGTAGAACTAGCCAGATAGATCAAATATTCAAATTTTCCAATAATGATGTATTATAAATTGTTTTCATATAAGTTATAAGCTGCTTTCAGAAGTCACCTTGCAGAGCTTAAGAAAAAAAGCTGAAAACAAAATATAAACATAAGATGTTTTCATAGGCTCTCCTAAGCAGTCTTACAAATATTTATGTCAGTATATACTCAAACCCTTATTCATATGCTTTTTTTTATTTACATACACCATTATTTATATGGTGTTGTGGTACAAACAAATAGATGAAAAACAGACAATGATTCAACAGAGTACATGTGATAGTTTACATACCGCATGTGAATCTATGCATTCTGCCCTTCTTATCTTGTACTTTGAAGGAAAATGTATAGGGCATGCTTGCAGGAGAATAAGGAACCGATCTCCCTGTCTCACCACCATCAGAACCTATTTTGAAGGAGTTCTCACTGGAATATAATAAATAATGTGAGTAGATTAAAAATCTAAAAACATTGTCCAAACAACTTCATTGCATATAACCTCCGTGTTTCGTCATCATCGTCATTTGGAGATAAGGCCATTGCTGAATCCCAAAATCTGTGCATTAGGGAGGTTCCAGCTTCGTTGTTTCCAACCTAATTAGTGGGAGAAGAGTAACACCACCATTAAAATTATTAACGAAAAATATTTTATTAAAAAATGAAAATTGGTATCACTATGTTTTCCATTTCACAATTCTCAGCACTACGCTCTAATCTCAGTTAGTTAATAAAAAATCAGCTACAGAATGACATATTTTTAGGAAAAATAGGCAAATTTTTTTAACTTTGGTCTTTGGTTTGGTTGTGAAGCACAAATTGGTGTTTTATCATATACATACGTAATGAAAGAGGGATCTGATTTGTGAATTTGTCCATCAGTTTTGCATTTGATGCTATGTTTGACTGGTCTAGTCTAGGTTTACTTTACTGGTTGATTACTGTATTTAAATTTTGTTTCTGTTTTTTGCTATACTATGTAAGAATGTTGAATATTTACTATGAATATTGTGATTGATATTTTGAACTATTTTTCATTTTATTTTGTAAAAGAGTTTTTGACTTGATTCTAACATGATTTTATGAGTTTACTTAGACTCTGGAATTTTAGAATCTTAACAGAACCATCTCCCAGACAGAGGCGTCATCTCCCTTAGGGCAAGTACGTTAATCGCTTGGTGAAATAACCGGCAACTTGAAAGCCTAACTTTGATGCCATGACTTACATTTTTGAAAACCTTGGATATACTTTTTTGTTTAATGTGATTGTGTTCCATGAAATAGATCGTGGGGAGATATACTTGTGTGTCTAATTGTATTCTATGTGTTCCATGAAATAGATCCTGGGAAGCTATACTATACGTTGTTTGATGAGGAGGGAAAAACCATTCCTTTACTTTGGTGGCAACTTAGGCTGACACAGAACCTTTTGACCAAAAAAAATGCCAACACAACCAAAATTGTAGGTATAAATTATGAAGATATAGATTTATATCTTATATTTGTAGCAAATATTCAATTTTTCAAAGTCTTAAATTCATAAGCTTGGCTCTTCTTGTGCATGAGACTACTTGGTACTTTCTGTTATTAATAAAATTAATTTTGCTTTTTCATAAAAATTAGAATAAATGAGTGATGGTGACAAAAATGCATGTTTTGCTAGAATGTCAGGTTTAGAACAACAACAACCAAGTTTTATCTCACTAGGCGGGATCAGCTATTGGATCAAACGAAGCCATAATGTTCTCTCATATATCTATCCAACTCATTAATCTCTAAAGTTTTCTTAATAGTTACTCTTATAATTTTTCTTGGTCTTCTTCTGCCTCTAGTGATTGGACTACTTTTCATTTAACATACTTTCCTTACTACATAATCTTCTACAAATCTTCTTTCTACATGTTGAAACCACCTAAGTCGGATTTCCACCATCTTTAATAAGATAGGTACTACCTGAACACTCTCACATGTAGTAATATCAAACCATATCTGATATAGTCTTACCACACACCAAATGCAACATCTTCATTTTCAATACACTTATTTTGTTCACGCGATGTTCTATAACGCCTAACACTCTATTTCACATACAACACTGTCAATCTTACAGTTGTACAATAAAAATTTAATCTTCAACTTGAGTGGTACTTTTGTATTGCATAAAACATTTGAGGTCCTCATCCATTTCAACCACTACGCTTGAACTTGATGGTTTACACCTCCTTCTATTTCTCTGTTGTTTTGCACTATGGACCCGAGGTACTTAAACCGTATAACTTGTGGTATGGCATGATCTCCAACTTTCCCCTATAAGCAAGAAATGCTTCGCCTTTTGCTAAAATTGCATTCCATATGCTTTGTCTTTATCCGCTTCCAAGACTTGTCTCCAAGTTATCAACCTCCCATTCAATTCCTCCCTCAACTCTTCAAATAGGAGTCTATCATCCATAAAAAGCATGTATCTTGGTGTTGGCTCTTGGATGTGTTCCGAAAGTACTTCCAAAACTAAAGTAGAAAGATAAGGGCTTAGGGTTGGCTCTAGGTGTTGTTCTATTATTATGAGGAAATCATGGTGTCTGTGCAAAACCAATGTCTGGTTTAGGACTATAATGGATATTTCAAAAGTACTAATCATTCTTGATAAGATATCTCGATATTTATTAGATCATAATAATACTTTCGAAGCTACATTTCATAAAAATATCAAAACAAAAAAAATCAAGTGCATGAAATGTCACAAAGTTTTGCAGACGACAATAATGCTAATTGCTAAAAGCCTAAAAGGACTACGTGAATTAAGTCATTTTCCCCATTTTTATGCAAAAAAGGAATTCAATTCAATAGAAGGTCAAAGCAATAGTAGTGGTAGATTGCAGCCTAAAATACATAACAACGCACCTGACTAACTGTAGCCACAGCAGCATGAGTCACATGAATCACATCAACCACAGCAACAACAATTCCATCTGTTTCAACCACCCACACCCAAATCAGAAAAGATATTGATGCATAAGCAAGCCTCTTCCCCATCCCATATATAGTTACTTTACCTTTATCAACCACTGGAAGATGTAAAAATTTTCCATCATGCATAATATGAAGTGCATCAACAATTGGTGTATCAATTACTGTGCATTCTGGATTTGGAGTCATAACCTGCATATTTTGTTGCATATATATCAAGTGCTGGATAAGAAAAGGAATGAATACCTACAATGACCACTTTTTAATACACAGTACTCCTTATATTCCTTTCTAAGCATTGTTTATGCTAACGACACATGTATTTCGAATTCAATTAATGCTCTCTCGTCTATTTATTATTAAATATTTGTTAATAGACATGTCTCTTTAAAATGCTATCTGTAGAAAATTATCTCTCTGACAAACTAGGTGAGATACAAATACAATATAACCAGGAAATAGTAATTGATGATATCTTGGATTTTTACAGAAACTGATAAACATGAAAAAAAAATTCCTTTAGAACTTCAATTTAAAGGAACAAAAGAGGGTAAAAAACACATGCTCACAAACATTACTAGATTTAAATTTTACAAAACCTAAGAATAGAAAAGGTCAACAGTAGTAAGTGTTTCTAAATGGCATCGCGTACAAATAAAACAAAGTACCTTCTCAACAGGAGTCGACGATGGTGGGAGATTTTGTGCAATTACCCGCATCAAGATATCCTTTGAACTGAAATTTGCAAGCAGATTATAATTGATCAAAATGAGTGTAAACATAAATAATGACAACTACCGGGATGGCAAAGGAAACTTTTCAGAAAAAAGAGGACTGCTGAGCTGCAGGAAATGTTAATGGCTGCAAACTTACGTAACGATGCCTTGGGGTTTGCCATCAATAGTCACAACAGCACAACTTGCATGAAGCTCAACCATCTTCTTTGTTGTCTTCAAAACTGAGTCTGTTGGTGCAACTTTTACCATCCTAAAAAGTGTGATTTTCTGTTAAAGGAAATTGATTGACAACCAAACACGCAGAGCGGACAAATTACATATCTAAATTTTTCATGAACTCAAAGGAAGAAGGTATGAACTACTTTGAATTCTCAGGAAAGATTGTGGACAATGATGGTTTGAATATCTGTTCCCGAAGAGCCTCAATGAAGGATGAATTAGAGTCTGCACAAAGACCGAATTAGCCTGATATAAAACTGAGCTATTTGAAATTATGGGCCGTGTAACAGTGATAAATTTTAGGGATGCTAACATTAGAAATCAAAGAGCTAAGCATGAAGATGAAAATACACTACATACCAGAATTAGTTGATCCCCAATGTTTTTCAACTCCTTCAACAGCTGCTGCAATTGCTTTACCTTTCTCAGCAGCCCTTTCCATTCGTGCTATGGCATCATACAAACACTTTGTGATATCGAGTAAAGCCAAAACTTCTCCATTCTCAACCACAGGTAAATGCCTAAACTTCCCTGTCAGCAAATATCAGCCATGTGTTAAAAAGGCAAGGATACACAGCAGAAATTTGAAAAGTTGAGTAAATCTCTATATACAGTACCAACCTTGCACCATCTTTTGGAGGGCTTCCACAGCAAGAGTTTCAGAAAGGACAAATAACGGATTCCTTGTCATAACCTTGGAAACAGGTGTATCTTCAGGATTAATCTCTTGGGCAACAACTTTTGTTGATATATCCTTTAATTCACAAAACAGAACAGAGAAATAGGCATGTTAAAATTCAATAAATCTAAGTGAAGCATTTTTTTTTCTTTCTTATAAATTGGTAAGAAAAAGATGTCTTGGTCACACCTTGGCTGTGAGGATTCCACAAAGCAAACCATTAGAGTCGGTTAGTAATAGAGCATCCACCCTACGAGCAGCCATCCGACGACAAGCTTCATATATAGTTGTTGTTTCGGGTACTGTCAAGGCCCTTGAAAGTCGCAGTGATTTCACTGTCCGCTCCCCTGTTAACCCGCTGTCCAATTCCATGAAGATTCAAGGTCTTATTTGATTAGTTAAATTGATAAAACCCTGACTCACTTATCATCTCTTCTTTGATACTAATGCAGAAGCTATCAGTTATGCAGAATAATTAATTTAACATAATGCAATTAACAACTCATGAAAACTGTAAAATATGTAAATTCTGTCTTTAGTTAGATCACACTACTTGCATTTATAATAGTCTTACAATAAATACATTGAAGATTAATGAATAAGCACTAACCTAGGAAGTTGTATAGTCTAGGAATACTAACAATCAAAGTTAGAATATCTACAATCTTAATTAATTCTAACAATCAAAGTTAAGAAAATTATATGTAACAAACTAAAAAAGTGTCTCAATCTCATGAAGTTGACAGAAGAAACAACAAAGTCAGAGCTCTTCATAAATACTACTAAGACATAAACCAACCAATTAATTTGAAATTTTAGAAAGCCACATTTGTTTGACATTGACACTTGAAAAATATTGAGTTCTACAATTATGGCACCAAACAACCGAAATAAATACACACCCCCAAATGTGAAAATCTCAGGAAGACAGCGACAACAGCCACTATCACAATAAATTTATTATATTTCAAAATAATGAGTATAAGATAACTTATTGAGGTCAGTTTCAGGCTTAAGCACACATAGAACAGGTGAAATCAACAATAACATGCAGGATAAAAAAAAACGATTATAAATCAAATTAACAGAAGCATAAATTAAAGCAGAAGCAATGAAAATAGAGTAAGCGATTAAGAAGAACATACACAGGACGCAAAGACGAAATCGATTTTCGAGCTACTCCAGACTCAGATACTCTCCTGGAAGACGTACTACTCCTTCGACTTGCCATTTTTCCTTCTACTCTACTCTACTCCAATCGCTTACACCAAACAAAACCCGATACGAAGGATCAAAAAGATTGATAAACTAAAATCTAAGAAACTGGAATAGAGAATAGAGCTAGTAGATACGAGTTCGAAATTGAAAGAGGTGGTGGAGTTTGAATGGGAAACTGAGATAAGCGGGATTGGATATGATCGGAAAATAGGAGTTTGGTGAGTGGCCGCCGGCGAAGGGGGGAGAGGTGACGGAGAGAAGGAAGCGAAGAAAGAACCCTAACCAGAGACAGGTAGCGTGGAGAAGAAAAGATGAGAGTTTCGGACAGAGAACTTCAACGCTTTTCCGGTTGTTCCAATAGGAATCGTGCACGTCAGCATTCCTTTTTTGTTGGGATTGGAATATTTTTTATGTGTTACAACTAGTACTACATCTCCAAGTTTGTAAAATTCATGATTCTTGTACCATCCAAAAAATAAAAATAATTAATTAAAAAATATTTACTGTTACTATAATTATAAATATATATTACTTTTTGTGTTTTAATTATAGAATTTAAAGTATTTATATTTTAATATAACCATATATTAAACCACAAAATATTCATATAATGATATATTTACCATAAGTGTTAATATGAGTGTATTATATATTAATAAAAATAATAATATAACCATATATTAACCCACAAAATATTCATATAATGATATATTAATCATAAGTGTTAACATGAATGTATGTTAATTATTAAATAAAAAATAAATTTACAAAATGCTTTTTATTTCATAACCATTATTTTTTTAAAGAATTTGTTAATATAATTAAATATTAACACTTGAGAATATATAATTATGCAAAAACTAATTTTATAGATGAAATTTTTTATTTAATTCTTTTAAATACTTTTCATTTAATAGTTATTATATAAATATGAATTATCATTGTAGATGATACTTTTTATTTATAGTTTTTTAAAATATTTTTTATTTAATATTTGGTATATAAATATGAATTATTATTGTGTATAAATAAATATATAATAATTAATATAATTTATATAACTATATATTAACATAAAAACTATATACTATAGTTATATATAAATAAGACAATACATGTTTAAGACGGTATATCTTTAGTTTTGCATCTAAAAAACAATTCATATATATTACTTATAAATGTTAATATTTAATTATAAAAATAATGACACCTGAATGAAAATTATTTTATAATATATTTGTTATGTAATAATTAACCTTAAGATTAAACTTTTAAAAATGTCAGATTAAATCAAAAAAATAAATCTATAGTAAATCATAAACCAGATTCAGACCTAGTAAATTTATCATAAATCAGACTTTGTAAATTTATCGTAGATCAGACTCAAGTCTTATAAAACCTAATCTAACTTATTTTCTCTCCTACAAACAACCAATTAGGCCAATTGACCTGTAATCATTAAGATTTGCGGGATTTGCGGGGTGATCTTTCTTTGGAATTAAAGGTAACAGGTTGTGATGGATTTAGGCAGCTTAGCTTGCCCCCGGCATGGAATTCATTAACGAATGTGGCCATGTCTTCTTTAACTCTTCTGGCTTTTAAAAAGAAAAAAGTGACACTATGACTAATCAAAATTAATGTCTCGTGGCACAAAATGTAAAACGAAAGTTTCATGAGTAAAACTTTTTTTATACGTACTGAACTTTTGTCACCAGAACCCTAAAAACAAATAATAGTTAAATTTTATTTTGTATGCATATTGAACTTTGTCACCAGAACCCTAAAACCATTTAGTACCGATGACAAGCCTAAACACAAAAAAAAAGAGAGAAATTAATCAACCAGTATGAAATTTGTTTACAACGTACAATGAACGCGAAACAAGTCATGATGGTATCTTACATAAGTTATCATCTCTAATACAACTTAGAAGGGCGATTTAATATTTCATAAATTTAAGGCCCCAAATTGCCATGCATTTACAATTTTAAATTAAAAAGGGTGATTTACTCTTATAATAACCTTATCCTAAAGTTGCAGAACTTAACTGTGATAATTTAAGAGCAGCAACAAAGTGCAGAAACAGCTAGTTCATTACATCCCCTCAAGCTTTTCACTTGTAGAAATAAAGTTTCAAAAGATCTGAAATCAGTCCATAATGTCACATAACTTATATGACATGATACAATATTATCATCTGAGGTCGCGAAAAAACAGGCATGCTGCTCAGCAATCTACATCTTGAAGAGAAAAAATTTAGAGTAGCATCTAATGTCCCACAGAGGGAGGATCGTATGACATCACTAAATAGACACTGCTATAAACATGCAAAAAGCAACTGATGGGCTTTACATCTGGAGATTGACCAATCAAAGTGGTACAAGGACGCACCATTTCTCCACAACAAAATATTCCAGCCAATGGCACTCCAGGAAAATTCTCTAAGAAGGGGGAGCTATCAGCATTAGGACGTCCAAAAAATGAATCGCCGCGGCCATAACAAGCAAAAAGAATCCCGCCAAAAACATTGGTAGCATTGTCTCCATCACCCTTGAAACTAGTGGAACTCCTCTCCAGCTTTATATTGTTAAGGGAATCACGAACCTCGGTTAATGAAGCCAATGCGGCATTAGGATCTGAATGGTAGAACTGAAAGATATCTCCTGTTTTGATACCCATTCCATCAACATACAGATACTCTTCGTCACTTCTGCAAAACATGCAAAGTTAGTGTTTTTTCTTTTTAAGAGCTAGATTGTTTACGGTAGGGGTTAATAGACTAAGGAAGGATAAGGAAACAGTGGCTGTTTAAGAGGACAGTTTCTAGTTACATGCGTTCAAAATATATAATAAACAGTTGTACAACCAGCAAGCATCAATTAACAGATTAGAAGACAGTTTTCAGTTCCACGCGCACAAAATATCGAAGCACAAAATGATAAAATTAGGCAATTAATCAATCATGGCATCGTGTGGCACGGTTTATCAAAAAAGCACATAATTCGCCAAAAGGTAGAATTTTTGTAAAGCTGACATTAAATAATTTAGTGTCACCAAATTTATAATTTTAGACAACTTGACTTTTCATTTGATCAACAGCTTATAAGCAACTACAATTCATCATATAATTTATAGCCTACTCTTTTCAAAACAAAGTTGAAATCAGCTGCTGACAATGGCAAAGTGGATGAAATAGTTGGGTTAAAATAAAAGCCTATTCCCACTAGGTGGGGCTGGGCACTTGAAGCACATAATGTACTAACATTCTATTCCCACTAACAGATTATTTAAATCTCCCTTAATGGTCTGTTCTATAATATTCAGTGGACTCCCCTTACATCTGGATATTAGACAATCCTCCACCTCATATACCTCCTTGGTGATTCTTTGGGTCTTTCCCATGCATGCCCAAACCACCTAAAATGAGATTATATCATCTTTTCTATTATAGGAGCTAAGGACTATTTCTCTAATGGTTTCTATAGTCCAATCTCATTTTGTGTAAACTCCCATCTGTTGCAGTTTGCCCCTCCTTACAATATTAATTTACTTATACCATACAACAATGCAGGTCTTACAACTTACAACTATATGGTAAATTTGTTCCTAGAGCATGGATTTTATCACTAATAGCAACTGAAAAATTCCTCTATTTAATCCGCCCTACTTGGATTCAGTGATTTGCATCTCACTCTATCTTCCTGTCATTTCATATAGTCATATAGTTATATGCTTAGCCACTGTACATGACAGAATGTGCTGATTCAGTACATTATGTTATTAGCAGTTAGCTTCTATTATGCTTAGTCAGTGGATTAGTTAGCAAAGAGTTTTCATTGCATCATGCTCAGTGCTCAGTAATCAATTCAATAAAAAATCTGAATTGTTGGGTTCTCTCTCTCCTTCTCCCAGTTTTGCTTTTAGTTTCTGTCACAAATTTGAGCTACTATGAGCTCATAGCTCTAAAATGGTGGAAAACAGAAAATGAAAGGATAAACCATAATTGTGAAACTCCTTACAAGAGCATGAAGCTCCTAGACCAGAGAAAATATTCTCCCAACTGAATGGTAACTACTTTCTGAATGCATCACTCACTCCCCTTCCCTTTCTTTTATAAGAGAAACTTCCTAAATCAGCGGAATATTCCAACTCACACTTCTTCTACAACCTTCTAAAAGGTGTGCTCGTGTAATATGGGTCAAATGATTGGGTCAGCTACCTTATTGGGCCTTGGTGTCCTATCTTGCTACATCCTACTAAAACTTAAACGACAACATCTTATTTCAACATCTCTGAATAATTAATGTTGACAAGGCATTTGAAGATATACAATCTACAAAATATAAGAACTTATATCATACCCCACAACTCCATGATATGCAATACAAGTTCTTGGCATTGGCTTCTCTGCTCCAATGGAGACTTTCCTATTTTTAGTTACCCCAATGTACAACTCAGGAGGCTCAATGTGATTTTCCAGCTGCCAAATTTTGGAAAGTTAGTGAAAAACAGACATAAATAGCAATAAAATAAGGGATTAAAGGTAGTGCACTATCAGTGTAAACTAATTTTACATCATCATCTGATAAAATTATAACATTCAGCCATGTCATGTCGGTATTTTAAAATTAAAACTATGACTTGACGGGATACACGTCCATGATTGGTTGACAGTTAAAAATCAGTGCATATTCTTTTTTCTCATAAAATAATAACCACACACAAAATTCATATCAAATTAGTTTTATAAAACATTGAAATCATGTATGCAATCAAAATAATTGACAGATAGCATCAGTCTATATCACCTTTCATCTTTCCGCAAAATTTAGCATAAAATCAATATCCCAATTTGACTTGCCATTATCCAAGGTCCATCATGATCAGTATAAATAGGGATACAGAATATAATTGCTTCAATAAAACAATACTACTGAAATAGAAGAAAACCAACCAGGTTACATCTTGGGCGTGTTTAGGTGCTAAACTAGACTATTAATTATTTTCACTAACTTATTGACACGGAAGTTTTATCACCATTCTTTAATTGGCTCCAAACAATTTTCAAAATCATGCCGAACTATTCCATTCATGGTAGTCAAAATCGCGATCCTGCTCGTAGGATCGTCCGATTCTACAATTTCTGTTAAGCCTGACGATTCTGCTGAGGGGAAAAAATCGTATTTTGGTAGGATCGATGGGATCGCCGTCAAAACACATAGAAGCGCTGCGTTTCTGCCGTTTCTGTAGTTTCTACTGTTTCTGATCATTTTTTATTTATTGCTATACTCTGCCCCCCATTTAATTCTCCTCTTTAATTTCAATTCACTCCCCTATTAACTTTTGAAATCTTTCCGAATAATACTTAATCCTATTAATTTTTTAAAAATTTCCAAATACAACCACAAAACCTTTCCTAATACAGCCGCCAAATCATTTATTTCCTTAGCCACCTATTTATTCAATAGTTGTTTCTTTTCATTCTCTTCCCATTCTCACTACATACGATATTGCTGACCATTGTACACAACCATTTAGCCTTTTTATTTTTTCTCCTTGCGTATCTCTTTTTATATGCATATTAATGAATAAATATGCAATATATATAATCTTGTGACCCCTCTCCGATTCTATGTAGGATCTCAATTCTAACTACCTTGATTCCATTATAATCTCCATAAGATAGCAAGCAATCTAGTGTTGATTTCTATTTGTTCTGAATCAGTACAAATGCGAACTGTTTCTACTCGGTTAATTTTGTGAAAACGACTGACATGGTCAGTTCGAAGGGGTAGCCTTGGTTCAACTGTAAGGTTGTTCCATTGCGACCTTGGGGCCATGGGTTCGAACCCTGCTGGAAACAGCCTCTCTGTTAAAAAAACAGGGGTAAGGCTGCGTACAATCCGACCCCCCAGAGCCCATAAAATGGGAGCTTCGTGCACTGGGTTACCCCTTTTGATTGACATGGTCAGTTCATGCTGAAATTTTGAGCCAGTCACTCCTTCTTTGTTTTAAATCCCCCTTCGTTTTTTGAAACACGGCAGAGAGTGGGAGAGAACCGATTTATAAATAGTATTACTAATAGTAATTACTATTAGTATTACTATTTAGCAGTTTTGTGAAGTCTTTGTTCTGCTATTCGGAATTGACAACAAAAGATACATGCCCATGTACCTTCAAAACTTTTAGAGTTATGTTGATCTTACTGCTGTTTATTAATAGAAAGAAGACTTTGTCTCTAGACAACAATGCAAACATGTATCTCATTCTTTGTTATTCCATGAAGGATTGTGTTATAAATGTCACTTTCTTGGTTATTCTCGAGTTTGAAAAGGATATTGATGTTATTCCCCTTCAACTCATCATTTCTATGTATAGGCTCATGTAATTGTCTTTGAACTCTACATCCATATAAAAAATGTATTACCAATTCACCCCCTCTTATTCTCTTTGTCACTAACTGATCAAGTATTTTGGTCTACTGCGAGAAATCTAATGGCCCTTCTCCCTATGTGATAAATTTTGACTAGTCCTTAATAACTTAAGCTTTTTTATATTCCATTCCTCAATATTACATATTCCCTCATGGTAGTTTCAAACATTAGTATTTCTACAGTAAAAGGAATTTGTAGGTAGACCAAAATATATGGAAATAAATGCTCACCAAAGTGTTAATATCATGCAGAATAGTCTCACCATCAAGACGTTCTTGATGCCCTTCCCTTTTGGCAGTTAGCCACGTCGAATAATCGGCACTGTTTGTTCTAACTGAAGCTGCTTTGTATTTGCCGCCCACAGGTGAAACACCATTTGAGAAAGCAACATGAAATCTAATGTTTCCTGCAGTAAAATCAATTCCTAACAGCGATGAGTAACTTGTAAAAAATGACTACAAAATGGATATGTAAGCCTTGTGACACTGGAAACAATGGCTGCAGTAAAAAACATATACAAGACAGACTCTATTATTCGACATGTGTGCACATATAACGGCAAAAACAAGAAGAATTGGAAGCAATACAACAACAAAAAATCAATAAGGAGCTTTGTAGACTAGTAGCAGCCCTTTCCCTATAATGCATACTCCAAAGCCAGTGACAACTGTGTCATATCCGTGTCCAATATTGAAATTTTCACAAAAAAAAAAACTGCATTAGTAGAAATCTCCCACAAATTCCCACCTAGATCCCGAAAAGTGTCTCCTACCTGTCGCAAGAAAAAAAGAAGAAGCAATGTCCTTTTAAAGAAGACTAGGAACGAAAGCAATTGCGTTATCAGCGGCCTCTACCCACTTTTAAGAGATCAAAGTAATCTGTTTAACAAACTTCAAAGAAATTTCAATTATTTTTTCTTTAAACTTACTAGTACTAGATTAACTACATAATTTTCTGAGGAATACAATTAGATACTTTTACACTACGTTATGCTTCTGATAACCTTTGAGCTTAGGAGGAATATTAAAATTACATTCCCCAATATTGAGATACAACGACATGCATGAATTACATTGAGCATTGTGGCCATAGCTAAGAAAAAGACATTGGGAGGTACCAGAAGACCTGGCTCTGTCCTGAGCAAATACAAGAGCAACAGCTTCTATGAACCCTTTACTACAACGAGCATTTCTGGAATCATTTCCGCATCTGAATACAGAGCAGCCTCTCTCATCCCCCACAATGACTGTGTCTATAGGCATGGCATAATCTGAAATGAAACAAAATGTCGTCAAAGAAGAAAACAACCAAGCATATATGTGTCAGAAATGTATTAATTGAAGTTGTGTTCTTTCCAAGTATTTGGCTGCACAGTCGCCTAGTCTATGTAAGTTTAAGTATCCAATTGTCATTATGTATTCCATAGACATTTTGCAACACAATATTTTTGGAAAAGCACTCAATTATATCTTCAAACTAAACAGAGAATTGTGCGGTGTATATAAACTCTTAGAACTGTTCGTTTCCTTTAAATTATAACACATTAAAATTGAAGAGATAAATCTCAGATATTCTATCAAGCATAACATTTAATTTCCAACTTTTTCCTCAAGTCCAGTGTAAATAAATATGTATACAAGTATCACCAACCCAACTTCTCCAGAACTAGCTTCATGTCAGTCCTAGCTTCCTGTGCCGCCAAATCAAAGTGTTAAAAACAGAACCAAGACTGGTAAATTGACTAAAAATAAAATCAATATTGGTAAATAAGTGTGTGATTGTTAACTCACTCCAAATAATATAACCCCAGCAGGGAATTGGCGACCAGAGACAGAGGCTGAGTATTCTTTGATATCCATAACAAAACTATCAACGCATAGTTCTTGAGATGTCTGGCATCAGAAATACTTTTAATTAAATAACTTTATGAAATTAAAAAGAAAGAATAAAGCATCACATTGTCTAAATCTGAAGTGAGGGAAGAGTAATATGCCTCTTGGTAGTTGCAATTATAAGATATAAAAATTGAAATCCTTCTTTGGATAGGAAGTGAAGAGAAAAACATGAAAACCAAGTGATCATAGCACCACTAAATTCTATGAGAAATGTAAATAAATATTAAAAAAAACATATAAAATCGTTAAACTTGTTGCATTAACAAAGTGGCATACTTAAGCTCAAGGTTACAAGTCAATATCTAATATTAATATAAATATTTTTTGACAACATATAAAATAATACTAAATTTCAATTTCACTTTTCTGCATTTCCCTAACTTAGAACACACTTTCACATACATTCTTGCACACTCTCTCATCTGTATGATTTTTTCAATCTCCATTCACACACAGAATGCTTTTTTAGCACCCATTATCCTTCCCAGAGAGGAGCTTAGATTTCATTTTTCTCTCCTCTGATGTTAAAATCTACACTCCCTCTTCCAGCCAGCAGTAAATAGTGTGGCAATTTAACCCATTTTAACTATGTTGATAAAGAGGATGAAATAGTCATAATGTTATAAAAACAATGTCAATCTTTTGGACTTTACTGCTGTTCACATTAAGTGGTTAATTTTTTACATTAAATGTTAATGCAAGATATCCAAACATTATATTGTTTTATACGTTTATCTATTCATAATACCTTAGTTCCTCTTCTTGCCTTAAGGTATTACCAAAGCCAATTGACAGCTTAAGGTTGCCTTTTGCACAAGACTACCCTTGGTTGTAAGGTTTTTATTAAGTACTTTATAATAGATTAACATACTAACATTTGCCATTCCAAACGAAAAAAATTAATATTCATTTTCATTGTATGCAAAGTCTAAATTCTCAAATAGATTTTACTACCTTTGGAGGTCGTAATAATGGTATAGCTTCAACTTTCAATCCTGGCAAGTAGCCAATTGTCAAAACTATGCCTTCATTAATATGTCTTGCATATTCATCGTCACCAATGCCACTAAAACGGGCACCCCACTTGACCTACACAGATTATCCTAGGGTTTAGACACGAGTTTCTCAAATATCTAGCACAAAGAGGAAAAAATCATCAACATCTTTAAATCCAACCTCTTTAAATTCATCCGTAAGAGCGTCCCTTCCAATAATACCATTATTGACCGTGACAATAATCGGAACATTGAACCCTAATTTTCGTTTAATCTGCACCACAGACATTAGACACTAAGTCAGTTGCATACCCCAAATACTACTAAAAAAACAAGGTTATTAACAATTCCTTACAAGGCACAGAATCTTGTTGGTGTCGAATCCACATCCAACATTGACAATAGCAAAATGAGGTCGAATTGGCTCAGATAGAACCTTGTTAACAACCTCCTTCACAGCCTCCTGTTCCATTTGAAAACATTAACCAAATAAATAGCAACAAACAAACATGCACAAATTCTGAGATATAATTGAAGGTATATTGGTTTGATTGAAAAACCTAAAAGTAAGAAGAAAAACCGAATGGGACATACGCGAAGCAAAGGGTTGAGAGAAAGTGCGGAAGAGAGCTTAGGGAGAGAAATGATGCGACTGCAGATGGAATTCCAAGATTTGTTAACGCAGGATGCGGAAGCGAACGGTAGGGCGGGGAGTCTGGTGAAAATATTGTGGAGAAGATCGTCGTTCAGCAAGGTAATACCGATGTTGAGATCGATTGAGGATTTTCCTTTGGTGATTGATCTTGCCGATGAAGAACATGGCGCTTCATCCATTGTGATTCTAGATCAACTGCGTCAGTGCAAAATGGAGTTTAGTTCCATTTCGGTGTTCAGATTCTGCTTTGTGACAAAATGCACCGGAAAGAAAGCTGCTAAAACAGACATGGGCTCGAATCATTTTTTAGCTTTAGCCCAATAATAACATAAATGAAGGGAATTGCTTCTCCCACACCGGTATCTTTGGATAGAAGGGAGTGGAATGGAACACAATGAAATAATATAAATTTATTTTCTATTGTTTGGTTTAATTGAAAATGGATGGAATGAAACAGAATTGAATGAAATGTATTATATTATATTATATTATTTTTTATATCTTTTAATTTGGACGGAATGACAAAATCTCTCTATTTTGTAATGAAATACTCAAACAATGAAATGACATATTTATTTCATTCAGCTCCACTCAATTCCGCTCTATTCATTTTAGTATATCCAAATATAGCCTAAGTGGTGGAAAAACACCTATGAAAATTCAAATATACCCCCTACGAATTCAGGAGTGTATTTTTAGACACATCCATTTACAGTAAGTTTATGTGTAAGTGAGTCACACCCTCATTTTCTATAAAAAAAATCAAAAATATACTTCTGAATTAATTCAGAAGTATACTTCCGTAGAATTTACCTCATTCACCTTTATACCTCCTTGATATAGAGAAGTCAAATCTCATATAAAATAGGTTAATAGAATAACGAATATAAACATAAGAACCCAGGGCCCTAGGTAAAATACAACCTAGCTTAATTTGTATGAAATACATTAATCAACAAATTCATCTATATTGCTTGACACTAGATTATCTAAGAACATTTCAGTCTAGCTTATACGCAAATGGTCTTTTAGAAGAGCTCAAACCATTGTTTGACGATGAGAGTTTGTTTCCTTGATCATTCTTGGGTGATTTGTTAAAATAATATGGTTAATTAATTACTTCATTATGCTTCCTTTTAATATTGTTATTAACCCCGTGATTCTTTCACTCATACTGAACACTATTAGGTGAATGAGACTCAAGAATTTAAAAGCAAATTTTACAGAATTATACTTTCATATTAATCCGGAAGTATATTTTAAGTTTCTTTTTACAAAATAAATGTGTGGTTCACTTACGCATGGATTTGTTGTATTTGGAGCGCGTCAGAAAATGCGTTTCCGAATATTATGGGCATTTTTTGTTTTTCATAGGGGTGAAAGAGCATCCTTTATGGTGGAAGAAGCAATCCCCTAGATAAATTGTGAATTGCTCTTCCCACCATAAGGGTTACTCCCACACTTTAGTGAAAACCCAAAATTACTCCTAGAATGGGGATATACATTTCGTTATTAAGCTAGGCCCTAATTTTATGTTAAAAATAATACATAAATGTATCTCCGTATAACTTAGAGAAATGCACTTCCGAACATATTTTAATAAAAAAACGCGTAAACTCTTCTCCTTCCTCATTTCTCTTTTACTCTTTCAAACTCCCAAACTCTCTTAAACTCTCTCAACTCACTTCCAAGTTTATACTTTCAACATAAAATCAATCAAAGAGCTCAATATCAAACTCATATTTGGTAAGTTTTTTATTTCTCTATACATTTGATTTTTATATACATGCATTTGTAGAAATTGAGCATTAGGTTGTGTAATAGGTAGTTTAGATAGGTTATTTAACTGAGCAATGTGTTTGATATGTAGTTTAGATGATCAATGTGTGTTTTAGAATGTTGAATTTCCATACATTTCTGCCATTTTCGTTCTTTCTGTGTTGCAGATTAATACGAAAATGCACTTCCACATTCATTCAGAATTTATAAAAATGTATTTTCGTATTTGGTATGCCTGCATTGTTTTTCATTGTATTTCATTTGAATTTGATCTTTTATATTATGTAATGCTTGTTGGATTTAATTATAGGCATTATGGATGATAATCAAGAAAGGTTAAGGCTTGGTAGAGTGTCGCATCATGCATTGATTTGTAGGGAAAGAGCCTGACTTTCACAACAACGAGTCAGTTCTAGTTTATTTAATGCGGGGGCATCAACATCTGGGGTTTATGCATCTCTGACTTCGTCTTCTCAAAGGAGGCAAATGTCACCTCTTGATGCCCTAGAAGTCCCACTGGTCCAAGTTGATGTTGGGTGAGAATATGGAGTAAGAAAACAGTCTGGAGGGGGTGAATATACTTTTAAAACAAATTCAACTGATTTCCATAAATGAATTGTCGGGGGTTTTCAAAGTTTGTGCATAGAATATTTAGAGCGAAAATATGAGAATTATACTTGTATGAAAAGAGTTTTGCGTAAGCACTTAATCACTTCATAAATATCATAATTGAACTAATGATGATACACAGGGTATTTGATCGATTCAGTTGTATACTTCACGGGTGTGTTCAATTCAATTTAACAAATTCTAAACTCGACAGGTTTCTTAGATTTTAATCACCACTAAAGTTTGATTATGTGCCAATTTCAACAAAATCTAATCTTAAGCAATAAATCACTACTAATTGAGTAAACGATAAACTACTCTAAAAATTGAAAACCTAAGCATACAATATCCTGTGAAATTTAAATGCAAGATTAAGAGAGAGAGAGAGAGAGAGAGAGAGAGAGAGAGAGAGAAGACACTGGGATTTATAGTGCTTTGACTATGTCGTCCTTGCATGATTCTACGTGCACTCTTCAATGATTTTTCATTGGAACCTACATAGCTCCTTTTTATTTTGAGAGATATTACAAGAGTTCATATAATCACTAGTCCATAATAATGCTGAAGAAAATAAATCTTTTATCAGGATTTTAACTTGATTACAGCTTAATGTTAAACTCTTCTGTGTAATCTTTACTCAATTAACGCTCTTGAATCTTCCAATATCACCAATTTGTTCCAAGCTTTACTATGTAGCAATCAAACCATTGATCCTACTGATCCCTTGAGTGATGAATTGTATGAAGATTTGAGAAGAACTCTACCATGTTTGTAGCCTTCCGCATAATCACTACCAAGGCAATCTGGAGACTAGAATCTACTTTTTTTACACTTGAATTTATCAGCACTAATAATAACACCTCAATTTTGCAAGAACCTGCAAAACTTTACCCAATCTTCAAGAATGATTAGTTTCAAGACACTATCTCCCTCAATCAATCTCAGATCTCTCATTATCGATATTTGAAGTCAAAACAAAGGTTGAAGAAGAAATAAATTTGAATGCAATGGTTTTTAAATTTTCAAAAGTTAGAGACTGTTGATTTCACAGAAAATTACAAAATAATTATTAGATTCATTACTTGAAAATTGTTGACAAGAGGTTTTATATGTGCTTGAGATTAAGCACAAAAAAAGTTGGTTAGATTTGAATCAAGAACAATACATGGTTTGATTCAAATGAGCAAGTGAATTGGAATTAAAATAAGTCTTTTGACCTATTTCATGCTTGACTCAAATCAAGAGCAGAGTCTGATTTGAATCAACTACCCCGTGATTTGAATAATGTACATATTCTGATTTGAATCAACTACAATATACCCTAATGGAAAATGTTGAAAATAGTATGATTTGAATCAAATCAAGCAGAGGTGACCAGAGTGAGCTTGATTCAAATCAAGTATAAATTATGATTCGAATCAAAGTGTTAAAAAGTATCTTGTTTTCCTCTGTCAAATTTAATTTGAATTAGAATGTGTGTTAATTCAAATCAAACACACAAAATCTCATTTTTTTCATAGTTTTAAAAGTACTTTGAGATTTTTATTTTCACCTAAGTTGAATAAAAAACACATACAGTTTTTATTCCACTGACTCATGCAATTGACAAAAAGCATCATGTCAAGTTCCAAAAATAACCAATGGTTTATGCATGCTAAAACGAATAAAGAATCGATTCAACCTTGATACAAAATATGCACAATCACGAGGGAGACTCAATAAACAACAATAAATGAAAGTGATAAGACAAGCAACAAAATAGTTGTATTGGGGATGCTCCCCTGCATGTGTTAGGTGTAATGGCCCATATTGCTTTCAAGATTATTAACAGGCCCCATAAACCAACATGGTTCTTTTCAGCATGTTTTGTCCTCACTCACACACTTCCCGAGAAATTTCATAGAAGGCCACCTGTGATCGGTGGATCTAGAACTGACTGTTTAACGTTGGTTTCGCGAAATGTCGCGGAAGCAAGAGTCGCCACCGTCTTTTATTTTCTCCAACATGGACAGGACAAAAGCACAGCAAAATTCCTTATGAGATTGTCTCTCGGTTCGGGAGGTAGATTTATAGAAAGGGAAGGTGTTAGCACCATTTCTATCCATGGTTATCCATGGCTCTTAGATACTTGCTCATTGTGTTTTCAAAATGGTTTGCTTTTCAATTGTGAATGGGTTTGAAAAAGTTTCGTTTAAAGATTTCAGATCGACTCTTGTATCAGTCCTCAAGAGTGTTTGAAAAATTGTTTTGAAAGCTTTTTGAAAGTGTCGGTGTGAAAAGAGTTTTGATTTGTTTTTTTGAAATAGAGCAAGTATCTACGAGTCGTCTACATACCCTAAGGAATTAGGCTGTGTAAATGTCCTTAAGGTAGTGCCATCCCACCATTGAGAGGTAGGTAGCACCACCGTTGGAGGTGTTCGGGTCAATTAGTTTGTAGGGACAGTGTGGTCACCAGAGCAACAGTAGGACACCTTAGAAGCTACCCTTATGCCATTGATCTTTTTATTCCGAGGCAACCGTTTCGAGGCAACTATTCCGAGGCAACCGTTTCGAGGCAACTTGTTTCGAGGCAACTAGATCAATGGACATAAGGACTTACTAAGACGTCCTATACTCGACGACCACGTTTCGAGGGCAAGGCAACAGTGAGGCGTACCCTAAGAGTGGTGTGTGAATTTGTGTGTTGTGAGTCTTGAAACTTGGCATATGAATGCTTTACAATGTTTATGGGCATATGGGACTTGTTTGGACCCTTGAAAACTTCAATTTCTTTGTCATAACCAAAACCCTAATTTTGACTGTGTTAGGAGGCAATTGGACTGTGCAACCCTTGAGTGATTTTGAACCTTGATCTTGGCAAATCTTGAAGAATATGGGAGGGCAAATTTTGGGGTACAACAGTTGCCCCTGTTCAATCTTCTTAAACCTGAGGATGTAGATTGGCTTGCGTGTCTTTCGTAATCCGAAGGTAGAAGATGATTGAACACTAGAGTGCCCAGAAATTTGCACTCACATAGTAGAATGTCAGCAGTGTGATGATGGGAATGAGCTTACAGATGCCATTTGGAGACTGTCATGGATAGTTGTGGAGATGGGCTTATAGATGCCATCGGGAGGTTATCGATCGCGTAAGAGATTCCTTAGCGAGAAACTTGCGTACCTGAGAAAGAAAAATAATTACCTGGCCTGTTACAAGAGTTGATCTTCAAACTCTTTATGTAGATGTGCCCTGGATGGATACAGGAATCGAATCTTTAAACTCTTCAGACGTGCCCTGGCAAGATACAGGAATCGAGTTCGGAGAATATAGTCGTCAACAGATACACCCTGGCAAGATACAGGAATCAGATCTTCAAACTCTTCAGACGTGCCCTGGCAAGATACAGGAATCGAGTCTGGTAATGTTAGTCGTCAACAGATACACCCTGGCAGGATACAGGAATCGGATCTGGAACTTCAAAAGGTTTTTGTTGATAATGATGTGATGAATGAATCAGGGACGGTTACTACCTCAACGGGACAATGAGAGAACCTTGAACGATTTCTACCTCAACGGGACGATGAGAGAACCTGGGGTGATTACTACCTCAACGGGACGATGAGAGAACCTTTAGTGATTACTACCTCAACGGGACGATGAGAGAACCTTTAGTGATTACTACCTCAACGGGACGATGAGAGAACCTTGGACGATTACTACCTCAACGGGACGATGAGAGAACCTTGGGTGATTACTACCTCAACGGGACGATGAGAGAACCTTGGGTGATTACTACCTCAACGGGACGATGAGAGAACCTTTGGTGATTACTACCTCAGCGGGACGATGAGAGAACCTTTGGGCGATTACTACCTCAACGGGACGATGAGAGAACATTTGGGCGATTACTACCTCAACGGGACGATGAGAGAACCTTGGATGATTACTACCTCAACGGGACGATGAGAGAACCTTTGGTGATTACTACCTCAGCGGGACGATGAGAGAACCTTTGGGCGATTACTACCTCAACGGGACGATGAGAGAACCTTTGGGCAATTACTACATCAACGGGACGATGAGAGAACCTTGGACGATTACTACCTCAACGGGACGATGAGAGAACCTTGGGTGATTACTACCTCAACGGGACGATGAGAGAACCTTTGGTGATTACTACCTCAGCGGGACGATGAGAGAACCTTTGGGCGATTACTACCTCAACGGGACGATGAGAGAACCTTGGACGATTACTACCTCAACGGGACGATGAGAGAACCTTTGGTGATTACTACCTCAACGGGACGATGAGAGAACCTTAGGCGACTACAACCTCAGCAGAATGATGAAGGAATCTTGGACGTCTTCTACCTCAAAAGGTAAAGACTCTTATCTGTTGACCGTTCTTTCCTGAAAAAGTAACGAGTTAGTTGTATGCAATGTCGTAATGTATGACATGCATGATGTCATGATGTTCTCAAAAATAAATGAGATTAGGGTGATATGATGCGTGTATGCACGTATCATAATGTATGACAATGTGATGTTTATGAATGTATTTTCGTCTAGGAAAATAAATCCTTGACGAATGTCGGGAAGTTGGATTCTGGGCTGATGTTTAAGAATAGAGCTTCGTTTCCGCTGGGGATGATAGTTGCAAGAACACTGGTAGGAGAAGAGGACTCTGTGGGGGAATAAACTTGGCGAATAGATTACTCTGCGGGGAGTGAACTCTGTGGGGAAAGAGAGGTACTTTGCTGAGATGTTGATGATAACTCCGCTGGGGATACCGTTGTTGAGTTATGTTGAAGGAATTGATAAACTCCGCTGGGGGATAGGAAGACTTCGCCGGGGACGATCTTTCCGTGGCTATTGGCTGAGGATAACCCAGTTATATCTTGATGGGGAAATAACCTTTGAATAAAGTTGGGAGACGCGTTCGTGCTCTGTGGGTGACAAGCTTCCAGAATCTACTGGGGATAAGCTTTAAGACTTGTTGGGGAGATTGATTCCACTTTCCTGGGGGAATTAAGGTATCTTGGTTACATTCTTCAGCCGAACTTACCTTGGTACCTTGGTGGACAGAGCAACTAGATCGCTTAGACAACTCTTTATTGCCCCAGTTTCAGTGGGAGAAGGCACCTGTGGGGGTAATTGACAAATCTTCTGGTATACAGGTGACGAGATGCCAGGACATAGTCGTACGCTTTGATCCCTAATTTTTGCCTGGACCGCCCTTTCGGGTTTTCAGTCCACCGGGATACCCTTTTTTGCCCAAGCCTCCTTTTCAGGTTTTCGACTTGCCGGGTGTACAGATTTTTCATTTCATCCCTTATTTTTCCCGAACCCTTTTGGTTCGCCGGGAAGCCCTTATTTTTGCCTAGGTGTGTCAACCTAGCGGGTCTTTGATTTTGCGTAGTATTTTTTTCGACTATGTCCACGCTCTCAGAATGTAGGGAGATGCCCCTGTCAGTAGTATTGCGTTGCCGTACCACTAGAAGATGTCTGATCAGGCAAGATTTGTTGTCGGAATGCCCCAGGTGATCCAGATGGAGATTTGCCCCAAGCTGGTTGGTCTTTTGAGAGATTCTCCGAATCTTGGCTGGACTACCCCAGATGATGGACACTGATCATGCCTGCCCCTTGATTGGAAGTGCTTTTGTTCACTAGATATTCTTCGTGCGAATTTCTCTGCTGTTCGAACAAATAGTCATACGCAAACAGTATTATATCAAGAATGCAAAGCTTATGTTTGTCTTGAAGTTTTTGAAAATGCATTTTTTCATAAAAACAAGTGAATCTTTTGTAAATTGTGATGTCAACTCGTTGTTTTACCGCAAGCCTTAAGGAGTCAGGGTACCTTTGTAACAGTATGCTTTCGAACTAACCCATGCTTCAGCTAGGACTTTTAAGGGTTGTAGCGTGGCCTGGTTCACGGTTTAAGAAACAAAGGATAAAGGCTCAAATTTTATTTGTACCCACCCGTTCTTCGCAATGTTCTTCAATCCTAAACTCAGCTGATTGTGCGTTAGACCTTGTTTGAGTCTTTGTCTTGATATTCCAATGATGGTTCGGATACTGATAGTTTATTTTGAATAGGCAGTCATTTCTTTTTTTGTTGAGGGTTTACAGGACCTCTTTCTTTTTGATTTTGTTATCCCTGTTTTTTGCCTGAACTGTTCTTTTATGATTTACAGTCAGCGGGATGCCCCAGTTTTGTAAGTCTCCTTCATAGGTTTTGACTTATGGGTTTTTATTTTGAGAGGTAATGACTGCCTGTCTTGACGATTATTCGGAACCATCACTGTCTTTTACTTTGGAAGGACTCCCTTGATGCCATTCATTGTGCACCTGGATCAACTGAGAGAACTACCATGCCCCAGGTTATGATTAAGGGTTTAATTTTTGAAAAGAAAAACTCCTACTTCTTTGGCTCAAAGGGGTTGATGAGGGATTATCATCCTTATAACTCCAGTGTTTAGGAATTGAAACAATGCATGTACCTCCTCAGCGGGGTCTGTTCAAAAGCATACTGTAAAGATCGTGGTATCGTTTTCGTCATCCTCCCTCAAGAGGCTTAGAATTGTTAACCGAGCGTTGAACATCACAAAAATATGAAAACAGTTTTAAGCATAGTAAACATAATTACTTCAAAACAGACACGTGTAATGCATTAATGAAATAACAAAGTTTAACATGAATAAATGTTTGAACAATCAAAAGAAAATTACAAATTGAAAATTCTAATGAACAAGAGACATTCTCGATGATTTGGTGTAGGATCAGTGTTCAAACTCGACCTCCTTGGCATCAATCAAGTCTTGGATTTTGTTCTTCAAGGTCCAACAGTCGTCGGTGTCATGTCCAAGACTGTCAGAATGGTAGGCACATCTCACACCCGGTTGTACTTGGGAGAGGAAGTATCAGGATTTTGAGGAGGATCCTTTAGTGTGATCAGTTTCGCCTTCAGCAATTGTTGTAGTGCCTGAGACAAAGGCATGCTGATGTCAGTATACTTCCTATCTTGATACTTTATCCTACGCTTATTGCTCTTTCTTTGTTGAACAGGCGCGGGATCAGAGATCTGGATTACCCCTACATCATGACGACCTTTTTTACCATGTATAGCATTGAACTCCTTCTTCCCACTGTGGGGCTTTTTCTGAGCATCAGTAGGTGCGGTTTCTTGAATCTTCCCCGACTTGATACCAGCTTCAATTCTCTCCCCAGTCAAGATAAGATCTGTGAACCCAACAGAAGAATTCCCAATCAGATGGTTGTAGAATGGACCAGACAAAGTCCCCAAGAACATGTCAACGAGCTCCCGGTCAGTTAGAGGTGGTTGTACCCTTCCAGCAAGGTCTCTCCATTTTTGGGCGTACTCCTTAAAACCTTCACCCGTCCCCAGCGACATACCCTGGAGTTGGGTACGCGTAGGAGCGAGGTCGGTATTATACTGGTACTGCTTGTAGAATGCAGTGGCTAAGTCCTCCCAGCTGCAGATGTTGACTCCATTCAGTTGATAGAACCAGTCGAGTTGAGTTCCCGACAGACTATCCTGAAAGAAATGAATCCACAAATTCTTGTCAGCCGTGTAGGGCTGGATCCTCCTTATGTAAGACTTGAGATGCAGCTTAGGACAGGATGTCCCGTCGTACTTGGCAAAGGCAGGTGCCTTGAATTTATATGGGATCACCACCCCAGAAGATAGACCTAGATCTTCGAAGTCCAGGTCGGGCACCTTTTGTATCTCCATGGCACTTAGCCGGTCTTCCAACTGTTTATACCTGTCCTCAGCTGGAGGGTACTGCTCGTCATTGTAATCGGTCTCGTTGTCGGAGACCACTGGACTAAGAACCTCCCTTTCTTGGGGACTGTCTTTTTCAACAAATGGGGTAGTCAGCTCAACCTCGTTTGGTGATCCATTCCCAGATTTGCGTCTAGGGTTGAACAACACCGTCCTCTTCTTCTTTCTTTTCAAAAGCAGGGTCTTCAGATCTTGTTGCCCCTGGGCCAAACTCATGATCAACTCTTGGAACTGGGCATTCTGAGCCTGGAGAGCCTTGATGGACTGCTCAGCAGATGATTCAGGATTCATGACGATCGGCTGAAATAAACAGCGAAGGAGGTAAGCAACCTGTAAAAGGGATACCTGTAATGCAATGATATGTATGTATGCATGCGATGTTTCCAAGGATCTCGCGTGGTAAACAAGAAAATTGTTAGAGCTGGGATCCGATAGCTTGATTGAAGGAACTGCATGTTGTTGAGAGTCTTTCTTCAAGGGTCAAGGCTCACCATATCGAGTGGGTCATAGCCCCTGACAACCTTGTCTAGAGGAAAATAAATCCCCTTTGCCCCTTGCTGGACAGTTGGTTCATCATGACCTGCATCACAAGCCCTTGAGATCCTTGAAAGGGGTTAGTCCTTATGTAGGATGCATGCAATGGTATGATGTTATGCTATGCATGGAGTAATGTAGGTAAACCCTGTTATGAGTCCAGATTAAGGACTGTAAACAAAACCTGCAAGGAACCCGTGTCGTCAGATAACAAGTACATGCAAGTAATTCAAGTTTGAAGGCACACAAGTCACACAAGACAACCCTTAGAGTTTAGGCCAACATGGGGTCTGGGTATTACCCTCTTGAAGTTGGTGGGCTCAACCTGTCCTATCAGAAGTAACCGGGTTCTAAGGGTCCCAATATGACTGGACTGTTTTCATTGTTCATCGTTTCGATTTAGCCACTGAACTGGCGACCGAAATATTCCAAGAAAACAACCCTCAATCGAGTGTAGCATCGAGTATCAACCAACCTCGGACTGCACCAAAGTCAGTTATCTCACTACCCTAAAGAGGCCAAGATGGTTCAATTAAGGTTCCTAAGGTTATTTGATGCTTCACGACACCATGCGGCGGCCCCGTACTCTCCTTGACTGGACTCAAGGGTTACCGATACACACCAAAGTGCCACATCAACGTAGCAGACTGCTTCAACCATGTCGGTATACCCCGCACAGTTCCCTCACAGCCTTGTTGCTACTTTCTAAGAAGGTATCCCCCAGATCCGGGTTAGGATCTATAGAACTCCCGAGACAGTCCCACAATAATAAAGCAAACAAGCACGACAATTGAAAACACAAGTGATCTTAGTCCTAAGGTACACCTCACTTTAAAGTATTCCCCAGCAGAGTCGCCAGTTCTGTGATCGGTGGATTTGGAACTGACTGTTTAACGTTGGTTTCTCGAAATATCGCGGAAGCAAGAGTCGCCACCGTCTTTTATTTTCTCCAACATGGACAGGACAAAAGCATAGCAAAATTCCTTATGAGATTGTCTCTCGGTTCGGGAGGTAGATTTATAGAAAGGGAAGGTGTTAGCACCCTTTCTATCCATGGTTATCCATGGGCTCTTAGATACTTGCTCATTGTGTTTTCAAAATGGTTTGCTTTTCAATTGTGAGTGGGTTTGAAAAAGTTTCGTTTAAAGATTTCAGATCGACTCTTGTATCAGTCCTCAAGAGTGTTTGAAAAATTGTTTTGAAAGCTTTTTGAAAGTGTCGGTGTGAAAAGAGTTTTGATTTGTTTTTTTGAAATAGAGCAAGTATCTACGAGTCGTCTACCTACCCTAAGGAATTAGGCTGTGTAAATGTCCTTAAGGTAGTGCCATCCCACCATTGAGAGGTAGGTAGCACCACCGTTGGAGGTGTTCGGGTCAATTCGTTTGTAGGGACAGTGTGGTCACCAGAGCAACAGTAGGACACCTTAGAAGCTACCCTTATGCCATTGATCTTTTTATTCCGAGGCAACCGTTTCGAGGCAACCGTTTCGAGGCAACTTGTTTCGAGGCAACTAGATTAATGGACATAAGGACTTACTAAGACGTCCTATACTCGACGACCACGTTTCGAGGGCAAGGCAACAGTGAGGTGTACCCTAAGAGTGGTGTGTGAATTTGTGTGTTGTGAGTCTTGAAACTTGGCATATGAATGCTTGACAATGTTTATGGGCATATGGGACTTGTTTGGACCCTTGAAAACTTCAATTTCTTTGTCAGAACCAAAACCCTAATTTTGACTGTGTTAGGAGGCAATTGGACTGTGCAACCCTTGAGTGATTTTGAACCTTGATCTTGGCAAATCTTGAAGAATATGGGAGGGAAAATTTTGGGGTACAACACCACCCATCCAAATACTACTCCAAGTCAAGACTCATTAATTATGGAGTTCTTATTTGTTAGGCTACCGAAAAGAAGATGCGTCTTGTTGGTATATATAGTACCAAACAATTCTTATAAGTCTTCCTTCAACCATGCAGTCCCATACAAGCACAACCTCAAAATCCCTTTCATTCCAATGTGAATTTGATGACCACTCCTTCGCCCTCTTCGGCCTTGGGTGTTACATCCAATTTTCTCCCTCTTCGGCCTTGGGTGTTACATGTCCACCAGCTTTTGCTTGGTTCACCCCTGAACCATATCGTACTAGGAGAGATCTTCTTTGATATCATTTTTAACGCCTCATATTTATTTCAAGATTCCCGACTGACTCCACAAACTAACACGGGTCTTTTCATCACGTTTCTCCTCACTCACACACTTTCCGAGAAACTTTTCAAAAGGTCACTCATCCAAATACTATGCTAATCCTCTTTAACTATAGAGTTCTTATTTGTTAGGCTACCAATAATAAGATGCATATCCTTTTTGGTAGCCTAATAAGTAAGAACTTCATAGTTAAGAAGGCTTGATTATGAGTAGTATTTTGATGGATGACCTTCTGGCAAGTTTTCCGAAAAGTGTGTGAGTGAGGATAAAGCATGCTGAAAAGACCTGGGTTGGTTTGTGGGGTAAGTCGGTAATCCTGAAAGCAGTCTAAGGCGTTATATTAGGGAAATTCAACAAAACCCCCCTAGGAATATATAGCTCTATTCTCCCCTTTTTTGGTGCTTGGCAAGATTTCACTTGGAATTGAGTCGACTCTGAACCAAAAGATAAAATACTTGTGCTCCCCCTAAAACATTGCACATAAAAAAAACATCATAAAATGCATAAAACAATATAGATTCATTTCAACTTTCTCCCCCTTTGACAACATCAAAAAGAGATGCCAATTTTTATGGGTCTAAAAACCAAAAACCAACCACAAAAAATAATTTTAGATAAACATATGAGCTAAACAACTAAGAAGAGTATACAACAACAAAGATTGGATACATAATATGAAGATAAACATGCTACATGAAATTCCGACACTTTACAAAACAGATGTCGAATACAATGTTAAGTTAACAAAATAATAAATTTTGTAGAAAATAAATAACAAAGTTCAATTATTAATCCACTTCAGTGCAACTTCACCTACATCTGGGGGCATCCAAGCCAGGAAGGAAATCCACTATAATAGTATTAGTTTGAAGTTCTAAACAACCCCTATTTTACAAACTTCTCACTTAATCACTACCCATGCAATTTATATCTAGGAACACCTAGATATGAGACCTCTTTCACTTCCCTTCAGTCACACAACAATGACAATTATAACAAAGACAAAAAGAATAGAAGATACACTTCCAATGAAAGAGAACACACTACTGCTTCACAACTTATGAGTGATTCATAAATTACAATTCAACTAAAAAGTCCAACTCGTGTATTAACAAGATACAAGAGTGGCTCACAATGAACAAACAACAATGAATAGACGAAACCCTAAAGATATTATATGCAGCTTTGTGAATCCTTATGGTTTAGAACCTTTATTTTTATAGCCACAAAAGCACTTGGGCTTGGATATTAAATCTGGACAAACAAGTAATCTGCAAATCAAATCAAATATTTTGGTTCCAAAAACAATGTTCCCATTAATGTTTTGACATCTGCATCAAATCAAATAAAATCTTCTGCAAAATACTCTAGAACAGAGTCTGATGTCTCCTTAAAAGTTTAGACATCTACAATAAATCCAATAAAATCTTCTGCAGAATATTCTGGAACATAGTCAATGTTTCTTCAAATGTTTCGACATCTGCATAATCTTCTGCAAAACATTCCACACAAAATTAGGAACTCAAGCTCATGTTTGAATGAATGTTTTAAGATCCAATCTTGAGAAACAAATCTTCAGATATCTCATGTTGAAACAAATCTTCCAAAAATCTCATGCTGAAACAAATCTTCAGGAGATCAAATCTAAAACAAATCTGAAAACAAATATTTTAAAAATATGAAACCAAATCAGGCTACAATGTCGTACCAACATGTCAGAGCATCTTGTCCAACATCTTGTTAACTAGTTGTTTTAACAAAATGCAGCCAACAAATTAAAACCTAACAATCTCCCCCTTAGGCAATATTTTGGCTAAAATAACCTTTGCACAAAACATCCAAAAGCAACTAAAAATGAAGAGATAAAACAAGCAACATTATTTCAAAGAAACATCTTCATAATAATGCACAAACAAAATAGGAACTACACAAGTTCACAAACATCAGAGGCATACGAAGCAGAAAAGAAACACAACCTCACAAAGACATTTTTAGAGAGAAATAAACCCTCACTAACAAAACTTTTCAACCAAAATTTCAAGACATGATGTCAAGAAAACAGGAACAACATCAAGCACACATTGCTCTCCCTAAAGCCCAATTCAACAACAAAAAGATATAACATTAAGCAGAACATCATGCCCCCCCTAAACAGTTGCACACAACCAAACAACAACCAAATATTTATAGCAATTCAAAATTACTACTCCCCCTCAAGTAATACTTCTCCAACAACAAAACAACAACCAAACTTTCACAATTGTAGGCAAAAACAACCATATATGTAAATCAGCCGCAGAAACACAACAATGATCATTGTTACTCCCCCTTTTTAGCCAAAAAATTGACAAATACATGAAAACATGCATTCACCGAGAGCAACAAAAAAACATCTAATCTTACTTTAATCTCCACACATTTACCTCTGTCAAAAATCCTCTTGTACTCATTGCTCATTATACTGTTACATTCCTTAGAAATGTTAACAAAGTATTCTTTCACCAGCACCTCAGAATATTTCCCAAAACCAGCACCACTTTTCATCAAACCATTTTCCTTCCTTTTCAAGGACCTTTTATTGGTATCAAGAGCCATAACTTTGCTTTACCCTCTTGCAGTTCCAACACTAGCATTTTCCTTGTTACATCATACACCACAAAATGGAGGAAAAAGACAATATCAATTGCGCTCCTCCACACTTGTAATTTCTATAACTCCTCAAAAATGCAGATTCCCAAAGCATTCCTTAATTTCTCAAACTTATTGGCATCCAAAGCCTTAGTAAATATATTTGTGAGTTGCTTCTCAGTTTCCACATGCTCAAGAGTAACAATTTTGTCCTCCACAAGATCCTTAATAAAATAATGACAAATATCAATATGCTTTGTCCTGCTATGTTGGATTGGAATCTTGGATATGTTGATTGAACTCAGATTGTCACAATATAATGTCATGACATCTTTCTTGACATTATTTTCCTGTAGCATTTGTTTCATCCAAATCAATTGAGAACAACTGCTTCCTACAAAAATATACTCAGCCTTAACTATAGACAAGGACACACAATTTTGCTTCTTACTGAACCAAGAGATAAAATTGTTTCCCACCTAAGAAGAAACATCCTCCATAAGTATTTTTTCTGTCATTTGCACTACCTGCCCAGTCTACATCACAGTACCATCTAAGAATATAATCAATATTATGAGTGTACGACATGCCATAATCACTAGTACTATTGATGTGACTCATTTTAAGTGCACAAACTCTTACATAGAAAATGATGACTAGTATGCTAGTTGTAAGATACAAAAACTATCAATCATACTTATGTACAAACTTTGATCCACATCAACACCTTTTCATCAAATTTATTCTTGTAAATCCATTTTGAGCCAATAACATTCATCCCCTCATTAAGATTCACAATAATAAGTTCCTTCAGATGATTTTTCTGAACTCTATCAGAGGAACCTTTGTTGGTTTGAGATTTTTCTGGTTCAATACATGTTGGCTCAATGTTAGACTCAATATCTGCCTCATCTTCTAGAGCAACAGTCTGCTGAGATGATGTTCCAACACCTTCTTCGACATCAGTCTTTTTCTCAATGATTGAATCATTAACCACTACATTAATGGATTCCATCACGACTTTGGTTTTGGAGTTAAAAGCCTTATAAATTATGATATTTGTAGAGTAACCCAGAAAAATATCTTCATCACTTTTGGGATCCATATTTCTCTTTTATTCTCTTTGAAGGCGTTGACAAAGGTATTTGAAGACATAAAAGGAATCTGGTTTTTCTTTGCTGAAGTTCACCCAGGTAAATCTTGAAAAATCATCAACAACCACATAAACATACCTCTTTACACCAATATTTTCAACTTGCAATGGCCTCATTAAATCCATATGAAGAAGTTCTAGAACTTTGGAAGTAGTCTGGTGTTGCAACTTCTGGTATGACATCATAGTTTGCTTCCTAATTTGACATTCATCACATATTTTTCCCTCCTCAATTTTGAGTTTTGGTGTAGCTTTAATAACTTCTTCTGTAACACCCCACATAATACTGCCTAGGATCGTATTACATAAGGCATTAAATTGGTAATGAAACTCAATAAATTGGATAAATAACCTGTTATATTACAATGAAGTTGCTTGATACAACAAAATAATGCATCCGGTGTTTTGAAATAAATAACAAGAACTGTAGCGGAAAGGTGCTCATTATACATTACAACCTCCGATCTTTGAATCTTCTTGCATATCCTCGAACTTCTAGGACATACCTGAAAAATAATCAACAACAGAGGGTGATATTACTAAATCTCAATGAGTTCACCTAACTTATAGGTCGACTTGGCTCTACAGGGTAAACTATCCTTATCTCATCCTATTAGTAATCATATATATATACTATTTGTTGTACCCCAAAATTTTCCCTCCCATTTTTGAATACAATTGATTCAAGACACCTCCTCATGCTCCTAGGGTTCTCAATTACTCAAGATTATTCAAGGAATTGGTCAGACAAACCCTTCTCCTAAGTAGTTGGCCTACAACTAGGGTTTGGTTTTATTCAAAGAAAATTGAGCTTCTAATACCTCAAAAGAATTTCATGGGTCCTCATATGCTTCAAAGAATCCTCATGTCAAGTTTCAAGCCCTACATCACAAGTTTGCGCAGTCATTTGCTCAGATGATTGAAAATCAACTATATTGGACAAAAAGTTAATTATGGTCAACATACAGTCAAACTTCAATATTTTTGGTCAAAATCAATATTTTAAAGTCATATTTATCATTTGATCAAGGATTGATCATGATTCATCAAGAAGACTCTCAATTCATCAAAAGTCATTAGTTACCAAATTAGGGTTTTCTTAAGGAGAAGTCAACTGAACTTTGACCAAGCATAACTTTCACATGCTTCATCATATTTTTCTCAACCATAGCTCATTTTGAAGGAAATTAAATTTTATACAACTTTTTCTCTCTAAGTTCAAGTCCAAAAAATGCTTCATTTGAGAGATATGGGCCAAAACATTATAGGTCATTTCAAAAGTCAACAAAAAGACACTTTTTATCAAGGCAACTTACATCAAGATAAAGTCTTCAAATTAAAAAATGATCCACATAGAGATTCTAAGGGACATCTTGAGCTTTCCAAAAAGTCCAATATCACCTTCAAATGATGAAATTTGAGAGAGTTATGATTGGTGCAAGTTGAGCAAATTTTGAGAAATGTATGAAACTTACATTGATCAATTTTGAAATTGTGGGATAATGGACCTAATTTTTTAGGTTCAAATATATTCATGACATGATAAGAGATCCATAGGTCCACTCATGCCTCATATTTTATTTTTATTTCATTTATTTTGTTTTTTATTCAATTAAATACAAAATAAATTAAATAAAATAATAAACTAATGGGCTAAGACATGTGGGCTTAGTTTTGGATCAAATTTGAGGCCCTATAACCCTTTGACAGCTATGAAAATCATGGGAGACAAGAAATAGAGACATGATCTTCTCAAAATGGAATGTTTGAAAACATGTTTCACGTGTTTTTGGCAATGCATTGAACACTTTGTCTTTTCCTCATTTGTTTGACCAAAGGTAATCCTCTATATATACTCAACAAACACCAGATGCACATGACACGAAAATTTGGCAAGAGAATAGGGTTTCAAATAGCAAAAATATTCAACTTTACTTCACATTCGGTTATCAAATTCTAAGCAACGTCAAAGCAATCCAAGGTCTCCAGTCACTTCCTGAAGGTCTGAGAAACACTTTCAGACTCATACCCAATTAATTCACCACCTGAAACGAGCCCAACCACTTGCTTCGATTGGTAAAATTTTGATTTTTTAAATCTTTCATTTCATGTGTGTTTCATAGCTACTAATCATTCAGATTTTCATATGTGAATATTTAGAACAGGTTGCAGTCGTTACATGGAGCTTGTGACGTTAGATCTATGATCTGCCATTGAAGAGTCGTGATAACTTGCTTTCTTTGAAACTAATGATCTAGGCATCTTTAGCCAAAACTAACGTTTGATTTGGATTCAGAAGGGTCTATTTAGGGGGTAGGGTCCCCTTTTTACTTTGAATCTAACGTTTTTGCAGAATAAGGATCTGGCATGATCGGAGAACACGACCGGAGCTAGGGCTCCGACGTCTCTCTGATTTCAGTTTTCTTTTTTATACATAATATATTATTTGTGTTTTAATGACGAAAAGAAGAATAGTTCAGTTGGCAAGCAAACATGCGTATATTGTGAAGGGCGTGGGTTCGATCCCTATCTTTTACAATGTTTTTTTGTTATTTTTCCAAATACGTGCAAGCTTCCAAATATAATATGCAACGCCTATCTTTCAGACACAAGCGAGCGCTTGGCTCAGTGGTAAAGCAGGCATGCTATTGACCTAGAGGGCGTGGGTTCGATTCCCATCCCATACATTTTTCTCTTTTCTTTTGTTTTAACCCTTTTTCCTTTCTTTTTTGTTTTACATTTTTTTTAATTAACTTTTGATTAAACTAAAAAAATCATAGGAATATAATAAAATCAGATTTAGACATTTAATAGGTCAATTTAACTTTAGACAATATTTTTCTTAATTAATTAATTAAACATAAGTTTTTTTTATAATTGATTAAGTGTTTAATTTAAGTTTAAAATCTATTTATTTTATTATTTAAATCAAACCAAAAAATACATAAAAAAATCAATTTATAATCTTTTAGATGTTAAGACTTTAAGGAATATTTTGCAAATATTTTGTGTTTACTTTTGCCCTTTATTTTATTAGAAACAATTGTATAGGTCGCACTCGCATGGGTTTTTTTTATAGTAGCTTAGCATTTAAATTCCCACAAAGTTGTAAATATTGTAGTTCTCCCGAAGCCATGTAATAGCTGTAGGTCTTTACTTTCTCGCATTTTATTTTCTTTCACTTATACTTTGTATGCCTTGTATGTATATATAATTGTTAGCTAATAGGATTGTATGGCAAGATAATAATCAAATGCTAGAAAACCCTAATAAAAGATAAAAAAATGAATCAACACACTTGCACACTTGCACCTCTAGGGTAACCTCCCTCTGTTGCCTTCAAAAAAATAACGGCCATGTCCCTCGAACGTAGGGATGCTTTAGTAAAGACCCTCGAATAAAAGATCATAGTCCATCGATGACCTTTCGATGTTGCCTTTCGAAAAATGATCTAGTCCCTTACGAAACTGCTAAAACATCCTTACAAGTTACCTTCAATGATTATAAGATAACCCTTCGCCTGTCCCTTCACATCCAATGATAGAGCTTCTTACTAACTAATGGTACGGATAACACTATCTAAAGGAGAAGGAAAAGTATAAAAAAGACATTGAGTGGGTAGAATACTATTAATCGCTTGCTCATACTTTTCAAAATGAAAGCATCTCACACAAACACTTTCAAAGATATTTTCAAAACACTTTGTACGCTGTTGTACCCCAAAATTTGCCCTCTAGATATTTCTCACAAAGATTTTCAAAAGCTCAAGTTTGCATAAGTACAAAGCAGATTAAGAGGAGTGACTGCAGACAACAGTTCATATTCAAAATATGGCAAATGGCCTCCTTCGATGCAAGCTTGATTCACCAGCTTTCGATTGGGCATCTGGCCTCCTTCAAACTTGCTTTGAATTCCCAAGCTTTGATTGAGGCAATGGCCTCTTGCATGTTTGCTTCATATACGTTTCGATTGAACAAATGGTTATCTTCATGCTAGCTTCGCTTGGGTATTGTTTCCCTTTAAAATAGCTTCCTTTGATTCAGAAGACAAGGGCCTCCTGTTGGTGTCCTTCGATTCAAAAGTTAGTGGCTTCCTACTGGCTTCTTTCGATTAAGAAGGAAATGACCTTCTGAAAGCTTCCTTCGATTCAGAAGGCAATGACCTTTTGAAGGTTTGCTTTGATTCACAAAGCAGTAGCCACCTGCATACAAGCTTCGATTGCACCATTGACCCCTTACATGTTTGCCTTTGATTCACAAAGCAGTAGCCTCCTGCACACAAGCTTCAATTCACAAGCATTAGCAGTACTTCCCTCATGCATGCAAGGCAAGTACATCCTGCATGCCATCATGCACAAGGAAAATGCCTCATCTGTGTTTGCTTTCGACTCACAAGGAGATAAATTCCTCTGTGCACAAGGCAATGGCTTCCTTTCATGCTAGCGCCCATAAAGCATTGGCTATTTTCACGCTAGCTTCAACTAGACAATATATCCCTTTGAAATAGCTTGCTTCGATTCCATCTTTGAAAACCTTCAACACACATAGTTTTTACTTTCTGACACAAAATGAGTGTACCGTTTGAAGGACATACATTGTTGGGTTTGAAGCACATAGCTGGATATCCTATTCGTAATATATACATTGGTGGATTTTAAGCACATATCTGGATGTCCCATTCGAAGGACACACCTTGGGTGGAAACCAAATATTGTTATCTGAAGAAGAGTCTAGTCGAAGGTTGGACCTATGTGGTCAAAACAAAAGGTTAAAGTATCCAAAGATACTTTCTAGCCAGAGTCCTATGTGCTGCCAAGTATAAGCCTGCTGCACTGGTCACAACACTCCAAAACAGCTACAAAGCAGTCCTTCCACGCTGCTCCCATATTTGCACCAAATTGGCATACAAAAACTGCACCTCAAAGGCTACAAAAGCAGCATACCCAATTTGTTTAAATCTCATTTATTTTCCCTCCCAAACATCATCCAATTTCATCTATAAATAAGAGGTTCCACAACACATCTAAGGGGGCTTTTTGGTAGCTGAAGAAACTATTGTTGTGGGAAAATCATCAAACTCTCAAACTCTCAAACACTCTCAAACATTCAAACTCTAAAACTCTCGTAAAAAATCTCAGATCCCTTCATGCATCAGTGGACCCTTCGATTCACTCCCCAACTGCCAGATAACCAACCTTCGATTTCCTTATAACTACCACGTACCAACCTTTCGATTCAAGCAGAGAAGCGGTCATATTAGCTTAAGGAAGGTTCCGAGGAAGCTCAATCAATCATCAAGTCTGAGTCATATAGAGGTCCTTTGATTGGAACTTCAAGAGGTAAGTTTCCTATAAACTTGGAACTTTCCATTTAAATATCATTTGTATATACAAATAAAAGAAAAAAAATGTAGATATCATATCTAGGAAGTTGACCCTGCTTTTAGATTCGATTATCACTGCCTGTATGTTGAGAACTCAACCCTGACTAGTTAGCCTTTGATGTTGGTGCCAAACAAGCTTGTACTAACCCCTGGCCTGTAGCTTTCAAAAGTTACATTGTTAGATTCATTTTAAAACTTTAGGCAGGTTGTGTGTATCTTTCGATTGGCTGAGGATTAAAGCCTTTCGAATCTCAACTTGGGAGTCTTGCACTTCTGCAATCGAAGGAAGAAACTGGGCATGTCAAACATTCAGGAACAAGTTCATCTTACACCCAATTGAAGTTGCCTTATGAACAGATGAAACAGACCACCCCAGTGGTACAAATAGAGCGCGCGAAAGGCATTTCTGTGTAGGATCATGAGTTCAAACCTTGGCAGGACCAGAACAGTTTTTACCTTTTGTTTGTTTCCTTTCTCTTTTAACAAATTTCAAACATTTTCCAACCAATCAAAACAACTCCTTTTGAGTTTATTTTTTACACACTACTTATTTACGAGTTTTATTTTATGAATATATAAAAATATTACAAAAAAATATTTTATTTTCATAATTATTAACCAAAACCTTTCTTTAACAAAATTAAGACAACTTCATTTTCTTTTTATTCATATCCTGTATATTATTTTAATTCTTGTACATTTATTCACCTTCAATATGGTTGTAATAATTAATTAGGATTTAATTTCTTGCAATCCCCACTTGTAAACTTGTATCCCCCATCCCCCAAAAAACATGTAATAGCGTATGACCTTTATTTTCCGCATTTTTATTGCTTTCATAAATGTTAGTAATTAGGGTATATGGCAAGATAAAACCAACAAATAGACCATCCTAATCAGAGACTAAATGCATGAAATTAAACACACTATTCACACATATGCACCTCTAGGATAATTTCACTTGTTGCCTTAGAAAATAGTCATGTCCGTTGAATATGGGCGTTTTAGCAAAGACCCTCGATAAAATATCATAGTCCCTCAATGTTGCCTTCGGTAAACAATCTAGTCCCTAACGAAATTGCTAAAATGTCCCATAGGTTGCCTTCTATGACTATACAAATGACCCATGTACGTCCCTTCACATCTAACGATGGGGCTTCTTATCAATCAATGGTAAGATAACAACATCTAAAGGAGGAAGAAAAGAACAAAGAGATTTCGAGTAGGTAGGACGCTCGTAGTTACTTGCTTGCTCACAACTAAATTTTTTTTTCACACCAACACTTTCAATTGAAACATTTTCAAAAGTCAAAACTCTTTGTACGCATTCTTATAGAGACGAGAATCATTACAAAGGAACTTTTCAAAATCACTTTCAAAAACATCTTCCACAAACATCTCTTTGAACTATTTTCAATACTTTATACGCATTCTTATAGAGACGAGAATCATTACAAAGACGTTTTCAAAATATTTTCGAACCCATACCACAAGCACATTTTCAAGCAAAAGCAAGTGCTCTAGCAAGAAACTAAGAGCTCATAGATAACTACGGATGAAAAGAGTGCTAATACCTTCCCTTTTCATAATCTATCCCCCGAACTCAAGAAAACATCTCTAAAGGTCTTTCTTGTTCTTTTCACTATTTCCTATTTGGATAAAAGAAAAGTCGGTGGCGACTCTTGCTATCTGCAACAATTGCGATCAAACGCAAACCAACCAAGTCAGTTCTCCCACCGTATTACAGAACTGGAGACTCTGCTTGGGACTTATCTTAAAAGTGGGGTTACCTTAGAGTTAGATCACATTTACTTGCCTTCCTTATTTGACTTGCTTGCTTTACATTATGGTTCCTTGTTTGGGTTTGTTTTGATCCTCTACCCGGATCTAGGGCACCTTTTAGGTAAGTAGCAATAGATTATGGAAACTGTGCAGGGTATACCGACATGGTTAAAGCGATAACTACGTTAGTGTGACACATTTGTTGGTACCGGTATCCCTTGAGTAGTCAAGGAGAATACGGGGCTACTGTGTGATGTCATGAAGCACTAACTGACCTTAGAACCTTAATTGAACAACTCGACCATTATGAAGTAGTGAGATAGATGGCTTTGGTGCAGTCCGAAGTTGGTTGATACTCGATACTACGCTTATTGAGATTGGACTTTCGGGATATTTCGGTCACCAATAAAGAGGATTGTGCTGAAATAATGCCCGATGAAGAAAGATCAGTGATATTGAGATCCCCTAGAACCCGATTACTTTCTAGGACAGGTTGAACCAACTAAACTTCAAGAGGGTACTTACCTATGAACCTCATGCAAGCCTAAACCTAAGGAATCATTTGTTTTGTGTGTATATTTACTTATTTACTTGTACATAACATCGTGACATCATACCATAGCATTTTACACTAATCATTTCAAGGATTTCGAGATTCATCTTTGTTCTGTTTTATAGGAAATGACTCTCACTCGCAGGAATACTATCCAAGTCAACCTTGTACGAGTACCTTTTCAACTCAAAGAATTAGCATCAAGGATTTCTGAGAATTCTCTGTTCACCAAAAGACATGGACGACTTCTCAATCTGGTTACCTCAAGCTTTGATGAAGACATGATGAAAGTGCTTTTCCAGTTCTTCGACCCTTTACACCATTGCTTTACCTTCCCCGATTACCAACTTGTGCCTACTATGGAAGAATTCTCCCAACTCTTGGGAATTCCTATTCTTGATCAATTACATTTCAACGATATTGAAAGAGACCCGAGCCCTAAGGAGATTGCTCGAGATTTACATTTGCAATGATTCGACGTCATGGCTAACTGGGAAACAAGAAGTGGTGTCAAAGGGTTTCTAGCCAAGTTCTTGTTAGAAAAGGCTCAAGACCGTTGGGATGCTCTGGATTTACAAGCCTTCAAAGAATTCTTGGCTCTTCTCATCTATGTGATGGTACTATTTCCCAATCCTGACCAACTTATAGATGTAAATGCAGTCAAAAATTTTATATCTCGCAATCTGGTGCCTACTTTGCTCGGGGACATATTGCATTCTCTTCACTATCGCACCATGAAGAGAAGGGGGACCCTCATGTGTTGCACTCCTCTGTTGGCTAAGTGGTTTGTTTTGCACCTGCCCCGATCTGTTGTAAAGAATAAGCAAGGCTTGAGATGGTCCAATAGGTTAATGTCACTCATACATTCAGATATTCATTGGTGTTCTCGATCCTTGGAGGACATTACTATCATCGATCATTATGGGGAATTCCCTAATGTCCCTATGCTTGGCATTAGGGGAGGTATTACTTACAACCCTTGCTTGGCTTTACGACAGTTTGGGTATGTACAAAGAGATGGTCCCCATGATACGCTCATCCAAGGCGTGGTATTCGACTACGAGAGCGATGACCAAGGCTATCGTCAAAGGTTCATACGAGTTTGGAGAATGATAAATAAAGTGGCTAGTAAGACATTGGGACACAAAAATTATATTCCCCTTGAGCCTTACCTTAAGTGGGTATGGAATCATGCTCAAAGTCTCGTGATGCCTTACCCCTCCATCCTACCTATCATCATGGAGCCTGTTGCCAAAGGAGATGTTCTGCATATTGTCCTTTATTCTAACATGACTACTTCTCTTGAAGATTTGCAAAAAGATTGGATTCAGCTAAAGGAAGAGCGAGACACCTTCGAAGCCCAGTTCCACGCAAGTGAAAAGAAAGTTTTGGAGCTTACGAGACAACTTCATGAAGAGCGAAGTTTGAACGCCTACATTGCGCCAAAAAGGATGCGTTTGACCTTTTTGTCTTAGGAGTTTATTTTGTGTTTATTTCCTCCATTGTAAGCCCAAGAGGCATATTGTAATCAATTTGAACTTATTAATACAATGTTTGTTTCCTTTTGTCTAAACAAATTTAAATCTCCTAATTTCCTTGAAATCATTTGCATATGCATTTTCATTCATCATAACACAAACATGTTTTTCACATCAGGTTTTCTTATCTTTCTACTGTTTATTTCAGTGAGATGGATATTTAACAATCAGTAAAGGATCTTCAAGCACATAATGCTCAATTCCAACAGATGTTCCTGGCTTTGGCTAAAGGACAAGAGGACCTGAAGGCTATCATGATCAAAGACAAGAAGAAGAAGAAGAAGAAAATGGTGGGTGTCCTGAATATGGGAAGGAGGTTCAGAGAACTAGCAAAGCGAGCTCTAGAATTTGCAACTCCATCAAATGAGGGAGATAATTAGGAAGAGAAGGCAAAGGAAGGAGACCACAGTCTGGGATCTGATGAAGAGGAGATTGACTATGTTGAAGAACAATATCCTCATACTAATGACAAATTTAAATAGCTGGAGAATCGTCTCAATGCCATGGAAATTCAGAGAGTACCTGGTCTGGATTTTGAAGAATTAGGTTGGGTTCCTGGGGTGGTCATTCCACCAAAGTTCAAAGTTCCCACATTTTCTAAATATGATGATGTCTCCTGTCCTAAGCTGCACTTAAGGTCGTATGTCAGGAAGATCGAACCCCATACTGCTGATAGGAACCTATGGGTACATTTATTCCAGGAAAGTTTGTCAGGGACGCAGTTGGATTGGTTCTATCAGTTGGAAGGAACCAACATTCGCAATAGGGAAGATCTGGCTGCTGCTTTTTACAAGAAGTACCAATATAATGCTGATCCAGCTCCAACTCGTACACAACTGTAAAGTATGTCTATGGGTTATGGCGAAGGTTTCAAAGATTATGCCCAGAAATGGAGGGATCTTGCGGGAAGAGTCCAGCCTCCTCTATCTGATAGATAACTGGTGGATATATTCTTGGGCATGTTGTCTGGTACATTCTTCAACCATCTAATTGGAAGCTTTTCAGCTGGGTTTACTGAGCTGATCTTAACTGGTGAGTGGGTAGAAGCTGGTATTAAGAGTGGCAAGATTCAAAGGGATGCATCCTCAAGTACGATGAAGAAACCCTTCACTGGAAAGAAGGAGGTCAGTGTAGCATATGGCCAGAGAAATCAAAACAAAATTGAACATCGTCCGACGGTAGGGGCTGTTATGATCTCCAATCCTGTATCAAATCAACAACGAAACAATCAACACAGGCAGGATGCGCCCATAAGACGGTTCACCCGGATCCACATGACCTTGTCCCAGGTTTTGCCACACCTATTGAAATCCAATTTGGTGACTCTAAAGGAAGCTCCCAAGAATCTCAATATTGCATCTCCCCTCTATAACCCAAACGCTCGATGTGCCTATCATTTCGAGAGACCAGGGCATGATACAAACAATTGTTAGGATCTGAAAATAAGGTGAGAGATCTTATCGAGGAGAAGGAGATTGAGTTTGACCTTCCAGAGACACCTAATGTAATAACTGCGCCAATGCCCAAACATGGCCAGGGTGTTAATGTTGTTGCCAATGACCTGTTTGTTTCCTCTGTGGATAAATTAGCCACTCCTCTTTCTGATTGTTAAAGAGAATCTGTTGTGAGCCGGTTTATTTCTGGGCTGTGGTGAAGGTTTCCACTTATGTATGTCTCTACCAGATGGTTGTTTGTCGTTAAAGATGGGTGTCCAGCGCCTGATGATTAACAAAGAAATTTTGTTTGAGAAAGTTCCCCTTGTAAGAAATTTGTGTGAAGATTGTTAGAACATAGTTTGATTCTACAACCCTCAGTTAGAGTTTTGATGATAACAAAATACAAGATTAAATGAATTATAAGTTTTATATATGACATAGATGCTACCTAAAGTTATGTTGTGTATTTGCAGGAAACTCTGATGGAATCAGCATCAGAATATCAGAATATCAACATCAGCATCAGAAGATATGTCACATCAGAAGATCAAACATGTGCTTACGCTGAAGTCAGATGAACAGAATCTGCGCTCAACATACTCTGACTCTGATCAAGATCATAACCATGTCACCAGCATTCAGAAGCGCCAGAATAAGCTAAAGCTAAGAACGCTCTGATCTTCATTATGCAGAACATTCTGAAGTATCAACGGTACTGCATTCAAGGCAGATTAATTACCAACGGCATTATTCCAAGCAAAGATCTTCTCAAAATGGAAAGAATGTTATGAGCATTGAAATGGAATTATGGACTGCAACGTATCTATTCCAAGAAGTATTTAAACAAATCAGTGAGAAAGGAAATGGCTAATACTCTTTCACGCACATACGCATAAGCTAATCATCTTCGTCCTCACTCATTCAGTTTGCTAAAGCTCTCAACTGCTTACTCTATAATTCTAGCATTCTAGTTTCATATAAGCTTCATTTTGTGTATTATCACATTTGTGATATATAGTTTTTGTAGAAAACATCAAACACACATAATTGTTCATTTATCTGTAAGAAAGAATTTCCTTGAGAAACCGGTATGTGGTTTAGACTCAAGAAGGCTTTAGCAGTTGTTAAATCAGTTTTGTATTCAATTGAATATAGTGGATTAAGACCTCGTTGGAGAGAGGCGAAATCACTTTGACGGGTAGACTGGAGTAGTTTGAGATCAAACGAACCAGGATAAAAATAACGTGTTGCCTGCATTTGATTTCAAGTTTCAACAATTCAACCCCCCTTCTTGTGTTTTTCACATCTTCAATTGGCATCAGAGCGCCTGGTTCTGAGTTCATAACACTTAACCGTGTCAGTACAAGATCCAGCGTTGAAAAACACTATGGCAGGAACACATCACAACATCAGCAATGACAACAACGAAGAAAGAGACAGATTCAGTGGCAAACCTCCAGTCTTTGATGGAGAGAACTTTGATTACTGGAAAGACAGAATTGAAAGCTTCTTTCTAGCCCATGATGTTGATCTGTGGGATATGGTGACAGATGGATACACACACCCAGTGAATGCAAATGGTCAGAAGATTGATAGGAAAGCAATGTCTGATCAACAAAAGCGTGATTTCAAAAACCATCACAAAGCCAGAACTATTCTTCTCAGTGCTATCTCTTACTCTGAATATGAAAAGATATCAACAGAGACACTGCAAAGAACATGTTTAACTCTCTGAGAATGACGCATGAAGGCAACCTTCAAGTTAAAGAAACTAAAGCTCTTGCGCTCATTCAGAAGTATGAGGCATTCAAGATGGAAGAAAGTGAATCTATTGAAACAATGTTCTCAAGATTTCAGATTCTGGTTGCTGGTCTCAAAGTTTTGGACAAAGGGTATTCTACTGCTGATCATGTCAAGAAGATCATCAGAAGCTTGCCAAAACAGTGAAGGCCAATGGTCACAGCGCTGAAGCTAGCTAAGGATCTCAATAAAATCTCTCTGGAGGAACTTGTCAGCTCCCTCAGAAGTCACGAAATAGAGCTTGAAGCTGATGAACCTCAAAAGCAAGGTAAGCCTTTAGCTTTAAAATCTAACAGAAAATCTGACTCCAAGGTTTTGCAGGCTGTAGAAGAAACCTCTGATGGGTCCTCATCAGAAGAAGATGAACTGTCTCTCCTCTCCAGAAGGGTGAACCAACTGTGGAAGCAGAGGCAAAGAAAGTTCAGGAACCCCAGAAGATCTGAGAACCAGAACGAATCCTCTTCCAGATACAGAAGGTCAGAATCCTCCTCTGGACACAGAAGATCTGAAGGCTCTTCAGGAAGCAGAAATCCAAACAACAAGGACATCACCTGCTATGAATGCAACGAGCAAGGACACTACAAGAGTGACTGCCCAAAGCTTCAGAAGGAAAAGCCCAGAAGAAAGTTTGGCAAGGAAAAGAAGAAAAGTCTCATGGCCACATGGGATGACTCTGACACATCTGAAGCTGACTCAGAATCAGATGATGAGAGAGCAAACATAGCTCCCATGGCAAACATATCAGAAGACAGTGAAGCTTCTGAATCAGACTCTGAATCAGACACAGAAGAGGTATTTCCTGACTTTGCTATTAATTTTACTAAGGCTGAACTAGATGAAAGCCTTAATGAGATTCTGGAAAGATATCAGCAGATCAGAGTCAAGTTCAGAAACCTGAAAAGGGATCTTGCTTCTGACTCTGATAAAATTGAGAGTCTCAAGTTAGAAAATTCTGAGTTGAAAAATAAAGTTTCAAAATTAGAAAATATATTACAAAACTCTCAGAAGGAAACAATTCTTGAAACTCCCAGTAGTGCTGATGAGATCATCAAGGAGTATGATCACATCTTTCAGAAGTTTCTAGCTAAAAGCATAGATAGAAGCAAAATGGCTTCAATGATCTATGGAGTTAGCAGAAATGGCAGAAAGGGAATAGGATACCAAGGTAAGGTACCTACACCAAAGAATGCCATGGATTTAGTTATTAAACGAACTCCTCTTAAGTCACACTTTGTATATGGGCACACACACGACATCAATTATACTAGTAGTAATTATTCTGTCAAACCAAAATTCAACCAGAGTTTTGGTAAAACTAACAAATAAGGACCCAAGAAAATATGGGTACCTAAGGATAAAATAATACATGTTGCAGATATATTTAGCAGCAAAGCAGAAACACCAGTCATGGTACCCGGACTCTGGCTGCTCACGACACATGACGGGAAGAAGGCATATGTTCCAAAGCCTGGAACTTAAGCTTGGAGGCCACGTAGGCTTTAGAGGCAATCAGAGGGGAAAGATCATTGGCTATGGAATAGTAGGTAATGGAAATCTTCCCTCTATCAGTAATGCTTTATTAGTAGATGGATTAATGCATAAATTGTTATCCATAAGTCAATTAAGTGATAACGGTGATGATGTAATCTTTAATTAAAATTCATGCAAAGCTGTTAGTCAGAAAGATGGGACTATCCTGTTTAATGGAAAGAGGAGAAACAACATTTACAAAATCAAACTTTCTGAACTGAAAAGTCAGAATATAAAGTGTCTTCTATCTGTTAACAACGAGCAATGGATCTGGCACAGAAGATTGGGGCATGTTAGTATGAGAAGAATATCCTAGATTAACAAACTCAATCTGGTCAGAGGACTTCCTAACCTGAAGTTCAATTCAGATGCTCTTTGTGAAGCATGTCAGAAAGGCAAGTTTGCAAAACTTGCTTTTAAATCTAAAAACGTTGTTTCCACCTCTAAGCCATTAGAACTTCTGCACATTGACTTATTTGGACCAGTTAAAACTGCTTCAGTCAGTGGCAAGAAGTATGGGTTAGTAATCGTAGATGACTATAGCAGATGGACATGGGTAAAATTCTTAAGACACAAGGACGAGTCACACTCTATATTTGTTACCTTCTGTAACCAAGTTCAGAATGAAAAGGATCTTAGAATCGTCAAAGTCAGAAGTGATCATGGTGGAGAGTTTGAAAACAAAGATTTTGAATCATTTTTTAATGACAAAGGCATTCTGCATGATTTCTCTTGTCCTAGAACTCCCCAGCAAAATGGAGTTGTAGAACGAAAGAACAGAACATTGCAAGAAATGGCCAGAACCATGATCAATGAGATTAACGTTGCTAAGATCTTCTGGGCAGAGGCAATAAACACAACGTGCTACATTCAGAATAGAATCTCCATAAGACCTATTCTGGAAAAGACTCCATATGAATTGTGGAAGAACAGAAAGCCCAACATTTCATATTTTCATCCATTTGGATGTACTTGCTTTATTTTGAATACTAAAAATTATTTGAACAAGTTTGACTCTAAAGCACAAAAGTGTATTATGTTAGGATACTCTGAACACTCAAGAGGGTACAGAGTATACAATACAGAAACACATATTGTGGAAGAATCAATCAGTGCTCGTTTTGATGATAAGCTTGACTCTCAAAAGTCAAAGCAGAATGAAGTATTTGCAGGTATGGAAGTTGAATTCACAGGTACTGAAGACAAGCCATCAGAAGCTCTTAACAGAGACACTCCCTCAACATCAGAAAGAGGCACTGCAAGCAATCCAGCATCTTCTGTTGATCAACCTCAAAAAGACCATCCAGAAGCATAATGGATCATCCAGAAGAAACAATCTTAGGAAGAAAGGAAGATCCAATCAGAACAAGAGCCAGCTTCAGAAACTCTGAAGAATCCCTCACGGGACTTGTTTCTCTGATTGAACCATCTTCAATTGATGAAGCACTTCTGGACAATGACTGGATTCTAGCAATGCAAGAGGAGCTGAATGAACAAGGTGAAGTCATCAGAAACAAGACACGATTGGTAGCACAAGGTTATAGTCAGCAAGAGGGGATAGACTATACAGAAACCTTTGCTCCAGTCGCCAGGTTAGAATCTATCAGACTTTTAATTTCTTTTGCTGTTAATAAAGGCATCACTTTGTATCAGATGGATGTCAAGAGTGCATTCTTAAATGGCTATATAGAAGAAGAGGTATATGTGCACATACCCCCTGGTTTTGAAAGTTCAAAAAATCCAGAATATGTTTTCAAACTAAAGAAGTCACTATATGGTCTGAAACAAGCTCCCAGAGCTTGGTATGAAAGACTGAGTAACTTCCTGTTAGAAAAGGAATTCACCAGAGGGAAAGTGGACACAACCTTATTCTGTAAGACATTTAAGAATGACATTCTAGTCTGCCAGATTTATGTTGATGATATAATATTTGGATCTACTCATCCCTCTCTGGGAAGAAAGTTTGCTAAGTGTATGCAGGCAGAATTTGAGATGAGCCTAATGGGGGAACTGAAATTCTTTCTGCGAATTCAGATCAATCAAACCCCAGAAGGAACTTACATTCATCATAGCAAATATGTCAGAGAACTTCTGAAGAAATTTGATCTCTCAGAATGTAAGCCATCAAAGATTCCAATGCATCCCATGTGCATTCTGGAAAGAGAAGAGGTAAGCAAAAAGGTAGAACAGAAGGTCTACAGAGGTATGATTGGTTCTCTTCTTTATCTTACAACTTCAAGGCCTGATATTTTATTCAGTGTATGCATTTGTGCAAGATTCCAATCAGATCCTAGAGAATCTCACTTAACAGCTGTTAAGCGAATTTTCAAGTATCTGAAAGGTACTACTAATCTGGGTCTGTTTTATAGAAAATCTAGTGATTACAGCTTAGTAGGTTACTGTGATGCTGACTTTGCTGGAGACAAAGTTGAACATAAAAGTACTTCTGGAAGCTGCCAGTTTCTGGGAGAAAATCTGATCTCGTGGTCCAGCAAAAGACAATCCACCATTGCTCTATCAACAGCAGAAGCTGAATACATAGCAGCAGCTGGATGCAGCACACAAATGCTCTGGATGAAAAGTCAGCTTGAGGACTTCCAGATTTATGAGAGTAACATTCCTATACTCTGTGACAACACCTCTGCTATTTGCTTAAGTAGAAATCCAATTTTACATTCTAGGGCTAAGCATATAGAAATAAAGCATCATTTTATTAGAGACTATATTCAGAAAGGAATTTTAAACTTAAAATTTATTGATACAGACCATCAATGGGCTGATATCTTTACAAAACCACTTTCTGAAGATAGGTTCAACTTCATTCTGAATCATCTCAGCATGAAGCTCTGTCCAGAATAAAACTGTTTTAATTTTATATATTAACCTTCAGAATTATGTTTATTTCTCTGTGAACTTCTGATCAATCCTCTTTCAGAATTTTTAGAAATGCAGATTGTATCAGAATCTATCCATGAAGCTCTGAGCTCTTCAGTTCAAGGATAGAAGTGATGTTCACTCAAAGCAACCAAGTGTCATCCAGTCATCAGCTGTGTCCTGAGGCAGAACACGCGTTCACGCTTCTGAAAAAGGCAAAACGCTGATTGGTTGCATTGAGACACATGTCACTAGTAACCGTTTAAGTATCTTTCTGAAATCCGCTAAAATCAGCCATCATTAAATGCAATTAATCATGATTTATTTCTCTCTCTCTTAAGCGTTTATGTTTTCAAAAACTTTTTCAAAATCTATTTAAACACCATTCACAACGTTTACCCTAACTTTCGTTTTCAATCAATATTTTTGTTTTCTTGTGTTTTATGTGTTCTTTTTCTCAAGAAACCCCTTAAAGCTTTTTCAAAAAAAAAATCCTTGTGTGAACATGGCTTCTAGCAGCAATATCTCTTCAGGTTCCCAGAAAGATGCATCAGCTGAGCAATATGAAGTTCCTCTCAGAATGCTACTCACTCCAGTCAAGAATCTTGAAGTTCTGTCAGAGATTATAGTGGATTTCAACAGTCTGAAGGAAAATGGTTTTGATTTATCAGAAGAGATTCAAGCTCAAGGATGGGAGAAATACTTTGACAGGTTGGTGGGTCCAACTTTTCCTATCTTGGTTAAGGAATTCTGGATTCACGCCTCTTCCTCAAATCACCAAGTCACTTCTTACATCATGGGGAAGAAAATTGTGATTACTGAAGACCTAATTGCAAAACTCATTGGGTACAATGGTGGTGGTATTCGCTGTATAGATATGACAGAAAGATGCTCAGATGGGGCTTCCCTCCAGCAAGATAAGGGATCTGAGAGATAAGCACAAAATTCGGGCAAAGATTATTCTGGGCTGTTTCAACCACAGGAAGCCTACAAGCTCTCCTGATTACATAAACATAGATCAACAGTTTCTGATCTATTTTATCAATCAGAAGGTAAAGATTAATCTAGCTCATCTTCTGTTCAAACATCTGAAAACAAGCGTCAAGGAGACAAGAGAAGATGAACAAACTAAAAGAGATTGGATACCCTTGGGCAGATTGATATCAGATATTCTGACTGAGAATATGCTGATTGAACATTTGACAGAGGCACAAGAGATCAGCACCCTGGAACCTTCTGTTGGCAAGCAGCTGAATGCCAAGAATCTGAAGAAGATGAAGCTGATAGAGAATATTAAGAAGGAGCCCATCATCACTCCTTTTGCTGAAATCTCCAGCAGAAGAGTCCCTCTGGACGACTTCCTTATGTTCTCAGAGATTGACTCAAAGCCTCAAATCATTCTGAGATATTTGGATGCGTGCAAAGCTGATGGTACAACACCTAATCTAAATATTCAAGATCTTCAGCAGAAGGCACCAGAGGTTGTTCTGAAGAAGACTAAGAAGAGAAAAGCTGCTTTAGAAGGATCATCACAACAGACTCCAAAGAAAAGAGGTAATCCTGTCTCTGTATCTGTTTTAAATTCAACTGCTGTTTCCACATCTATTCCTACTCCCACTCCAACTCCAGCTGATATCCCAACACCCCAAACCTTTGAAGATTTTGACACTGACTTTGACCCTTCTGAGTCATTAACCCTCAGAAGATCCCGCTCCAAACCACAAAATCCAAACACTGCAACCATACCAGAACCAGAACTTGCTCAAGTTCTTTCTGATATTGACCAACACTCTTCCGCTCCCCAAACAGAAAATCCAAATCCAAACTCAGAAATTCCCATCTCACCACAACCTGACATTCCACTTTCACCAATACCAGAAACTCCACTCTCTCCCATACTAGAACCAGAAATTCCACAACCTTCCTCTCCTCAACCAGAAAGTAATCCACCATCTCCTCAACATGCACAATCTCTACAACCTGAGACTCAAAACTCTGAGGCTCAAACCTCTGAGTCTCCTGAACCACAACCCTTGGCCATTCAATTGCCTTGTGGTACAACTGTTAATATGTCTCAACTTCCCTCTTCACCAGAAACAAATCCACCTAATACTCCTCATAGTCCAATCGTAATTTTTGACTCTCCTACTCCCTCACCTAAGAAAAATACAGAAAACCACAGCAAGACAGTCATTGACCTAACAATCCTTGAACGCCTTGCTGCAATAAACTAGAAAACTGCCATCCCTAAACCAAAACAACCAGATGTTGGTTCCAGCATTTTGAACTTTGAAACAGATATGCAGAAGTGGATAACTTCTTTGAAACAAGCAAGTCTGGAAGTGGTTGATCCTGCTGCATCAGATCATCTCTGGACTCAATTCAGAAGATGGGTATGCGCTGAAACCTTCAAGCTGCAAGACCAGAGCTATAGACAGGCTCAACAGAACTTCAGCAATCTGCTGAAGGAAATGGAAGGTCCAGTTCTGAGCAAGCTGCTGAAGGAAGAAGTTCTCCATCTGGACAGTGAGCCTTGGTCTAAAAAGCATCCAGCATCTCAAGTTCAACCTGCAGAAGAACAGATTATTCAAGATGAAGACTTGGGTCAAGCAGAAGAAACTACAGAAAGCTCTGAGAAGCAACCTGTATCTGAAGATCCTCAAGGTTCCTCTCTTGACAGGTAGACTCTGGAAGATTTGAAGAGATCAGACATGCTGATGAATGAACGGATGGACAAGCAGGATATCAAGATTGAATCTATAGCAAGCATGGTAGCTAAGCAAAACGAAACCAGCGAACAAATCAAGAGCATGTTGGAAGCTCTGTTCACACGACTTCCTCCTTCTTCTTAGATTTTTCTTATGTTTTCCTTGGTTTCTTTACATGTTTGTCTGTAATATTTTTCTACTTGTTCTAAACTATCATTGCTTCTGTTTTAATACAAACGTGTTTTGCTCTAATCTTTTTAACTCTGATTAACTATGATTTTTGATAGCTGACAAAAAGGGGGAGAAAGAATGATATTTTTCAATAACGGCTTACTGAGACAAAAGTCTCAAACATTCTAACATTCTTATATATTTGAATGTCCTTGTTCTGAAAAGCTTACAGGTACAAGAATCTGAAGAACTCTGATAAAGCAAAATTCTGATGCTCAAATAAAGGTTCAATAAAGTTCTGATACTCAAGGACTCAAGGAATCAAAGGGAAATAATCAACTCAGGGGGAGTTTTTCTCATCATTACTTTGATACTTTTTACTCCTTAACCTCTTAGCTCTGATACTTTTTCTCATTATCTGATTATCTCTGATATTGTTTCCTCTTTATCCTTAAACTCTGATACTTTCATCATTTTATTTTAATTAAAAAAATCTGGTTTTTGTCATCATAAAAAAGGGGGAGATTGTTAGAACATAGTTTGATTCTACAACCCTCAGTTAGAGTTTTGATGATAACAAAATACAAGATTAAATGAATTATGAGTTTTATATATGACATAGATGCTACCTAAAATTATGTTGTGTATTTGTAGGAAACTCTGATGGAATCAGCATCAGAATATCAGAATATCAACATCAGCATCAGAAGATATGTCACATCAGAAGATCAAACATGTGCTTACGCTGAAGTCTGATGAACAGAATCTGCGCTCAACATACTCTGACTCTGATCAAGATCATAACCATGTCATCAGCATTCAGAAGCGCCAGAATAAGCTAAAGCCAAGAATGCTCTGATCTTCATTACGTAGAACATTCTGAAGTATCAACGGTACTGCATTCAAGGCAGATTAATTACCAACGACATTATTCCAAGACAAAGATCTTCTCAAAATGGAAAGAATGTTATGAGCATTGAAATGGAATTATAGACTGCAACGTATCTATTCCAAGAAGTATTTAAACAAATCAGTGAGAAAGGAAATGGCTAATACTCTTTCATGCACATACACATAAGCTAATCATCTTCGTCCTCACTCATTCAGTTTGCTCAAGCTCTCAACTGCTTACTCTATAATTCTAGCATTCTAGTTTCATATAAGCTTCATTTTGTGTATTATCATAGTTGTGATATATAGTTTTTGTAGAAAACATCAAACACACATAATTGTTCATTTATCTGTAAGAAAGAATTTCCTTGAGAAACCGGTCTGTGGTTTAGACTCAAGAAGGCTTTAGCAGTTGTTAAAGCAGTTTTATATTCAGTTGAATATAGTGGATTAAGACCTCGTTGGAGAGAGGCGAAATCACCTTGACGGGTGGACTGGAGTAGTTTGAGATCAAACGAACCAGGATAAAAATAATGTGTTGTCTGCATTTGATTTCAAGTTTCAACAATTCAACCCCCCTTCTTGTGTTTTTCACATCTTCAAAGATGTCTCGATAATTAGCATTTCCGACAATCCTTCTAAGGTCTCCATTAAAAGACCCATCAGGATTACATCCGTTCCCAAGTTTGCTCCTTTGATCATCACTCTTCCTGGGCCGATACCATATTCCTCTAATAAAGTTGTTCCTTGGAATTATGGGGCTGACGTCTACTACTATGGCGTCAAGCAAGACCTATTGGCTGTTAAAGATAAAGTTGTCGAAGATACTAATCTTGATGTCGACAACATTGCTAGGACCAATAAAATTACGAGAAGCAGAAGGGTTTTATCTCCCGAAATCTCTCTAAAGACTGTTTCTACTCCTTTGATTATTCCCGCTGCTACTCCTATTAATACTCTCATTGCTACTCCTACTGTTATCCCTGCTACTGAGTCAGTAGAGACTCTGAGCAAAAAGGTATTTGTTGAGCATGTCCAGACTAAGGCGCACAAAGAAGTCATTCTTGAGGCTTCTAAAAATGAAATGGAAGAAATATTGAGGATAATAAAGAAAAGTGATTACAATGTTGTGGAGCAGTTGAGGCACACCCCTTCAAAAATCTCAATGATGGCCTTACTTTTATGCTCTGAAGCCCATGCTAAGCCTTTGGTAAAATTCATGAAGTCTGCCTATGTGCCTCAAGAGACCTTCGCCGATCAATTCAATAATTGTGTTGCTAGTTTGACAGCTGACAATAGATTGGGTTCCTCTGATTCGGATTTGACATCCAGGGGAAGAAAGCATAATGATACCCTGCATATCTCCATTGAATGCAGGGGCACTACCCTAGCTCATGTTCTGGTAGATACAGGTTCATCATTGGATGTCTTACCCAAGAATGCTTTGGATAAATTGGATTGTGAAGGACTCACATTGAATCCCAATAATATTGTGGTGAGGGCCTTCGATGGTTCCAAGAGAATGGTGCACGGGGAGGTAGACATCCCTATCAAAGTTGGTACTCAGAATTTCAACTCCACTTTCTACGTGATGGACATCCACCCATCTTACTCATGTTTATTGGGTCGATCGTGGATCCATGGGGCCGGTGTTGTTACTTCTACTCTGCATCAAATGTTGAAATACCCGGTTAACAGAAAGATTATTACGATCTATGGCAAGGAAGAATACATGGTGAGCCACCTGAACTCTTTCGGGTATGTTGAGATGGACGGCGAGTTCATTGAGACCCCATGTTAGAACTTTGAGGAGGTTCCACAGACAGTTGTTGCAACTAAGACTATTACCAATGTCCCGAAGATTACCAGACCTCTGTTGAAAATGGATTCTCTGAAGGATGCCAAAACAATAGTTGAAGAAGGAGGGTGTACCATTTGGGGCCAGCTTCTGGATATTCCCTACAAATCTGACAAGTTTGGTTTAGGTTTTACTTCGGAGGCCCAAAGAGCTATTTGTCGTGCTTGCGCTGGGGGACCACCACTACGCATCAACAACCATGGAGTCAATACGTTGGAGGACAACAATGGCGACTATGACATGGACAGGTGGATCTTCCTAACTATCAGCGGTGGACTCAACAATTGGGAGGCTAAAGATTTTATTCCTATTACTTTTATTCAAGAGTAGTTGTCTTTTAGTTTTTGGATATGTAATATTTAAACAATTGAAACTCTAAAACCTCGTGTCTTACCCGAGACACAATGGTCTATCTGTAAGGGTTATTACTTCATCTTCATATGTCATTAATAAATCATTGGACATTTTGCATGCAAATTTTACGCTCCTTGTTTTTCTTTTCTACTTTTTACTTTATCAAAAATAACTATGCTCTTACACACACCCACATATCAAACTGCAGATCCACATCCACTCTGGATCCCATTGATAACGGTTCTTCTATGGCCAATTATGACTTTGAAAATCTGATCTACCAAGCCGAGGACGAAGGTGAGGAAGATTGTAAAGTACCAAGGGAACTTGCCAGACTGTTACAATAGGAAGAAAGGGCAATACAACCCCATGAAGATCCAGTTGAGACACTAAACTTGGGTACTAAAAAGGATAAGAAGAAAGTCAAGATATGTGTCAATCTGGAGCACAGTGTCAAGGAGCGTTTAAGTCAGATGCTACATGACTATGTTAAGGTCTTTTCCTGGTCATACGAAGACATGCCAGGACTCAACACTGATATCATGGTCCATCGTATTTCGATAAAAGCAGACTTCCCTCTAGTGAAACAGAAGGTTCGTCGTATGCGGCCAGAGATGTCAGAAAAGATCAAGGCTGAAGTCATGAAGCAGTTTAACACTGATTTCTTAGCTATTATCTCTTATCCATGATGGGTTGCTAATGTTGTTCCGGTACCTAATAAGGACGGTAAGGTACGTATGTGTGTGGATTACAAATACTTGAATAGGGCAAGCCCCAAGGATGACTTTCCGCTTCCCCATATTGATGTTCTGGTTGACAACACCTCACAACACAAGGTACTCTCCTCCAAGGATGGTTTCTCTGGGTACAATCAGATCAAAATGGCACCTGAGGACATGGAGAAAACGACTTTCGTCACGCAGTGGGGCACTTTCTGCTACAAAGTTATGCCATTTGGGTTAAAGAACGTCGGGGTAACCTATCAGTGTGCCATGGTAGCTTTGTTTCATGATATGATCCATCACGAGATAGAGGTCTACATTGATGATATGATAGCCATATCTCAAACTAAAGATGAACACCTTGACCACCTGCAGAAACAGTTTAAAAGACTGAAGAAATACAAACTAAGGCTGAACTTGAATAAGTGCACCTTTGGAGTAAGATCCGGTAAGCTCTTAGGCTTCGTTGTCAGCGACAAAGGTATTGAAGTAGGCCCCGTAAAGGTTAAAGCCATATAAGAAATACCAACTCCTCGCACTGAGAAGGAGGTTAGGGGATTCTTGGAACGTCTAAACTACATTTCCAGGTTCATTTCCCATCTAACCGCTACTTATGAGGCAATCTTCAAATTACTGAAGAAAGATCAAGCAGTGAAATGGAATGATGATTGCCAGACCGTCTTTTACAAAATCAAAGAATATCTTCAAGAGCCTTCAATTTTGATGTCATAGATTGAAGGGAGACCTCTGATCATGTACTTAACGGTATTAGAGAATTCAATGGGGTGTGTGCTAGGGCAGCATGACGAGTCTGGTCGAAAAGAGCACGTGATATACTACCTAAGTAAAAAGTTTATCGACTATGAAATCAGATATTCACTGCTTGAGAAAACTTTTTGCGCTCTGGCATGGGCTGCTCGCCGGCTAAGACAGTATATGCTAACACAAACTACCTATAATACGGTGGGAGAAATGACTTGGGATGTTTTGTGTTTGATCGCAAATGTTGCGGTTAGCAAGAGTTGCCACCGACTTTTCTTTTATCCAAAAGGAAAGGTGGAAAAGAACAGGAAAGACCTTTGAGATTATTTCTTGAGTTCGGGGGGTAGATTATGAAAAGGGAAGGTGTTAGCACCCTTTTCATCCATAGTTATCTATGGGCTCTTAGTTTCTTGCTAGATCACTTGCTTTGTTTGAAAAGGTGCTTTGTTGTGGTTTTTGAAAGTATTTTGAAAATGCGTCTTCGTTTATGCAAACTTTGTAATGGTTCTCATTCGTAAGAACGTATACAAAGTGTTGGACTTTTGAAAATATTTTAAGTTTTAAAAGTTTGTTTTTGAAAGTGTTTGGTGTTTGTTTTGAAAATAAGCAAGGATGATTGTTTTGAAAATGAGCAAGCAACTATGAACAATCTACCTACTTAAAAGTATTTGTTCATTTCTTCCTTCCTTTGATATTGCTATCTTACCATTGATTGGTAAGAAGCCTTATCTTTGGATGTAAAGGGACGGGCGTGGGTCATTGTATAATCATGATAGCAATGTTGTGAGATATCTTAGCATTCCTCTTTGAGGGACTAAGATCATTTGAAAGGCAACATTTGAAGCGTCACCAAGAGACTATGATCTTGTATTTCGATTTATTTTTGCTAAGACATCCCACATGCATAACATGACCATTTTTGTAAGGCAACAAGTCGAATTACCCTAAGGGTGCATGTGTGAATAATGTGTTTGATTTGCATGCATTATTTATCTTTGATTAGGGTTATCTATTTGTTGATTTTATCTTTCCATACAAACCCTAATTACTAACATTTATATGAAAGCGATAAATTGCGGAAAGTAAAATTACTACGCTATTACATCATTAGGGGAGGGGGTATACAAATTTACAAATGGGGATTGCCATAAAATTAAACCTAATTATCTATTACAATCATATTGAATAATATACAAGAATTGAATAAATGTGCAAGAAAATAAATGGAAAGGAAATGATTTTGTTTGATTTTTGTTAAGGGTTTTAACCTAATTATCTAAAAAATGATTAGTTAAATTAAATAAAATTAAACCTAAACTAATTAAGATAAGAAATTAAATTAGAAAGCATTTTTAGGGTTTTTTATGAAAAGGTTTTAAGTTTAATGAAAATAATATGGTAATTAATTAAAATAAAATCCTAAGTTTCTAAATAAAAATAAACTAAACCTAAGTCTTATTTAATTTGTTTTAAAAAATAATTAAACTTATTTAAGGAAATATTTCAATGTGTAAAAGAAATAATAAAAATCCTAGTTCTAATTGATTTTTAACAAATTAATAAACCTAAGGTATGATGAAAATAAATTATTTTTATATCCAAAATTAGTTTAATTTAAGTAAAACCTAAATCTAATATTTTTTTATGATTTTTATGATTTTTTAAATAAAAATGATTAAAAGAAAACAAATAGTAAAAATGATAAAAGAAATAAACAGGCCAAGTATGTGAAAGTGAACATGGGGTTGAAAATGGAGTAAATCTGCTAGGCCCAACCAAGGAGGCCCAAACGCTGTCTGGTTCAAACAACAATAGAAAAATGGAAAAATGTAAGAAAGGGGCAAAAGGTCTCGCTGGGGTTCAAATCCAAGACCTCATAATACGCACACGCTTCTTGTACCATTGGGGTGGCCTGTTTCATCCGTCAACTATACAACAATCAATAAACTTAAAATAAACTAAATCCATGTTATAACTTCATCTTCAACCTCCAGCCTGAACATCTGCAACTTCATCATTTCTCATCCATTTGCAAAAATGTAAACATCAAACTTGTTCCAAATTCACAACGATTCAAGAAATGTAAATTACTAAAACTATAAATCAAAGATGAGCATGAATTTTGAATGGTACCAAATTCTGACCTAACTTTTCAGAAATTTCAAACTCAAAATTCTCACCACTCAAGAAATATAAATGAAAGCCATGGACATGGTTAGCTTCAGAGCAATGATATCTATATTTCTACTTCAGAATGTATGTACAAAAGATGCTTGTATCAAGATATCACAGTTGAGAAAAATTTATCTTGAAGTGAGAATCGTGTATGGAGTTTGAGCAACCTTTGAGATGTCCTGATGATCTGTTTAGCTGGCCTGGACCTCCTTGAGTGTATTCCAACTCCTTCTTTGCTTTAAGGATGGATGAAACTCCTAACTCAAGTCAAGTTGCAAGCTTCAGTTTTGAAAATGGTGGATAGTGATGAAGGGGTTACAGTCTTGAAATAGGGACTTGGATCACTTGTGTATGATGTATGTAAGGTGTTTGGATGATTAGGAATCAAAACGCACGAGTGGAAATGGAGATGGTGAGTTTTGGCTCAAAACTGTCAAGTTTGGGCAGATTCAAGGTAGTATGGAGTTTGGGCAATTTTGGGAAGACTTGAAATCGTGGATTAGTTTGCAAATGGTTTGTATAGTTATATGAAAAATGTTAGAGGACTTTTTCACAACAGATTTCTCAGTTATAGGGTTATGGCTAGATTGCTTGATTTTGATTAAAAGTGAGAAAATCAAGTTTCAAAGTTTGTACCAACAATGTAGAGTGGTTGAATCACTTTAAACAAATTGCTATTGACCTTGTAGATGAAGTGTGATCAGAGGGAACAAGTGAGAGGCTCAAGAATTGACTTTGTGCATAAAAGCCACTTTTCCAAAATGGCAATGTTGCCTTTCTTCCTAAAATAGTATTAAGCATGGGCAATGCATTGAATGCTTGGATTAAAGCTTCTAAAAGCTGTGTAGATAATTAATTATGGAGTGAAAATAAAGTTAGAAGCCTGCAAAGTAAAATTTGTACAACATGCTTGAAGATTGGATCAAGTGTTCATCACAAAATTGACTTGTAATACAAGAATGAAACCCTAACTTCATGGCTTAGATTCTCTTAGCTAAAATATGATCTCAATGAGTTATTGGACATTTTGGAAATCTTGTAACATCCTCTACAACCTTCATGTTGGACATATTTGAAAATTCAAATTGGAACTAGGTGAAAAATTGCCATGAAGTTAGGTCAAAATCCTGCCTAACTAGGGCAAAATTTCACCGTGTATTTTAAGTTTCATGAACATGTATTTACAAAATCATAACATGAAATCCAAAAATTTCTAGAAAAAGTTCTGCCCTACCATGTTTTAGATCTCATTGAGGTCTACAACTTTCATGTTGGAAGTTTCCCTTGAATCATCTTGCATCATGGTGTAAATTTGGCACAAAGTTATGAAAAAACATGAATTTTCAACACTTAGAAAAATTCTAAGTCTTGGAAATTTTGACTTTTCAAAGATGAATTTTCAATTTTTGATTTCTTGATGAACAAGTTTCATATTTTGACATGTCTTGATGAATTGTGATCTTTGAAACTCGATTTTGATCAATTGAAATTCAACTATGAATCAATTGATCTTGAGAAATGTTTTGAGCCATGCCATTAAGTCATAATGATGTATTTGGATCCTTGAGATCATAACTTAAACCAATAAATCATTTGCTAGGTCAAAAGTCAAAAATTGAACCTCCTCAGTCAAAACCCTAATTTTGACCATTTTGCCCTTTTGATGATATGATCAAATTTCTTGAGGAATTATGATCCAAAATTGATCAAATGACATATATGAGTTCATGATGTTGATATGGATAAAAAATTATGAAGTTTGACTGTAAATTGACCACATTTGACTTTTTCCACAATACAACTGATTTTAGGCTATTTGATCAATTGAATGAGCAAAAGTGTGATCCAAGACTTGAAACTTGACATGAGCAATATTGAGGGTACAAAATTATCCATGAAAGTCATATGGGGCATTAAAAGTCCATTTGTCCTTGTGAAAACTCAAACCCTAATTTTCAATTGTCAGTGTTAAGGAGGTGTCTTGAGGTGATCAAACCTTGTGTAGTCTGGAATCAATGGAGATCTTGTGAGAGATTTCTTGAGAAATAAGAGGGAAAATTTTGGGTTACAAAATATGCCCCTGTTCAATCTTCTTGAACCTAAAAAGTTAGATTCGCAGATCCGCCATTCGTGACTTGAAGGTGAAAGATGATTGAACACTAGAGTGCCCAGAAATTTGTACTTGAAGATGTATTGGGAATGGGCTTATAGATGCCATTTGGAGGAATGATGGTAAACACTATAAGAAATATCAACATAAATCTTTGGTCGATTTATACTAAAACTTGACGTTTTACCTGTGGGAATAAAAGGTTAGTTAAATGCAGATGCATGCATGATGTTCGCAAGATGAATGAGATTATGTTAAATGCGTTTTATATGTATATGCTATGATGTATGAATGTGGGATGCATATTTGTCCGGGAAAATAAATCCCTGACTACTGCTGAGGATTTTTGGTAAGCTGAATCCTGGATTGCTGTTGGGGATGAAGAACATACATATCTTCAAACTTTGTTGACAAAATGCTTCTGTCAGGGATTATCTCTCGCATGTTAGCTATTATCTGGTCGGATCCAGGCTTCACAACAATTTGCTGAGGATGAGGAAGTCAACTGCTATCTGGTCGGATCCAGGCTTCACAGTAACTTACTGGGGGAGAATAAATTAACTGTTATTTGGTCGGATTCCAGGCTTCGTAGAAAATTTCTTGAAATTGAACTCTTATCTGGTCAGATCCAGGCTTCACAGATTTCTTGAAGTGGTAACTACTATCTGGTCGGGTCCAGGCTTTGGTTTTTTTTGAAAAGTTATACTACTATTTGGTCGAGTTCAGGCTTCATAGTGTTTTGCTGGGGATTATAGCTAGTTGTTATCTGGTCGGACTCCAGGATTCACAATAAATTACTTGAATAGACGAAATTGAACTGATATCTGGTCGGATTCAGGCTTCACAGATTTTGAGGTGGATGAAGTTAATTACTATCTGGTCGAGTCCAAGCTTTATAATAAACTTGTCTGAAGAGATAAAGTTGAACTGATATTTGGTCGGGTCCAGGCTTTACAGTAACTTGCTTGGAACTTAGTTGTTATCTGGTCGGATTCCAGGTTTCACAACAAACTTCTGAGAGGAATTACTATCTGGTCGGATCCAGGCTACACAGTAACTTGCTTGAAAAGGTGAAGTTGAAAACTGATATTTGGTCGGATCCAGGCTTCACAATAACTTACTGAGGTAGAGGAAAACTCTACTGGGGAAAATAAGTTAAACCCTTGTCTGGTTGAGTCCAGGTTTTTCAATATCTCGAAGAGTTAAACTATTATCTGGTCGGGTCCAGGTTTCATAGCATCTTAAGAAGTTAACTATTATCTGGTCGGGTCCAGTCTTCATAATTACTTGAGAGTTGAACTATTATCTGGTCGGGTCCAGGTTTCATAGTGACTGAAAGTAGTACTATTATCTGGTCGGGCCCAGGCTCTATTGTACTAACATCTGGTCGGGTCCAGGCTTCATAGTATCTTTTGGAGATAGCAAAGGCTTTGTTGACGACTTTACTGGGGATTAGGGGTTGTGGCCCTCTGATTTTAATAGTCTAAAAGGAAAACTCATGCTGGAGAGGATAGACTCAGCCGGGGAAGACATACTCAGTTGGGGAGGATAGACTATGTCGGGGGAATTTTGCTGTTCGTTGATTGTTGTATGTTGTATGTTGTTTGTTGGGGGAAATAAACCTTGTTGATGAATACTTGATGAACTGCTGACGATGTGAGTTCTTTTAGGAAGAGATCCACAAGACTTCTTCTTGTAGGATCAACCTAGCTGGTAAGAGAGCTGTCAAGAGATTGAGACTCTGGTTGGAGATCAATCTATTCAAAGAGACTTTGTAGGTAACTTTATTTGAGGAGTGGTTTATTGTAACCGTCTTTGTGGGGATAATGATAATGAAATAACTCTGTGGGGATATTCCATATACATTAAAGAGATGCTTGCTTCTGCTTAGCAGGACACATGTGCCAAATAGTTTTAATTATGTTCGTTCAATTTTAGTCATTGGACATTTTTGCATTCAAATCAAAAACAGAAAGTTTGCACTTCAAAGTATATTTGTATTGATAATTTTCCCATGAATAGGCGTTTTTTTGTACAAAGAGACGGAGATCCTAGTAAGAGAAAATCATCGAAAGGAAAATAAAAATTGAAAACAAAAACAAATATCCATGTGGAAATGATCTCATTGCATTCCAACTCTACTATTGCCCCAATGTCTTCGAATGCCCCTTTCTGTTGACATAAGTTGATTGGATTGATCTTGGACCGTTTGAAATCGGAACTTGGTAATAAAGTCGACTGTGGTGATTCCACGGGAAATAGTCATACGCTTTCAATCCTTAACTTTTGCCTGGACCTCCCTTTCGGGTTTTCATCCCACCAGGATACCCATTTTTGCTCAAGTTTCCCTTTCGGGTTTTCAACTTGTCGGGTGTACAATCTTTTGCATATATCCCTAATTTTTTCCTAAACCTTTTGGTTTGCCAGGATGCCCTTATCTTGCCTAGGTGTGTCAACCTAGCGGGTCCTTTATGCGTAGTATTTTTTTAACTATGTCCGTGTTCACACGATGTGGGAAGTCTTCACCGTCCATGGTAGTCAGCATCATGGCACCACCAGAGAAAACTCTCTTGACAACAAATGGCCCTTCGTAGGTGGGAGTCCATTTGCCTCTGGGGTCGCCTTATGGCAGAATGATGCGCTTTATCACCAAGTCACCAGCTTGGTATACTTGAGGCTTGATCTTTTTGTTGAAAGCCTTAATCATGCGTTTTTGGTACATCTGACCATGACAAACAACAACCAGCCTCTTTTCATCGATCAAGTTCAACTGATCCAATCTTGTCTGAATCCACTCGTCTTTGCGTAGACCTGCCTCATTCATAATCCTTAGTGAGGGAATCTGAACTTCCACTGCCAAAACAACTTCCATGCCATAGACCAAAGAAAAGGGAGTTGGGCCAGTTGATATCCTAGCTGACGTACGGTAGCCATGAAGAGAAAACGGTAACATCTCATGCCAATCCTTGTAGGTCACTACCATCTTCTGCACAATCTTCTTAATGTTTTTGTTGGCCGCTTCGACTGCACCATTCATTTTAGGTCTATAAGGAGAAGAATTGTGATGTTTGATTTTGAACTGAGTGTAAAGCTCGGTAATTATAGAATTTTTGAGGTTAGTCCCATTGTCGGTGATGATCCTTTCGGGGATACCATATTGGCATATGAGGTTATGCTTGATGAATCTGGCTACCACGTTCTTAGTGACTGAGGCAAACGAGTCTGCTTCGACCCATTTGGAAGCGATGTCCATTGGAAGTAGTGGGTTTGATCTCTCCAACAATGTCAATGCCACACATTGCAAATGGCCACGAAGCGGTCACGATGTTCAGAGGGATAGGAGGTACATGGACCTTGTCAGCATAGATTTGGCATTTGTGGTAAGTTCTTGAGTGTTGATGGCAATCATTCTCCATTGTTGACCAATAGTAACCAGCTCTCAGGATTTTCTTGGCCATCGTATGTTCGCTTGAGTGAGTGCCAAAGAGACTATCGTGCATGTCTTCCATAATTTCCTTTGCCTCTTTCTTGTCCACACATCGGAGTAGAGTAGAATCATGGTTACACTTGTATAATATTTCGTTGCTTAGGAAGAATTTGGCTGAAAATCTTCGTAAGAACTTTTTGTCATTGATGGATGCTCCCTCGGGATACTGTTGTGCTTCAAGGTATCTCCTCACCTCATGGTACCATGGCTTTTCTGTGTTACTGTCAAGCTCACAACAGTGTGCAGGCTCGTCGAATCTCTCAATTGTAATCATAGGAGCTTCGTTGTCCCATCTGACCTTGAACATAGAAGACATGGTGGCCAAAGCATCGACTAACTGATTTTCTTCCCTAGGGAAGTGTTTAAAGGTGATCTCTTTGAAGTAAGGAATCAGAGATAACACAAGTTCTTTGTAAGGAATGAAATTAGGGTGTTTAGTTTTCAAATCTCCTTTTACTTAGCTAATCACTAGAGCGGAATCTCCAAACATGTTCAAATGCTTGATCCTCAAATCAATGGCAGCCTTTAGACCCAAAATGCATGCTTCGTACTCATCCATGTTGTTCGTGCAATCGAAGCATAGTCTGGTAGTGAAAGGAGTGTGGCAACCTTCAGGGGAGATGATCACAACACCAATTCCGTTACCCAAGGCATTGGAAACCCCATCGAAGACCATAGTCCATCAGGATCCTTGTTCAGGTCCGTCATACGGTCCAGGTTTTGCACAGTCAGTCACTAGCATGATATTCTTATCAGGGAAGTCGAAGTTCATAGACTGATAATTATCAACATCTTGATGGGCCAAATAATCTGCTAGTACGCTTCCTTTGATGGCCTTTTTTGTTGTGTATTGAATGTCGTGCTCAGTCAAGATCATTTTCCATCTAGCTATCCGTCCGGAAAGAGCAGGTTTCTCAAATATGTACTTGATAGGGTCCATCTTAGAAATCAACAGAGTGGTATGAGTCAACATATACTGTCTTAGCCGGAGAGCAGCCCATGCCAGAGCGCAACAAGTTTTCTCAAGCAGTGAATATCTGGTTTCACAGTCGGTAAACTTTTTGCTCAGGTAATAAATAGCATGCTCTTTTCGGCCAGACTCGTCATGTTGGCCCAAAACACACCCCATAGAGTTCTCTAGCACTGTCAAGTACATGATCAAGGGTCTTCCTTCAACTGGAGGCATGACAATAGGAGGTTCTTGCAGATATTCTTTGATTTTGTTGAAGGCAGCTTGACATTTATCATTCCATCTGACTACTTGATCTTTCTTCAAGAGTTGGAAGATCGGCTCACAAGTCGAAGTTAAGTGAGATATGAAGCGGGCGATGTAATTGAGACGACCCAAGAATCCTCTAACTTCCTTTTCAGAGTGGGGGACTGGCATTTCTTGGATGGCCTTTACCATGGCAGGATCGACTTCGATGCCTTTACCACTGACAACAAAACCCAGAAGCTTTCCAGATTGTACTCCAAATGTGCACCTTTTAGGGTTTAACCTTAATTTGTACTTTTTCAACCTTTCTAATAGCTTGTACAGGTGATCGAGATGTTCCTCTTCAGTTTGTGATCTTGCAATCATATCATCCACATAGACCTCTATTTCATGATGAATCATGTCATGAAACAAAGCTACCATAGCTCTTTGATATGTTTCCCATGCATTCTTCAATCCGAACGACATGACCTTGTAACAAAAGGTGCCCCATTGAGTAACGAAAGTGGTCTTATCCATGTCTTAGGGAGCCATCCTAATTTGATTATAGCAGGAGAAGCCATCCATGAAAGAGAATACTTTATGCTAGGCAATGTTATTAACCAAAACATCAACATGAGGTAGAGAGAAATCATCCTTGGGGCTTGCCCTATTCAGATCCCTATAATCTACGCACATATGAACTTTTCCGTCCTTCTTCGGTACTGGAACCACATTTGCAACCCATTGGGGGTAAGATGTCACAGCTAGGAATCCTGCATTAAATTGTTTCATCACTTCAACTTTTATCTTTTCAGACATGTCAAGCCTCATGCGACGAACTTTTTGTTTGACAAGAGGACAATCTTATTTTGTCGGCAGGCGATGAACTACAATATCGGTATCCAACCCTGGCATATCTTCATACGACCAAGCAAACACTTCCACACAGTCATGCAACATCTGAACCAATCTGCTTTTGACACTTCTTTCCAGGTTAACGCTGATCTTGACTTCTTTCTTGTCTGTCTCGGTACCTAGATTGATGACTTCAACTGACTCTTCGTGCGACTGAATAGCTTTTCCTCTTGTAATAGAAGTCTGGCTAGTTCTCATGGTATTTCACAATATTCCTCGCCTTCGTCTTCGACTTGGTTAATTGGACATTCAAAGTCATAGTCGGCAATGGTAGAGTCATTGGCAATAAGATCCAGAGTGGATGAGGACATGCAAGAGTGTGTGTGTGTGTATGTAAGACACATGGCTATTTTGAAAAATGTATTTAAAGAAAAGAAAGACAATGAGCACAAAATTTTGAATGCAAAAGAGTCCAATGGTTTATATTTAATGATCATATAATAAGATGAACATAAATAAAACCCTTGACAAATGGACCAAAGTGCCCCGGGTCAGGCACATGGCATAAAATTTATTGTTTAATATTATAGACAAAATGTTCTTGAATTAATAAAAAGCAATAAACAAGTGATTACTCCTCAATAAAGGAGATGGGCACGACGTCCTTCACATGCCAATTATTGAGTTTTGTTGTAGTAGGATAAACCCAATCTTCAAATGCAACTTCATCATCAGAATCACCTACAGCGTTGACTTCGTGGCTTCCAATACAAAGAGGGGGCTTCCCTGCACGAGCGTGCCTCACTTCCTTATGAGCCTTGACGGCGAAACCCAAACCACATTTGTCTGCCTTGAATGGGATCTCGAGGAGTTTCCCCAGAGCATCACAACTTCCTTCTTCAACCACATCACGAGCATCTTTGAATGAAACCATCTTCAGCATGACCTTACCAGCTTTAGACACATAAGAGGAACATTTGGAAGTATCAATCATTGGTGGCACAACTTCAAAAGCTTGACACGAGGTCTCTATAAATTCCCCATCCATCTCGACATATTTAAAAGAGTTGAGGTGGCTTACCATGAATTTCTCCTCACCACACACAGTGACAATTCTTCCTTTGACCGAATACTTGAGTTTTTGATGGAGGGTTGAGGTTACTGCCCCAACTCCATGGATCCAAGGGCGACCCAACAAATAGGAGTAGGCAGGATGGATATCTATGACGTAGAAAGTAGAGTTGAAAACTTGTGAGCCCACCTTGATCGGGAGGTCCACCTCTCCATGAATTGTCCTTTTGGACCCATCGAAAGCCCTCACAATTATATCACTTGGTTTCAAGACTAAACCTTCACAGTCTAAACGGTCTAACGCCCCTTTGGGTAACACGTTTAAAGAAGAGCCAGTGTCGACTAGAACGTGCGCTAAGGTAGTCCATTTGCATTTGATAGAAACATTTTGTTATGGTTTTTTCCGAGCAGTGTCAGATCAGCATCCGAGAACCCTAAACCATTATCGTCCGTCAAGCTTGCCACATAATTTTCAAACTGGTCAGTTGTGGTCTCATGAGGGACATGAGCCTTCTTCAAGAATTTTATTAATGCCCGAGCATGGGCATCAGAACAGAGTAGCAAAGACAACATAGAAATCTTGGAAGGGGTTTGCCCTAACTGCTCCACAATCTTGAAATAACTCCTTTTTATAATTTTTAAGATCTCTTCCATCTCACGAGTGGAAGGTTCTCCATCATCAACGTCCTTTGCGGGTATTTCTATCACGACAAGCTCAACAACTTTCTCCTTCTCTCTTGTATCAGTACTTGGCTTAGTAGCAGTGATGCAGACGGGTGCCTTTGTAACAACTGGTGGTGAGATATTGGGTGAAAAGATTCTACCAGTTCGAGTTACCTTACTTGAGCCAGTTATGTTACCAATGTTATCAACTTTGTCTTCTTCAATCCAAGCGTCTTATTTTATCCCATGGTAAAACACCTCAGCACCATAGTTCCATGGCACTGCTTTGTTTGAAGAGTACGGAATTGGTCCGGGAGCGGTAATTATTAGAGGAGCAACAATTAGTTCATTTGAAATCCTGATAGGACACTTTGAGGAGATCCTAAGAGGCTTGTTCGAGATAGTTATGATGGAGATATCTTCTCACTTATTGGTCAAACTTTTGGCAAGCAGAGTCTTTTCAAATAGGATCTTGTGGCTATCCATCAGGCGTTGAATGCCTTCCTTCAGCCCTTCGCATCCATTGTGTTGTTTGGTACAACAAATACAGTCCTTCAAACAGCCATGGAAAATCCCGGCTTTCAACAGATTCTTTTTGATGATGTTCAATGGAGTAGTCAAGTCTTCGATGGAGGAAACAAAGATGGTATCTTCAACAACATTAACACCCTTGCCATGATTTGGAATAGGCGCGGTGATTACATTTTGAGTTGGAGGAGGATAAAATTCAATAGTCTTATTATCTATCAAGTCTTGAAGTTTATTCTTCAGCTCCCAGCACTAGTCAGTCTCATGCCCAGGACTACTTGAGTGATATGCACATTTGGCGTTCGGATTATACTTTGGTGAAGAGGTATCTGGATTGGCCGGAGGATTGCGCAATGTCACCAAATTATCCTTTAGTAAGTGTTGTAAGGCTTGGTATATTGACATGCCTATCCTCGTGAATTGTATTCTCAGAGTCTCAAACCGTTGATGATTGGCAGATGGTCTTTGAGCAGGAGTTAGATTGTAGATTCAGACAACATTAACAGACAGACGGTCATCCTTTTTGGTACAGGCCTTTTCCCCATACACAACATTGATTTATTTCTTTACGGTAAAATGTTTCTTTACAAGATTGGAAGTGGAGGCAGATGCCATTGGAATCTTCCCGCTTTTGATGCCGCTTTCAACTCTTTCACCGGTTAAGATCAGCTCGGTGAAACCGAAAGAAGAACAACTAACCAATAAATTAAAGAATGGACCAAATAGAGTGCCCATAAACATATCAATATGCTCCCTATAAGTCAAATATGGTTGAACCCTACTGGCAAGGTCTCTCCACTTTTGTGCGTGTTCTTTGAACCCTTCATTCTTCCCCATTGTCATATCTTGCAACTGAACTCTTATCAGCGCCAAGTCGGCATTATATTGATATTGGTGGTAGAAAGTGGTGGCTAAGTCTTCCCATTTATTGATACGGGAACCATCCAACTGGTGAAACCATTCTAGTTAAGTCACAGCCAAGCTTTCTTGAAAAAAATGAACCCAGAGTTGCTTATCAGCGGTGTGCGACTGTATCTTGCACATATAAGATTTCAGGTGAAGTTTTGGACAGGAAACCCCGTCTTACTTAGCGAACACTGGTATCTTGAATTTGTGGGGAATGACAAACCCGAATATCAAACCCAAATCATCAAAATCCAAATCAAGGACGGCTTAAATCTCGACGACCTTCAATCTGTCTTCTAGCTGCTTGTACTTGACATCGGCAGGAGGATACTGCTCATCAAAATAATCATCATCAGACGCTTGATCGTTGATACACCCAGCCTGGGTACTCCTAGATTCTCCAATCTGATTCTCGTCTTCCTCAGACGAGTCTTCCACTACCAGGATCTGAAGAACCGACTCCTTGAATCTTCTACCCGTGTTGACCAGGGCTTTCCTCTTTGGTTTCTTTTTAGCTTCTAGCAACGCCATTAAGTCTTGTTGCCCATTGGCTAGGGTTAGTAGAGTTTCTTGAAACTGCGAGTTTTGTGCTTGTAGATCCTTCACTGTTTTCTCTAGATCCATCTTGCTGAAATAAACAACAGAAAGATAAGGAAACCTGTTGTGTGAAAACTTGTTATGTTATGATGAATGGAAGATGTATATGCAAATGATTTCAAGGATTTATGAAATTTAAATTTGTATAGACAAAGAATGAATAAACATCAAATTTAATTAATTAGTTCAAAATGATTACATCATGCCTCTTGGGCTTACAACATAAATCTCTAAGATAAAAAGACCAAACGCATCCTCTCCAGCACAAGGTAGGCGTTCACGCTTTGCTCTTCATGTAGCTGCTTTGTAAGCTCCAAGACCCTTTTCTCACTAGCGTAGAATTGAGCTTTGAAAGTATCTCGTTCTTCCTTTAGCTGAATCCAACCTTTTTGTAAGTCTTTAAGAGAAGTAGGCATGTCAGGATGGAGGACAGTGTGCGGGACATCTCCTTCAACTACATGTTCCATGATAATTGGTAAGATGAAGGGATAAGGCATAACAAGTTTTTGTCGTACCCACCTAAGATAAGGTTCAAGTGGAATGGAATTCTTATGTCCCAGCGTATTACTATCCACTTTACTTACCATCCTCCAAGCTCGTATAAACTTCTGATGGTAACTCTGATCGTCGCTCTCGTAGTTGAATACCACTCCTTGGATGAACATCTCATGAGGGCCATCCCTTAGGGCATAACCAAACTGTCGCAAGGCTAAGCAAGGGTTGTAAGTGATACTTCCCCTAATGCCAAGCAAAGGGACATTAGGGAATTCCCCACAACGGTCGATGATAGTAACATTCTCCAAGGATCGAGAACACCAATGAATATCCGAATGTCTGAGCATCATCAACCTATGGAACCACCTCAAACCTTGCTCGTTCTTCAATACAGACCGGGGAAGATGCGAAATAAACCATCTAGCCAAGAGAGGAGTACAACACATGAGGATCCCCCTCTTCCTTATAGTGCGAGAGTGAAAAGAATGTAGGATATCTCCCAACAAAGTAGGCATTGGATTGCAAGACATGAAGATTTTGACAGCATTTACATCTATGAGTTGGTCAGGGTTTGGAAACAAAACCATCCCATAGATGAGAAGGGCCAAGATTTCTTCAAAAGCTTGTAAATACAAAGAATTCCAACAATCTTGAGCTTTATCAAACAAGAACTTGGCTAAGAACCCTTTGACACCACTCCTTGTTTCCTAATTAGTCGTGACATCAGATTGTTGCAAGTGTAGTGCTCGGGCAATCTCTTCAGGTCTTGGATCTCTTTCCGTATCGTTGAAGGGTAGTTAATTGAGAACGGGAATCCTCAAGAGTTGAGAGAATTATTCTAGAGTAGGCACAAGCTGATAATCGGGAAAAGTGAAGAAATGGTGTAGAGGAACAAAGAACTGGAAAAGCACCTTCGTCATATTCTCATCAGTGCTAGAGGTAACCAAGTTTAGGAGGCGACCATGTCTTTCGGTGAATGAAGAATTCTTAGGGACCCTTGATGCTAACTCTTTGAGTTGAGAAGGAATTCTTATGAGACTTACTTGGATGGTATTCCTGCGGATAGAAGCCATGTCCTATAAAACAGAACAAAGATAAATCCCAATAATCCTTGAAATCGTTAGTGAGAATGAGTATCATGTTATGATGTTTATGATGTTATGTACAAATAAGTATATACAAACAAAGCAAACAAGTCCTTAGGTTTAGGCTTGCATGGAGTCTTATAGGTAAGTACCCTCTTGAAGTTTAGTTGACTCAAACCTGTCCTAGAAATAGTAACTGGGTTCTAAGGGATCTCAATATCACTGATCTTTCTTGTCGGGCATTGTTTCAGTACAAGCCTCTTTCACAGCGACCGAAATATCCCGAGAAGTTTGATCTCAATGAGCGTAGTATCACGTATCAACCAACTTCAGACTGCACCAAAGCCGGCTATCTCACTACTTCCCAATGGCCAAGTTGGTCAAGTAAAGATTCTAAAGTCAGTTAGTGCTTCATGACACCACACAGCAGCCCCGTATTCTCCTTGACTACTTAAGGGCTAGCGGTACCCACAAATGTGTCACACTAACTTAACTATTGCTTAGACCATGTCGGTATACCCCGCATAGTTTCCATAATGTATTGCTACTTACCTAAGGTATCCCAAATTCGGGTAGAGGATTTAAAACAAGCCCAAACAAGGAACCAAAATGTAAAGCAAGCAAGTCAAACAATGAAAGCAAATAAAGGTGATCTAGCCCTAAGGTAAACCCCACTTTTAAGAATCCCGAGCAGAGTCTCCAGTTCTGTAATACGGTGGGAGAACTAACTTGGGATGTTTTACGCTTGATCGTAAATGTTGCGGTTAGCAAGAGTTGCCACCGACTTTTCTTTTATCTAAAAGGAAAGGTGGAAAAGAACAGGAAAGACTTTTGAGATTATTTCTTGAGTTCGAGGGGTAGATTATGAAAAGGGAAGTTTTTAGCACCCTTTTTATCCATAGTTATTTATGGGCTCTTAGTTGATTGCTAGATCACTTGCTTTGTTTGAAAAGGTGCTTTGTGGTGGTTTTTGAAAGTATTTTGAAAAGGCACCTTTGTTTAAGAAAACTTTGTAATGGTTCTCGTTCGTAAGAACGTATACAAAGTGTTGGACTTTTGAAAATATTTTAAGTTTTGAAAGTTTATTTTTGAAAGTGTTTGGTGTTTATTTTGAAAATAAGAAAGGATGTTTGTTTTGAAAATGAGCAAGCAAATAGGAAAAATCTACCTACTCAAAAGTCTTTGTTCATTTCTTCCTTACTTTGATATTGCTATCTTACCATTGATTGGTAAGAAGCCTTATCTTTGGATGTAAAGGGACGTGCGTGGGTCATCGTATAGTCATGATAGTAATGTTGTGAGATATCTTAGCATTCCTCTTTGAGGGACTAAGATCATTTGAAAGGCAACATTTGAAGCATCATCGAGGGACTATGATCTTGTATTTCGATTTGTTTTTGCTAAGACATCCCAAATGTATAACATGACATTTTTGTAAGGCAACAAATGAAATTACCCTAAGGGTGCATGTGTGAATAATGTGTTTGATTTGCATGCATTATTTATCTTTGATTAGGGTTATCTACCTATTGATTTTATCTTTCCATACAAATCCTAATTACTAACATTTATATGAAAGCAATAAATTGTAGAAAATAAAATTACTACGCTATTACATCATTAGGGGGAGGGGGTATACAAATTTACAAATGGGGATTGCCATAAAATTAAACCTAATTATCTATTACAACCATATTGAATAATGTACAAGAGTTGAATAAATGTGCAAGAAAATAAATGGAAAGGAAATGATTTTGTTTGATTTTTGTTAAGGGTTTAAACCTAATTATCTAAAAAATGACTATTTAAATTAAATAAAATTAAACATAAACTAATTAAAAAAATAAATTAAATTAAAAAGCATTTTTAGGGTTTTTTTATGAAAAGGTTTTAAGTTTAATGAAAATATTATGGTAATTAATTAAAAGAAAACCCTAAGTTCCTAAACAAAAATAAACTAAACCTAAGTCTTATTTAATTTGTTTTAAAAAAGAATTAAATTTATTTAAGGAAATATTTCAATATGTAAAAGAAATAATAAAAATCCTAGTTCTAATTAATTTTTAACAAATTAATAAACCTAAGGTATGATGAAAATAAATTATTTTTATATCCAAAATTAGTTTAATTTAAATAAAACCTAATTTGTGAAAGAAAACAAATAATAAAAATGATAAAAGAAATAAATAGGCCAGGTTTGTGAAAGTGAACATGGGGGTGAAAATGGAGTAAATCTGCTAGGCCAAGCCAAGGAGGCCCAAACGCTAACTGGTTCAAACAAAAAAAAAGGAAAAATGTAAAAAAGGGGCAAAAGGTCTCGTTGGGGTTCGAACCCAGGACTTCCTAATACGCGCACGCTTCTTGTACCACTGGGGTGGCCTGTTTCATCCGTCAGTTATACAACAATCAATAAACTTAAAACAAACTAAGTCCATGTTATAACTTCATCTTCAACCTTCAGCCTGAACATCTGCAACTTCATCATTTCTCATCCATTTGCAAAAATGTAAACATCAAACTTGTTCCAAATTTCACAACGATTCGAGAAATATAAATTACTAAAACTATAAATCAAAGATGAGCATGAATTTTGAATGGTACCAAATTCTGACCTAACTTTTCAGAAATTTCAAACTTAAAATTCTCACTACTCAAGCAATATAAATGAAAGCCATGGACATGGTTAGCTTCAGAGCAATGATATCTACATTTCTACTTCAGAATGTATGTACAAAAGATGCTTGTATCAAGATATCACAGTTGAGAAAAACTTACCTTAAGTGAGAATTGTGTATGGAGTTTGAGCAACCTTTGAGATGTCCTGATGATCTGTTTAGCTGGCCTTGACTTCCTTGAGTGTATTCCAACTCCTTCTTTGCTTTGAGGATGGTTGATACTCCCATCTCAAGTCAAGTTACAAGCTTCAGTTTTGAAAATGGTGGATAGTGATGGAGGGGTTACAGTCTTGAAATAGGGTCTTGGATCACTTGTGTATGATGTACGTAAGGTGTTTGGATGATTAGGAATCAAAACGCACGAGTGGAAATGGAGATGGTGAGTTTTGGCTCAAAACTGTCAAGTTTGGGCAAATTCAAGGCAGTATGGAGTTTGGGCAGTTTTGGGAAGGCTTAAAATCGTGTATTAGCTTGCAAATGGTTTATATAGTTATATGAAAAGGTTAGAGGACTTTTGCACAACACATTTCTCAGTTATAGGGTTATGGCTAGATTGCTTGATTTTGAAGAAAAGTGAGAAAATCAAGTTTCAAAGTTTGTACCAACAATGTAGAGTGGTTGAATCACTTTAAACACATTGCTTCTGACCTTGTAGATGGAGTGTGATCATAGGGAACAAGTGAGAGGCTCAAGAATTGACTTTGTGCATAAAAGCCACTTTTCCAAAATGGCAATGTTGCCTTTCTTCCTAAAATGGTATTAAGCATGGGCAATGCGTTGAATGCTTGGATTAAAGCTTCTAACAGTTGTGTAGACATTTAATTATGGAGTGAAAATTAAGTTAGAAGCCTGCAATTTGTACAGCATGCTTGAAGATTGGATCAAGTGTTCATCACAAAATTGACTTGTAATACAAGAATGAAACCCTAACTTCATGGCTTCGATTTTCTTAGATCAAATATGATATCAATGAGTTCTTAGACCTTTTGGAAAGCTTGTAACATCCTATATAACCTTCATGTTGGACATTTTTTAAAATTCAAATTGGAACTAGGTGAAAAATTACCATGAAGTTAGGTCAAAATCCTGCCTAACTAGGGCAAAATTTCACTAAGTCTTTTAAGTTTCATGAACATGTCTTCACAAAATCATAACTTGAAATCCAAGCATTTATAGAGAAATTTCCGCCATACAATGTTTTAGATCTCATTGAGATCTACAACTTTCATGTTGGAAGTTTCTCTTGAATCATCTTGCATCATGGTGTAAATTTGGCACAAAGTTATGAAAAAACATGAATTTTCAACACTTAGAAAAATTCGAAGTCTTGGAAAATTTGACTTTTCAAAGATGAATTTTGACTTTTTGATTTCTTTATGAACAAGTTTCATATTTTGACATGTCTTGATGAATTGTGATCTTTGAAACTTGATTTTTACCAAAAAGTCATAGTTTGACTTTTCAGTATGCAGTTGACTTTTCATCAGTTGACTGAAATTCAACTATCATTCAATTGATCTTGAGAAATGTTTTGAGCCATGCCATTAGGTCAAAATGATGTATTTTAATCCTTTAGATCATAACTTAAACTAATAAATCATTTGCTAGGTCAAAAGTCAAAAATTGAACCTCCTTAGTCAAAACCCTAATTTTGACCATTTTGCCTTTTTGATGTTCTGATCAAATTTGTTGAGGAATTATGATCCAAACTTGATCAAATTACATATATGAGTTAATGATGTTTATATGGATAAAAAATTATGAAGTTTGACTGTAAATTGACCACCGTTGACTTTTTCCCCAATACAGTTGATTTTAGGCCATTTGATCAGTTGACTGAGCAAAAGTGTGATCCAAGACTTGAAACTTTACATGAGCAATATTGAGGGTCCAAAATGATCCATGAAAGTCATATGGGGCATTAAAAGTCCATTTGTCCTTGTGAAAACTCAAATCCTAATTTTCAATTGTCAGTGTTGAGGAGGTGTCTTGAGCTGATCAAACCTTGTGTAGTCTGGAATCAATGGAGATCTTGTGAGAGGTTTCTTGAGAAATGAGAGGGAAAATTTTAGGGTACAACACTAACATATTGATATTTAAAATTGATCCTATCAAATACATATTCGAGAAGCCTTCTCTCTCTAGAAGAATAGCAAGATGGCAAATGGTCCTGACCGAATACGACATTCAATACATTACCTAAAAAGCAATAAAAGGAAGTGTACTAGCTGATCATTTGGCTCATCAGGCTTTGGACGACTATCAATCCATGAATTTTGAATTCCCGGACGAGGACATCATGTTAGTAAATGATTGTGAAGAACTTAGACCGTATGACGGACCTGAACAAGGATCTCGATGGACTATGGTTTTTGACGGAGCTTCCAACGCACTCGACAATGGCATCGGTGTTGTGATCATATATCCCGAAGGCTGTCATACTCCTTTCACTGCTAGGATATGTTTCAATTGTACCAAAAATATGGCTGAATATGAAGCATGTATTATGGGTCTCAAAGCCTCTATCTACTTGAGGATCAAATTCTTGAGTGTATTCGGGAACTCGGCCCTAGTAATAAGTCAAATCAAAGTAGAATGGGACACGGAGCACCCTAATCTCATCCCTTATTGGGAATATGTGTTGACATTAACTCCATACATTGAAGATATTACCTTTGAGCATTTTCCACGAGATGAAAATTAAATAGCAGACGCTCTAGCTACTATGTCATCCATGTTCAAGGTTTGTTGGGATAATGAAGCTCCTCAGGTCACTATTGAAAGAATGGACGAACCAGCATACTGCCATGAGATTGATACTGAATAAGTAGCGTACAAACCTTGGTTCTATGAAGTCAAAAGATACCTTGAAACCCAATAGTATCCCGAGGGGGCTTCCGTCAATGATAAGAAGTTCCTAAGAAGGTTCTATGTCAAGTTCTTCCTCCGTAACAAAATTCTCTATAAGCGCAACCACGATTCTACTTTGCTTCAATGTATGGATAAGAGTGAAGCAGAGAAAGTTATGGCAGATTTGCATGAAGGCACCTTTGGCACCCATTCTAGCGGGCATACAATGGCTAAGTAGATTCTGAGGGCAGGATACTACTGGTCCACTATGGAAGCAGACTGTTATCAGCATTCACAAACTTGTCACAAGTGTCAGATCTATGCTGATAAAATATATGTGCCCATAGTCCCCTTGAACGTCTTGACTGCTCCCTGGACATTCACAATGTGGGGCATCGATATGATTGGAGAGATCAGACCCACAACTTCTAATGGGCACTGTTTCATCCTCGTCGCCGTCGATTACTTCACAAAATGGGCCGAGGCGACTTCATTCGCTTATGTTACCAAGAACATTGTGGCCCGATTCATCATACATAACCTTATCTGTCGGTATGGTATTCCATAAAGAATCATTACGAATAATGATACCAATCTCAATAATACTATGATCACCGGACTATGCGCGCAATTCAAAATCCAACATCATAACTCTTCTCCTTACCGCCCGAAGATGAATGGCACTGTGGAGGCTGCCAATAAAAATATCAAAAAGATCATATAGAAGATGACAGTAACCTACAAATACTGGCATGAGATGTTACCATTTGCTCTTCACGGTTACCATACCACGGTGCACATATCAACAGGGGCAACTCATTTCTCTCTGGTATACAGAATGGAAGCCATCCTACCCGTGGAAGTCCAGACCCCTTCCTTGAGAATCATGAAGGGCGCAAGTTTGAATGAAGACGAATAGGTTCAGACTCGACTTGACCAATTGAACTTGATTGATGAGAAGAGGCTCGCGGCTGTCTGCCATGGTCAGATTTACCAAAAATGTATGATTAAAGCTTTTAACAAGAAGGTCAGACGTCGGGTATATCAGGCTGGTGACCTAGTAATCAAGCACATCATACTGCCGCAAGGTGATTCCAGGGGAAAATGGACTCCTATATACGAAAGACCATTTGTGATCAAGAATATATTTTCTGGTGGAGCCATGATCTTAACCACTATGGACGGTGACAACCTTCCGCACCCTATAAACGCGGACATAATTAAAAGATACTACACATGAATAATGACCCGCTAGGTTGACTGGACTAGGAAAAAATAAGGGCATCCCAGTGAACCAAAAGGGTTCGGGCAAAATTTAGGCATATACATATGGAAAAAATGTACACCCCGCAAGTCGAAAACCTGAAGAGGCGGCTTGGACAAAAAAAGGGTATCCCGGTGGACTGAAAACCTGAAAGGGTGGTCCAAGAAAAAGTTAGGGATTTTTAAGCGTGTAACTATGTCCTGTTGGATCACCTCACAACCAATCTTCGGTAACAACTATCAAGCTTAAGTGGTACTAGTCAATCCAGTCAGCTCCTGACAAGCAGCAAAGAGATGAGACGCCTAAAGACATAAAGGAAATAGCATAACGGGAAATCAATGAGATTATTTCGCATAAATATTTTTCTTTGTATACTATTTTGTATAGTTTTCATTCTTACGACGATATTTTCTTACTAAGATGTTCGTCTCCTTGTACAAAAAACGCTTATTCAAATTAATACAAAAAAACAACTATCTCTTGGAAAGTACAAAATTATTTGTTTCTATTTTTCTGTTTTGTTTACAAAAACGTCCAGTGATTATTTTTGAACATATGCATTTGAATGTGATTACTGTTTACAAAAACGTGCATAAAAAATAGAAAGACAGTTACTAATGGCTTTAAGAAACAAGACAATGTCTAAGGGCCATCCATAAAATCCCCGCAGATACTTTCTCCAGCAGGATTCCCCAACAGGATTTCATAAAGATCCCCAAGCAAGTTCATGAAGACTTACGCTCTTCATCCCCAATAGAAGTCAGAGACTTATTTTCCTCAGGCCAGCAACACCGTAGTAGAACAACTGATACATTCATACATTACATTCATACATCATTTTACAAACATAATAGCATCGACAACACAAATGCATATATCTCAATCTCATTTATTTTGAGAACATCATTACTCGATGCATCTCATGCATCATGACACTGCACACAGCTGACTCGTTACCTTTTTCAGGAAAGTTAGCGAGTAAACAAATATCATTACCAATTTTCAACAAAGTTTCAGATTAATACCTAAAACAAGACAGGACAACTATTTGTGACAAATTAATTGTAGATCAATTCCCTAAACAGGACGGGGAGACTATCTACATAATAAACGCTTCCTTTAGACATCTGCTGGTTCAATTTAAATCAACCAAAGATTTATTCTGATACTTTTCCAGTAGACATTTTTTCTGGTTCAGTTTAAATCGACCAAAGATTTATTCTGATTCTTTTCTAGTTAAAGATGAACGTAGACATCTGCTGGTTCTGTTTAAATTTCAAAGATTTATTCTGATACTTTTCCAGTAGGCACTTCTGTTGGTTCAATTTAAATTGACCAAAGATTTATCCTGATTCTTTTCCTGTTCAAAACGATATCGACCTCTTCTGGTTTAGTTTAAATTGACCAAAGATTTATTCTGATTCTTTCCAGTTAAAGAAGAACGCAGACATCTGTTGGTTTAGTTTAAATTTCAAAGATTTATTCTGATACTTTTCCAGTAGGTACTTCTGCTGGTTTAGTTTAAATCGACCAAAGATTTATCCTTATTCTTTTCCAATTAAAAACGACACCGACCTCTTCTGGTTCAGTTTAAATCGACCAAATATTTATTCTGATTCTTTTCCAGTTAAAGACGAACGCAATAATCTGCTGGTTCAGTTTAAATTTCAAATATTTATTCTGATACTTTTCCAGTAGGCACTTCTGCCGGTTTAGTTTAAATCGACCAAAGATTTATTCTGATTATTTTCCAGTTTGAAATCAAGCTTAGACTTAGTCTAATTTCTATCGACAATTACCTTTGGATGGAATCTATAAGCCCATCTCTGACAACTCTACATCATCTCTCCAAATGGCATCTTTAAGCCCATTCCCTACACAATTAACTAACACATTATCAAGTGCAAATTTCTGGGCACTCTAGTATCCAATCATCTTCTACCTTCAAGTCATGAATGGCGGACTCGCCAATCTAACTCTTCAGGTTTAAGAAGATTGAACAGGGGCAGCTGTTGTACCCCAAAATTTTCCCTCTAGATATTTATCATGAATATTTTCAAAAGCTCAAGTTTGCATAGGTACAAAGAAGATCTAAAGGAGTGATTGCAGACAACAGTTCAAATTTAAAATCTGGAAAATGGCCTCCTTCGACGCAAGCTTGATTCACCAGCTTTCGATTGAGCATCTGGCCTCCTTCAAACTTGCTTCAAATTCCCAAGCTTTGATTGAGGCAATGGCATCTTGCATGTTTGCTTCATACAAGTTTCTATTGAACAAATAGTTATCTTCATGCTAGCTTCGCTTGGGCATTGTTTCCCTTTGAAACAACTTCCTTCGATTCAGAAGACAAGGGCCTCCTGTTGGTGTCCTTCGATTCAAAAGTTAGTGGCTTCCTACTGGTTTCTTTTGATTAAGAAGGCAATGACCTTATGAAATATTCCTTCGATTCAGAAGGCAATGGCCTTCTGAAGGTTTTATTTGATTCACAAAGTAGTAGCCACCTGCACGCAAGCTTCGATTGCACCATTGGCCCCTTACATGTTTGCCTTTGATTCATAAAGCAGTATCCTCCTGCACACAAGCTTCGATTCACAAGCATTAGAAGTACTTCCCTCATGCCTGCATGCCAGCATGCATAAGGAAAGTGCCTCCTCTGTGTTTGCTTTCGACTCACAAGGAGATGGCTTCCTCTGTGCACAAGGGAATGGCTTCCCTTCATGCTAGCGCCTACAAAGCATTGGCTATTTTCATGCTAGCTTCCACTGGACAATATATCCCTTTGAAATAGCTTGCTTCGATTCCACCTTTGAAAACGTTCAACACACATAGTTCCTACTCTATGACACACAATGAGTGTCCCATTCGAAGGACATACATTGTTGGGTTTGAAGCACATAGCTGGATGTCCCATTCAAAAGATATACATTGGTGAATTTGAAGCACATAGCTGGATGTCCCATTTGAAGGACACACCTTGGGAGGAAACCAAATATTGTTATCTGAAGAAGAGTCTGGTCGAAGGTTGGACCTATGTGGTCAAAAGAAAAGGTTGAAGTATCCAAAAATGCTTACTGGCCAGAGTCCTATGTGTTGCCAAGTTTAAGCCTGCTGCACTGGTCACAACACTCCAAAACTGCTACAAAGCAGTCCTGCTATGCTGCTCCCATATTTGCACCAAATTGGCATACAAAAATTACACCTCAAAGGCTACAAAATCAGCATACCCAATTTTTTCAAATCTCATTTATTTTCCCTCCCAAACCTCAGCCAATTTCATCTATAAATAAGAGGTTCCACAACACATCTATGGGGGATTTTTGGTAGCTGGAGAAACTCTTGTTGTGGGAAAATCATCAAACTCTCAAACTCTCAAACACTCTCAAACACTCTCAAACATTAAAACTCTAAAACTCTCATAAAAATTCTCATATCCCTTCATGCATCAGTGAACCCTTCGATTCACTCCCCAACTGCCAGATAACCAACCTTCGATTTCCTTATAACTACCACGTACCAACCTTTCAATTCAAGCATAGAAGCATTCACATTAGCTTAAGGAAGGTTTCAGCGAAGCTCAATCCATAATCAAGTCTAAGTCATATAGAGGTCCACCAATTGACACTTCAAGAGGTAAGTTTCCTCTAAACTTGGAAATTTCCATTTAAATATCATCTGTATATACAAATAAAAGAAGAAAAAAATGTAGATATCATATCTAGAAATTTGACCCTGATTTTAGATTCGATTATCACTTCCTGTATGTTGAGAATCTCAACCCTGACTAGTTAGCCTTTGATGTTGGTGCCAAACAAGCTTGTACTAACCCCTGGCATGTAGCTTTCAAAAGTTACATTGTTAGATTCATTTTTAAACTTTAGGCAGGTTGTGTGTATCTTTTGATTGGCTGAGGATTGAAGCCTTTCGAATCTCAACTTGGGAGTCTTGCACTCCTGCAATCGAAGGAAGAAACTGGGCATGTCAAACATTCAGGAACAAGTTCATCTTGCACCCAATTAAAGTTGCCTTATGAACTGATGAAACAAACCACCCTAGTGGTACAAATAGCGCGTGCGAAAGACATTTCTATGTAGGATCCTGAGTTCAAACCTTGGCAGGACCAGAACAATTTTTACCCTTTGTTTGTTTCCTTTCTCTTTTAACAAATTTCAAACATTTTCCAACCAATCAAAATAACTCCTTTTGAGTTGATTTTTTACACACTACTTACTTACGAGTTTTATTTTATGAATATATAAAAATATTACAAAAAATATTTTATTTTCATAATTATTAACCAAAACCTTTCTTTAACAAAATCAAGACAACTTCATTTTATTTTTATTCATATCTTGTATATTATTTTAATTCTTGTACATTTATTCACCTTCAATATGGTTGTAATAATTAATTAGGATTTAATTTCTTGCAATCCCCACTTGTAAACTTGTATCCCCTATCCCCCAAAAAACATGTAATAACGTATGACCTTTATTTTCCGCATTTTTATTGCTTTCATAATTGTTAGTAATTAGAGTGTATGGCAAGATAAAACCAACAAATAGACCACCCTAATCAAAGACTAAATGCATGCAATCAAACACACTATTCACACACATACACCTCTAGGGTAATCTCACTTGTTGCCTCAGAAAATAGTCATGTCCCTTGAATATGGGCATTTTAGCAAAGACCCTCGATAAAAGATCATAGTCCATCGATGTCCCTCGATGTTGCCCTCGGTAAACGATCTAGTCCCTAATGAAATTGATAAAATGTCCCATAGGTTACCTTCTATAACTATACAAATGACCCACGCACGTCCCTTCACATCCAACGATGGGGCTTCTTATCAATCAATGGTAAGATAGAAACATCTAAAGGAGGAAGAAAAGAACAAAGACCTTTCAAGTAGGTAGGACGCTCGTAGTTGCTTGCTTTCTCACAACTAAAAAAAACATTTTCACACCAACACTTTCAATTGAAACATTTTCAAAAGTCAAAACTCTTTGTACGCATTCTTATGGAGACGAGAATCATTACAAAGGCACTTTTCAAAATCACTTTCAAAAACATCTTCCATAAATATCTCTTTGAACTATTTTCAATACCGATACTTTGTACGTATTCTTATAGAGACGAGAATCATTACAAAGACGTTTTCTAAATATTTTCGAACCCACACCACAAGCAGATTTTCAAACAAAGCAAGTGATCTAGCAAGCAACTAAGAGCCCGTAGATAACTACGAATGAAAAGGGTGCTAATACCTTTCTTTTCATAACCTACCCCCCGAACTCAAGAAAACATCTCTAAAGGTCTTTCCTGTTCTTTTCACCCTTTCCTATTTGGATAAAAGAAAAGCCGGTGGCGACTCTTGCTATCCACAACAATTGCGATAAAACACAAACCAACCAAGTTAGTTCTCTCATCGTATTACATACGCATTCTTGAGGAACAATACAAGAATCATTACAAAGTTCGCCTTGCATTGGCATTTTTAAAATATTTTCAAACACACACAAAAAGCAAATTTTCAAAGTGAGCTAAGTGATTAAGAACCCGTAGATAACTACAGATGAAAAGGGTGCTAACACCTTCCCTTTTCATGACCTACTCCCCGAACTCAAAATATTTAAAGGTATTTCTTATTATTTTCACCCTTTCCTTATTAGATAAAAGAAAAGTCGGTGGTGACTCTTGCTAACCGTAATATTTGTAATAAAATGATACAAAAGTCAGTTTTCCCACTGTATTACACTATTTCATATGACTTAAGGAACAAAGCATAGTACACTTCACAATAACGTATAAGCTAATAGCTTAAATGTTCAAGCCACGTAGAACAATAGGAGCTATGAATCTATCATATTGAAGCCTCTGACAAACTTCTATTCCACCTAGTGTTTCAAACATAGTTGACTATCAATAATCTGCCGCCCTCAAGGTAAGGTTTTACAGAAGTTACTGCCCCCTTTTTATATAATATCATGTCCACTAAGGTGGTTTCCGAAATTATCCGCTCCCTTATCTTAGGATCATAACCAGTAAGGAGGTATCCAGAGTTCTCCTACGCTTATACTTTTGGGTCTTACTCTCCTACATTTCAAACTACGCATTACTTAGTTGTGAACACTTCCAACTTTCACTCCCTTAATTCCATTAACTCAAAATTAGGGCGCACCGGGTAATAAAAAAGGTTATTATTTCAATTCTCACATTAATCCATATTTTCTAATAGCATATGAGCCTAGGGTTTCTCACTCACCATTTAATATCCTTTAGGCAATCATTTTATGCATACATTATAAATAGAAGATATAACTTCAAAATAGAACCAGAAATTCAATTCACATGGGAAGATTATGAAACTTTCCAGTATAATATATATGTTTAATATCTTTTAAATGCAATTGGTCTCATCCCCATTCTACTTTTCTAGCTCTAGTTATATCAGTTTGAAGTCGATAATGTCAAACAATTTGCTGCATAATTTCTAAAACAAAATAATACAACACTTGTTTCTCATGATAAACATTCATACAAGACGCTCATCAAATAATTCTATCATTTATCCAATACCAAACATAGTACATGCTTCAACTCAAGGTAATTAACCAACAAGGCATGTACATTCATAGAAGGATGAAATTACCAAGAATACACATATATGAAATTTCATACCATGCAACTCATACTCATCAAGTTCACACATTCAAGGATACCAAAGAATAATACATATAACATGTTCTTATGTATACATTTGTAGAGAGATGAAAACAATGATAAAACATGTACACAACTCGCACATATTTAAGTACACAACATTGATCATGACATTACACATTGCAAATATTCATACTAATTCTTGATAATACCTAAAACATTATGAGAATGACAGACATCATGGATAACACATCTCATCAATGCATACTATACACATATAACATAGTAATGGAGGCACATTCATGAACATTGTCACCAACATACTTTCATGACAAATATTCGTACAAGATAATCATTAAGTCGTTATATCATTTATCAAGAATCATACATAATATATACATCAAAACCATGGTAGTAGCTTAGAAGGCATGCTTATTCATAGAGAATGAAATTATTAAGAATTCACACATTATGCTCATACATTAAGGCAAATTCACACGGTAGTGTTGTGTTGCCACACTACCAGAAGATGTTTGTTTAATCGTACAAGATTCGTTGCTGGAATTCATGCCCAATGCCCCCAAGTGATTCAGATTGAGATCTACCCCTGACTATTTGGCATCTTTGAGAGATTCCTTGAATCTTGACTTAACTGCCCCAGATGATGGACAATGATCATGTCGTGCCCCTTGGTTGGAGGTGTTTTTCCACTTGAGGTGATCCTTTTTATTGAGAAGGTTTTTGTTCACTAGATATTCGTCGTGCGAATTTGTCTATTGTTGAACAAATAGTCATATGCAAACAATGTTATTTTAAGAATGCAAAGCTTATGTCTTTCTTGAGGTTTTGAAAATGCATTTTTTTTTAGTAAAATAGAATTTTGCAAATATGTGATATCAACTCGGGATTCGTAACAAACCTTTAGGAGTCAGGATACCTTTTGTAACAGTATGATTCCGAACTAACCCATGTTTTAGCTAGGACTTTTAAGGGTTATAATGTGGCCTGGTTCACGGTTTAAGAAACAAAGGATAAAGGCTCAAATTTTATTTGTACCCACCCGTTCTTCGTGATGTTCTTTGATCCCATGCTCAGTTAATTGTGCATTTAGATCCTGTTTGAGTCTTTACTTTGATATTCTAGTGATGGTTCAGATATTGATAGTTTATTTTGAATAGACAGTCATTTTTGTTGAGGGTTTGTAGGACCTCTTTCTTTTTTATTTTATTATCCCTGTCTTTTGCCTGAACTGTTTCTTTTTGTGATTACAGTAAGTGGGATGCCCCAGTTTTTTTCTTAAGTCTCCATCATAGGTTTTGACTTAATGGGCTTTTATTTCGAGAGATAATGACTGCCTGTCTCGACGATTATAGGGAACCATCACCGTCTTTTATTTTGGAAGGACGTCTTTGATGCCATTTATTGTGCACCTGGATTAACTGAGAAAACTACCCTGCCCCAGGTTGTGATTAAGGGTTTTAATTTGTGTGAAAATAAAAACTCCTACTTCTTTGGCTCGAAGGGGTTGACTAGGGATTATCTTCCTTATAACTCCACTGTTTAGGATTTGAAACAACTCCTGTACATCATCAGTGGGGTCTGTTCAAAAGCATACTGTAGAGATTTTGATATCATTTTCGTCATCCTCCCTCTAAAGGCTTACAAATTTTTTAATCGAGAGTTGAATATCACAAAAGGAAATAATAACGCATTTTTGAAATAGTGAATACGAATGAATTGATTCAAGACAAACATGTGCAATGCATTGATGAAATAACGAGGTTTGATATGAATAAATGTTCAAACAAATCAAAAGAAAATTACACATTGAAAATTATAATGAAACGAAAAGTCTTCTTGTGAGAACTTGTCACTTCAGATGGTATGCTTTGGAGGGATGGAAGAAGAACTCAGCCCGACCATCTTGTGTGAATTCTAATACTCCTTTATCAATTAGGTCTTGAATTTTGTATTTCAACCTCCAACAGTCGTCAGTATCATGTCCCAGACTGTTGGAGTGATATGCACACCTTGCATCAGGATTGTAGTTAGGCGAATAAGTCTTGGGATTCAGATGAGGCCCTATCAACGTAACCAGATTCATCCTCAACTTGTGTTATAAAGCTTGAGACAACGGTATGTTGAGTTTGGTAAACTGCCTCTTGGGTGTATCTGGCTTACTCTGATTAACCCGTTGTTTTTGGCGAGGTTGTTGTTGGACCCGTGAGGTAGTAGAAAGTTGGAAAGATCCACTCTTCACCAAACCAAACTCTTGTCTTCTTGGAGGTTGATCAATGACTTGGTCCCCGACCTCGACTGTTTACTTCATACTGTTGTATCTGTCTTGATGAAGTTGGTTGATGATGGCTTTCATCTCTTCTTGTCTTCGGGCTAGGCCTTGGATAAGAGCCATCTGCACCAGCATCTGCACCTACCTCAGCTTGCAGTTGTTCCAGCTGTTCGTCCTTATTGTCTTCAAGACTTTTCTTGACCAAGTTCCCAACGAGTAGTGTTTTCAACTCTTCCTTCCCCTTGGATAGGTTTAGGAATATGTCCCTGAACTGAGCTTCTTGAGTTTGAAGATCTCTGTTGTCTTGTTTGAGAGCCATTGCTGATATAAACAGTGAGAACATGAGAGACCTGTACTGGAAGACCTGTTATGCAATGATATGTATGATATATGTATGCAATGTTTTCAAGGATCTCGCGGGGTAAACAAGAAAATGTTAGAATTTGATTGCAGCTTGATTGAAGAAACTTCGTGTCGTTGAGAGTCCTTCTACAAGAGTCAAGCTCACCATATCGAGTGGGTCATAGCCACTGACTCAAGTTATCGTGTTTTGATCTCTAGATGACATTGGCTAGAGGAAAATAAATCCCCTTACCCCTTGCTAGACGTCTGATTTACCATAACCTGCATCACAAACCCTTGAGATCCTTGAAATTGTTAAGGAAATGTTAAGGCATGATGTTATGATGTGTATGCTATGCAAAAGTGCGAGGTGATGTAAGCAAGTAAACTCGGCAAGAAATCTAAGTTATTGGATAAGGACTGTAAACAAAACCTGCAAGGAACTCATGTTGTCAGATGATAAAACTGTGCAAGTAGTTCAAGTTGAAAGCACACAAGTCACACAAACAGCCTTAGGTTTAGGCTTGCATGGGTTTTAAGGTAGTACCCTCTTGAAGTTAAGTTGGTTTCAAACCTGTCCTAGAAAAGTAACCGGGTTCTAGAGGATCTCAATATCATTGACCATCCTCCATCGGTCATGGTTTCAGCTCACGTAATCTTTTCTTGCAGCCGAAATTATTCCGAGAGTATGATCTCAATGAGTGTAGCATCGAGTATCAACTAGTTCTCAGCTCTACACCGAGGCCGTCTACCTCACTACTTTCTAATGGCCAAGTTAGGCAATTAAAGGTTCTAAGGTCAGTTGATGCTTAATGACACCACGCATCGGCCCCGTATTCTCCTAGTTTCTCCACAAGGGATGCCGGTACCAACCAAAGTGCCACACCAACGTAGCTACTGCTTCAACCGTATCGGTCTATGCTGTACAGTTCCTTCACAGTCTATTGCTACTTACCTAAAAGGTATTCTCCAGATCCGGGTGTAGGATCTATAGTAACCCCAAAAAAACCCTAAAAAATAAAGCAAACAAAGAAATCAAGAGAAGCAATTTTAAATGACCTAGATCCTAAGGTATACCCCACTTATCATTTCCCCAACAGAGTCGCCAGTTCTGTGATACGGTGGCATAACCGACTGTTTATACTGGTTTGCGTTTTGCGTTTTTTGTTCACAAAATGTCACGATAAGCAAAAGTCACCACCGACTTTTATTTCATCCAACAAGGAAAAGAGAAAAGAACAGAAAAACCTTTTTTCGAGATGTTTCTGAGTACTAGGGGTAGATTATAGAAAGGGAAGGTGTTAACACCATTTCCATCCATGGTTTTCCATGGGCTCTTAGGTACTTGCTCATTTTGAAAATTTCTTGTGTGTGCTTGCTTTGAAAAGTTTTGTTTTACTTCGTTTTAACCCTTGTTTTTGTCCTCAAGAGTGTTACGAAGTTATTTTTGAAAAACTTTGTTTTAAAAGTGTTTGTATAAAAGATTTTTTGTTTTGAGTAAGTACCTAACAGTTATCTACCTACTCGAAAAAAGGCGTTCTTTTCCTCCTATCCTTTAGACCGTGTTATCCTACTATTAGTGAGTAGGTAACCCTAGTTGTTGGATGTTTCAGGGACTATCGAAAGGGACGTAATGGTCATTAAAGGCAACATGTAAGGATACCTTAGCATTTCGAAGGGACTGTCATCATATATTCGTAGGCAACATCGAGGGACAAGATCATATACCGTAGGCAACTTCGGAGGACATCGAGGGACCATGATCTTTATGATGATTTTAACCAAGGGTCTTTGCTAAGGGTATCCCTATGTTCGAGGGACATGACCATTGTTTTCCGAGGCAACCAAGTGATGCATACCCTAAGAGTGAGCATGTGCATGTGTTTGATTTCAGTTATTTAATCTTTGCATAATTAAGGTGATCTACTGTTTTAATTTTCAATTAGTCTTTTCATACAATCCTATTAACATTCATCTAAGCAGTTTATAGTTTGCGGAAATTCAAATGTGAGAAATTAAAGTCCTAGCTATTACAAGGCTTTTGCAGATACATAATTATTTTGGATTGAAAATAAAAATGCGGAATTTAAACTCTAATTACTATTACAACCTCAAAACAATTACAATATTAGAAAAAAATGCGAGAAAAGATAAATCTACGCTATTACATTGATAATGTGACCTATACAATTTTCCTAGAAATTAAAATGTAAAAGAATAAATAAAAAGAAATTAAAGAAAAATTAAAACCTAAAATTCTAAGTTAATAGTTTTGGTGTTTTTTGTAGAAAATAATTTTAGGTTAATTAAAAAAACCTAATTCTAACTAATTTTAATAAAAAAAGTTAATTAACTTAATTTATTAATAAATGAAGAAAAGCCAAAAATTTAGTTACTAACTAAAACAAAAACCTAATCCTAATTTGTTAAAAAAATGGTTAATTAAAGAGTTAATTACAAAGAAAACCTAAAACCTAATTGTTTTCCTAATTTGCAGAAAAAAAGTTAATTAATTAAATTAAAGAGTTAATAATAAATAAAAAAATTTAAAACCTAAATTAATTAGGGTTTTTAAAAAAAGTTAAGTTTACCAATTAATAGGGTTTTTGATTCAAATAAAATTAGAGTTTATATAAATTTAGGGTTTTGAAGGAAGATATTAAAGAGAAAGAAATGATGTACAAAGGGTTAAAAATAAGCAAAATTATACATATTGCCAGAGGTGGGTGTTGACCCAAAAATTAATTTAAAACCTAAAATTAAAAAAAAACCCATAATTAACTATTCGAGTTTATTATGAAAAATCAAAGGTTTCTGAAAAATGTTAAGTTTTATGAAAAAGGTTTTAAACAGAAAGAATGAAAATAGGTAAAAGGATAAATAGAAAGGAAGAAAACCAAAACCAATAGGGGTGACTGTTGAACTCACGTCCTTAACCTTCTCAGGATGCATGCCTTGTCATGTATTGGTGGTTGTTCTATTTTGGTGTTTTGGCCTCAGTGTTCTGTAATAATCCTGCATGGGATCCTGTCTAAATCTGCAGTGTTGAATCTCATGAACACATTAAATAAGTTACTATATCATGAAATACAAAGAAAATAAATATATAAACATTTTTTTAATGTTAAAACCGATATGGGATGTATGAATGCTTCTATACCCTTTTGATCATGGAGATCAAACCAGCCTTACCCTTACCGGAGAAGTAGTGAGATGAATGCTTCTATGCCATTTTATTCATGGAGATCAAATTAGCCTTACCCTTACTGGAGAAGTAGTGAGATGTGAGTTTGTAACAAGGGTGACTTGTTTGTAGTGAGATAGGGGTTTGTAATAAGGATTTCAAGGTTTTAGGGTTCTTGAAAGAATTTTATATTTTGACAGGATTGTGGCAAATGTTTTTTTTCTTCCTTTTCTTTGTGTGAAAAGAATGAGATTATATAATGGAAATTAGAGCAAAGATATGGGCTTTGAATATGCAATTGGGCCTCCAATGTTCACTTGAGTCTGTCATGTTCTAGGCTAAATCACAGGGGCTTAAGTGAAAATTTTGAAGTTCAAATGTGAAAAAGAATGTAGCCAACATCGAGAAATAACTCCTGTCCAAAAATGGGCTCAATCAGATGAACGATGAATTAGTTATGAATTTTTGAAGTTTTGGCTCAGACAAACTTATTTTGGGCTCCAGTGTCGACTCTGACACATTCTCTAATAAAAAACTGGTATTGATCGGAGCATAACCCGGTCTCGACTTTGGAAGAAAAGTTGTAGATCTCTGAGTCAGTGCCTTGTGTAAAAATATGGGCCCAATCCGATAAAAATTGACCGAGTTATGAATTTTCTAAGTTTTGACCCAAATGAAATAATATTCAGCATTCAGGATTTTCGGCACGTCACATGCACTCTGAGCAAAAAACGAAGGCCTTTTGAATACCGTTCGAGCTCTATACCTCCTAAGAAAACTTAGCCAACTCAATTTGTGAAATTTTGGCGCTATAACCAGCTCGATACAATGAAAATCGACCAAGTTATGATTTTCTGAACATGACGTGAATAAACTTCTGCCACAAATTTTCTGTATGAAAATACTTGATAAATCCGCATTTTTGAAGACCTTCTGATTGAAATTGGCTTCCAGCCGTGAGAGATGAAAACGTAGATAACGTTAAGATGGAATTTTGGCCACCAGAACGGGTTCAAAACAAGCCACGATCTTCATGTTATGAATTTTTTAGTGCGTAAAAACTGCACTTTCAGCATACTTTTTCACCACATTTCTTCGAGAAAACTCACACATTCGTAAACCTTCTTTAAAGAATTGGCTCTCGAGCTGAACCTGAATTTGAGAATATGTTATCAGGGATATCTTGGCGAAGAAAACCTGAATACGACTCGTCGGGTTGGACTTGTGAATCTTTGAACCCCGAATCGTTACAAAACGGCGAATCGATCTTCAGCACTAAAAATACTCTTAGAACATCCATTGACGAAATAAACGTCGCTTATAACCTGAAGAAGTTGCTAAATATACCTTGATTCTATAACCATAAAACCAATAATATGCATGTATGTAATAATGAAATGTAAGCCAAAAAGACCGAAATAAAGAGGGTAAATTTTGGGGTACAACAGAAGTCAACTGTTATCTGGTTGGATCCAAGCTTTGTAGTAATTTTGAAGTGGTAACTACTATCTGGTCGGGTCCAGGTTTCATGGTTTTTTGAAAGTCGTACTATTATCTGGTCGGGTCCAGGCTTTACAGTGTCTCTCTGGGGATCACAATTGATTGTTATCTGGTCGAGCTCTAGGTTTCATAATAACTTTTTAGAAAACTGATATCTGGTCAGGTCCAGGCTTTGCAAATTTCTGAGGTTGATGAGATTAATTGTTATCTGGTTGGATCCAAATTTCATAATAAACTGTTTGGGAATTTAATTGTTATCTGGTCGGGTTCCAAGTTTCACATTGAATTTTTGAGGGTAATTGCTATCTGGTCGGATCCAGGCTTCACAATAACTTATTTGAGTAGAGGCAAACTCTATTGGGGAAAAGAAGTTTTGCTAGTGATTTTGTAGGAATTAAACTGTTATCTGGTCGAGTCCAGGCTTCATCAATTTTGAACTTGAGGTTAACTGGTATCTGATTGAGTCCAGATTTCAGAAACTCAAACTGTTATCTAGTCGGGTCCAGGTTTCAGCAATTGATAGAGTCAAACTAATATCTGGTCGGGTCTAGGCTTTAGTAACTTAAAATTGAGATTAACTGTTATCTGGTCGGGTCCGGGTTTCAGAAACTCAAACTGTTATCTGGTCGGGTCCATGTTTCAGTAATTGAAGAGTTACACCATTATCTGGTCGGGTCCAGGCTTCCTAGTGTTTGGAAAGTTGTACTAATATCTGGTCGGGTCCAGGCTTCATAGTATCTTTTGGAGATAGTAAAGGTTTTGTTGACGACTTTACTGGGGATTAGGGGTTGTGGCCCTATGATTTGTAATAATGTGAAAGGAAAACTCAAGCTGGAGAGTGTAGACTCAGTCGGGGAGGACATACTCAGCTTGGGGAGGTAACAGGCTCAGCTGGAGAAGATAGACCAAAGCCGGGGAACTTTGTACTTAGCTGGGAAGTTATGCTATCCGCTGTTGTTGGGGAAATAAACCCTGTCGATAAGCTGTTGAAGTGGTGAATTCTTTTAGGAAGAGATCCATAAGGCCTCTACTTGTAGGACTCGACTTAGCTGGGGAAGAGCTGCCAAGAGATTGAGACTCTGGTTGGAGACTATCTTATGCAAAGAGACTTTGCGAGTAACTTTGTTGAGGAGGATGTTAATGAAATAACTCGGTGGGGGCATTCCATATACATTAAAGAGGTGCTTGTTACTGGTTAGGTCATATGTGCCAACAATTTTAATTATGTTCATATGCATATGTTCATTCAATTTTAGTCATTGGACAAGTTTGCATTCAAAACAAAGATAGGAAGTTTGCACTTCAAAGTATATTTGTGTTGGTATTTTGCCTCTGAATAGGAATTTTTGTACAAAGAGACGGAGATCCTAGTAAGAGGAAATCATCGAAAAGGAAGACAAAATTGAAAACAAAACAAATAGCCATGTGAAATGATCTCATTGCCTTCCAACTCTACTATTGCCCCAATGTCTTCGAATGCCCCTTGTCGTTGACAGAAGTTGATTGGATTGATCTTGGACCGTTTGAACTCGGACCTTGGTGATAAAGTTGACTGTGGTGAATCCACGGGTCATAGTCATACGCTTTTAATACTTAACTTTTTCTTGGACCGCCTTTTCGGGTTTTCAGTCCACCAGGATACCCATTTTTGCCCAAGTCGCCCTTTCGGGTTTTCAACTTGCCGGGTGTACATTCTTTTGCATATATCCCTAATTTTTTCCCAAACCTTTTGGTTTGCCGGGATGCCCTTATTTTTCCTAGGCGTGTCAACCTAGCGGGTCTCTTATGTGTAATATTTTTTAACTATGTCCGTGTTGATAGGATGTGGGAAGTCTTCATCATCCATGGTAGTCAGCATCATGGCACCACCAGAATACACTCTCTTGCGCTTTAGGGTCGCCTTGGTAGAATAATGCATTCTCGTCTTGTGGCAGAATAATGCGCTTTATCACCAAGTCACCAGCTTGATATACTCGAAGCTTGATCTTTTTGTTGAAAGCCTTGACCATACGTTTTTGGTACATCTGACCATGACAAATAGTAGCCAATCGTTTTTCGTCGGTCAAGTTCAACTGATCCAATCTCGTTTGAATCCACTCGTCTTCGCTTAAGCCTGCTTCATTCATAATCCTCAGCGAGGGAATCCGAACTTCCACTGGCAAAACAACTTCCATGCCATAGACTATAGAAAATGGAGTTGCCCCAGTTGATGTTCTAGCTGAAGTGCAGTAGCCATGTAGATAAAACGACAATATCTCATGCCAATCCATATAGGTTACTACCATCTTCTGCATAATCTTCTTGATGTTTTTGTTGGCCGCTTCGACTGCGCCATTCATTTTCGGTCTATATGGAGAAGAATTGTGATGCTTGATCTTAAACTGAGTGTAAAGCTCAGTAACCATAACATTGTTGAGGTTAGTCCCATTGTCGGTGATAATCCTTTCGGGGATACCATAGCGGCAGATGAGGTTGTGTCTGATGAATCTGGCTACCACATTCTTGGTGACTGAGACAAAAGAGGCGGCTTCGACCCACTTGGTGAAATAATCAATAGCGACCAAAATGAAACGATGTCCATTGGAAGCGGTTGACTTGATTTCTCCAATCATATCAATGCCCCACATTTAAAATGGCCACAAAGCGGTCATGACGTTCAGAGGGATAGGAGGCACATGAACCTTGTCAGCATAACTTTGGAATTTGTGACAAGTCCTCGAGTATTGATGGTAATCAGTCTCCATTGTTGACCAATAGTATCCAGCTCTTAAGATTTTCTTAGCCATCGTATGTCCACTTGAGTGAGTACCAAAGAGTCCATCGTGCATGTCTTCCATGATTTCCTCTGCCTCTTTCTTGTCCACACATTGGAGTAGAGTGGAGTCATGGTTGCGCTTGTACAATATTCCGTTGCTTAGGAAGAATTTGGCTGTAAATCTACATAATAACTTTCTGTCATTGATGGATGCTCCCTCTGGATACTCTTGCACCTCAAGGTATCTCATCACCTCATGGTACCATGGCTTTTCTACGTCAGTGTCAAGCTCACAACAGTGTGAAGGTTCGTCGAATCTTTCAATTGTAATCATAGGGGCTTCGTTGTCCCATCTGACCTTGAACATTGAAGACATGATTTCCAAAGCATCGGCTAGCTGATTTTCTTCCATAGGGAAGTGCTCAAAAGTGATTTCTTCGAAGTAAGGAATTAGGGATAGCACAAGTTCCTTGTAAGGGATGAGATTATGGTTCTTAGTGTCCCAATCTCCTTTTACTTGGCTAATCACTAGAGTAGAATCCCTAAATACATTCAAATGCTTTATCCTCAAGTCAATGACAGCTTTCAGACCCAAGATACACGCTTCATATTCAGCCATATTGTTCGTGCAATCAAAGCATAGTCTGGTAGTGAATGGAGTGTGGCAACCTTCAGAAGAGATGATCATAGCGCCAATTCCATTACCTAAGGCGTTGGAAGGCCCATCAAAGACCACGGTCCATCGGGATCCTTGCTCAAGTCCGTCATACGGTCCAGGTTTCACGCAATCGGTTACCAATATGATATTCTCATCAGGGAAGTCGAAGTTCATTGACTGATAATTATCCACAACTTGATAGGCCAAATGATCAGCTAGTACACTTCCTTTGATGGATTTTTATGTAGTATATTGAATGTCCTACTCAGTCAAGATCATTTTCCACCTGGCTATCCGTCCGGGAAGGGCAGGTTTCTTGAAGATGTACTTGATTGGGTCCATTTTAGAAATCAACAGAGTGGTATGAGTCAACATATATTGTCTTAGCCGATGAGTATCCCTTGCCAGAGCGCAACAAGTTTTCTCGAGTAGTGAATATCTGGTTTCACAATCGGTAAACTTTTTGCTCAGGTGATAAATAGCATGCTCTTTTCGGCCAGACTCGTCATGTTGGCCCAAAACACACCCCATAGAGTTCTCTAGTACTGTCAAGTACATGATCAAGGGTCTTCCTTCAACTGGAGGCATGAGAATAGGAGGTTCTTGTAGATACTATTTAATTTTTTCGAAAGCAGCTTGACATTCATCATTCCATTTGGCTACCTGATCTTTCTTCAAGAGTTTGAAGATTGGCTCACAAGTAGCAGTTAAGTGTGATATGAAGCGGGCAATGTAATTGAGACGATCCAAGAATCCCCTAACTTCCTTTTCAGAATGAGGGACTGGCATTTCTTGGATGGCCTTTACCTTGGCAGGATCAACTTCAATGCCTTTACTGCTGACAACAAAACCCAGAAGCTTTCCAGATCATACTCCAAACGTGCACTTGTTAGGGTTTAACCTCAGCTTGTACTTTTTCAGCCTTTCGAATAGTTTGTACAAGTGATTGAGATGTTCTTCTTCAGTTTGTGATTTGGAAATCATATCGTCCATATAGACATATATTTCATGATGTATCATGTCATGAAACAAAGATACCATAACTCTTTGATATGTTGCCCCTGCATTCTTCAATCCGAACGACATGACCTTGTAGCAGAAGGTGCCCCATTGTGTAACGAAAGTAGTCTTCTCCATATCTTCGGGAGCCATCCTTATTTGATTATAGCCGGAGAAACCATCCATAAAAGAGAAGACTTTATGCTGACCCGTGTTATCTACCAAGACGTCAATGTGTGGTAGAGGGAAATCAACCTTGGGGCTTGCCCTATTCAGATCCCTATAGTTTACGCACATGCAAAATTTTCCATCCTTCTTCGGCACTGGTACTACATTAGCAACCCATTAGGGATAAGATGTCACAGCTAGGAATTCTGCATCAAATTGTTTCATCACTTCAGCTTTGATCTTTTCAGACATATCAGGCCTCATGCGACAAACCTTTTGTTTGACGGGAGGACAGTCTTCTTTTGTCGGCAGACAATGAACTACGATGTCGGTATCCAACCCAGGCATATCTTCATAAGACCAAGTGAATACTTCTACATAATCATGAAACATTTGAACCAACCTGCTCTTGACAATGCTTTCCAAATTGGCGCCGATCTTGATTTCCTTCTTATCTATCTCAGTACCTAGATTGATGACTTCAACTAACTCTTCGTGCGGCTGAATAGCTTTTTCCTCTTGTAATAGAAGTCTGGCTAGTTCTCCCGGTATTTCACAATCTTCCTCGCCTTCGTCTTCGGCTTGGTTAATTGGGTATTCAAAGTCATATTCGGCAATAGTAGAGTCATTGGCAATAGGATCCAGAGTGGATGAGGACCTACAAGAGTGTGTGTGTGTGTGTGTGCATGTAAGATACATGGCCATTTTTGAAAATGTATTTGAAAGAAAGGAAAGACAATGAACAAAAATATTTGAATGCAAAAGAGTCCAATGTAATGAATGATCATATGATTAGATAAACATAAATAAAACCCTTGACAAATGGACCAAAGTGCCCCGGGCCAGGCACATGGCTTAAAATTCATTGTTAAAATATTACATACAACATGTTCTTGAATTGAAAGAAAGACAATAACAAGTAGATTACTCCTCAATGAAGGAGATGGGCATGAAGTCCTTTGCATGCCAATTCTTCAGCTCTGTTGTAGTTGGATACAACCAATCTTCAAATGCAGCTTCTTCATCAAAATCACCCACGGCGTTGACTTCATGGCTTCCAATGCAGAGAGGTGGCTTTCCAATACGAGCACGTCTCACTTCCTTCTGAGCTTTGACGGTAAAGCCCAAACCAAACTTGTCCGCTTTAAATGGGATATCAAGGAGTTGCCCCCCAAGTATCACAGTTTCCTTCTTTAATTGCCACACGAGCATCTTTGACTGAAACCATCTTCGGTGTGGCCTTAACAACTTTAGACTCGTCAAAAGAACATTTGGTAACAACAATCATTGGTGGCACGAATTCAAAGGCTTGACACGGGGTCTCAATGAATTCTCCATCCATCTCTACGTATTTGAACGGGTTAAGGTGGCTTACCATAAACTCTTCTTCTCCACAGACGGTGACTATTCTTCCCTTGACTGGATATTTGAGTTTCTGATGGAGAGTTGAGGTTACTGCCCCAACTTTATGGATCCACGGGCGACCCAATAGACAAGAATAGGCAGGATGAATATCCATAATGTAGAAGGTGGAGTTAAAGATTTGGGAACCCACCTTGATTGGGAGGTCTACTTCCCTATGAACAGTCCTCTTTGATCCGTCAAATGCCCTTACAATGATATCGCTTGGCTTCAAGACTAACCCTTCACACTCTAGACAGTCTAATGCCCCCTTGGGTAATACATTTAGAGAAGAACCAGTGTCGACTAGCACATGTGCTAGGGTAGTCCCTTTGCACTCGACATAAACATGTAAAGCTTTATTGTGATTCTTCCCAAGAGGTGTCAAGTCAACATATGAAAATCCCAAACCATTATCAGCTGTCAGGCTAGCCATGCAATTCTCAAATTGGTATGTTGTTGTCTCATGGGGAACATAAGCCTTTTTCAGGAACTTGATTAATGTCCGAGCATGGGCATCAGAACAAAGCAACAATGACAACATTGAAATCTTAGAAGGGGTTTGCCCCAACTATTCTACAATCTTGAAGTCGCTTCTTTTTATGATCTTCAAGATCTCGTCCATATCACGAGTGGAGGGCTCTCCATCAGCAACATCCTTTGAGGGTACTTCAATCACATCAGGCCCAACAACCTTCTCCTTCCCTCTTGTATCGGTACTTGGCTTGGCAACAATAATGCGAATGGGAATCCTTGTAACAACTGGTGGTGAGATATTGGGTGAAATATTCTCCCAGTCCTAGTTACTTTGCTTGAGCCAACTATATTACCTACATTGTCATCTTTTTCTTCTTCGATCCAAGCGTCTTGTTTAATCCCATGATAGAACACCTCATCACCATAATTCCATGGCACTGCCTTGTTTGAAGAATAGGGAACTGGTCCGGGATTGGTAATTATTAAGGGAGCAACAATGGGTTCATTTGAAATCCTAATAGGACCTTTGGAGGTGATCCTAAGAGGTTTGCTTGAGATGGTAATAATGGAGAGGTCTTCACATTTGTTAATCAAACTCTTGACAAGTGGAGTCTTCTCAAATAGAATTTTATGGCTATCCATCAGGCGTTATATGCCTTTCTTCAGCCCTTCACATCCATTGAGTTGTTACAACACACATAGTCTTTTACACAGCCAGGGAAGATCCCAACTTTCAACAAATTGTTTTTGATTATATTCAGCGGAGTAGTCAATTCTTCAACAGAGGTGTTGTACCCCAAAATTCGCTCTCTCATTCTTCAAGGCCTTTCTCATAAGGTTTCTCAAGGTTCAAGCTTGCACAAGTACTTTGGAATTTCCCAGTACCAAAATTAAAAGGAAACTGTCAAAAAGGGAGAAAATAGATAAACATATTATTTTGACAAAATTTGGAGAAATACAAGTGTTCTTCGTTTCAGCCCCTTTGATTGGCCTTTTGGCCTCTTTCGACGCAAGCTTGGCTTGCATCCTTCGACTGGGCATGGGCCTCTGGCACATTTTGGTTTGGAGTCACAAGGAAAAAAGCCTCTTGTAATCTATTTCATTTCCAAGGCAAAAGGCTCTCTTTTAGCATCCTTCGATTTGCATTTTCTTGTTCCCTATATGCCTCTTTCGAATCTGAACATTTTGACCTCCTACATGCACCTTTCGTTTGGACATATTGGTTCCCTTTATACAAGCTTCATTTGAACATATATCTTTTACATGTTGGCATGAAGTCACAAGACAGGGACCCTCTGTGTACACTTTTTCGTTTGACCACATGTAACCCCTGGCATGCAAGCTTTCAATTGGACATGAGCCACCTTCACACAAAAGCTTCGATTGGAGTTTTGGTTCCCTTCGAATCAGCATCTTTCAAACTCAACTCTGAATCCTTCGATGCAGTCTTCTTTAGTACATTTCTAGAACTCTTCGACACAAGTGGAAAATAGGATTTTGAAAGGACACTGATCAAATCTGTGTATCACGCTACATGATCTTACCTTACAAGCTTTAATGCTTGTATTTCACTCCATAATTAATTGCTTACATTTTGTATTAAGCTATTGTCCATGTGATTAAGCCTTTTTCCAGAAGTTTCTTGCATGAAAGTGAACTTGCTAAGTACAAATCCTGTCCCAAGCCCATGCTTTGATTAAATCCTATTTGTACTTCACCATAAGTCAGGGAAGTCAGCCCCTTTTAACCAACAACTTCAGTACTTCACCTTGGGATATTGGAAAATCTAACATAGCTTAATATTCACGTTTCAGCCTAGCCACATCTTGGTTTAAACTCCCAAACCTTTTCTCTATAAATAGAGGAACCATTGACAAAGAAAGGGTCCAGATTTTTGCTAGAGAGAAAAATCATAAAAAATCCTCAAGCACTAAAACTCTCCCATATTCTCAAACTCTCCCATATTCTCAAACTCTCCCATATTCTCAAACTCCCATATTCTCAAACTCTCCCATAATCTCAAACTCTCCAACATTCTCAAACCTTCAAAACTCTAAGATTTTTTTTCATAAAAAGCCTCAGTAGTGTACTTTTTGATTTACTTCCCGTAGACTGTAGCAACCTTCGATTCACGCATCACCATCATATACTCTCTTTCGATTTAGTGACTGCCCAAACCAAGCAGTAACAAAACTAGCTTCAGGAAGATCCCAGCGAAGCTCCCTCCACCATAAAAAAAAGTCACCTACAACTCTTTCGACTAAACACTTCAAGAGGTAAGTTCTCACTAAACTTGGAACTCTTTCATTTAAACATCATATGCACATGCCAATAAATAAAAATGTAGATATTTCTAGACCATGTTTTAGCATTTGATTCTGACTGCTCATATGCTGAAAACTCAACCTAATTAGTTATACTTTGGACTTTGAGACCCATTGGTTTTTTGTGCTAACCCCTGGACTGTAGTTATGTTTGGATGTTTCATTTTAAGAACTTAAGACAGGTTTGTTATACCCTTCGATTGGCTAGCTGCACAAGCCTTCCGAATCACAATCCGAGGGCCTAATATGCTTACAATGAGTCAGCAAGGAGCCTGTGGAAAAGCCAGAACCTTGTTTGTTTCTAGGCCTCAGACGAAAGGAAGAACCTTACTGACTCCAACCCCCAGTCGAAAGAGACAGAAAGGCAAATTGAAGGGCACGACTCCACTGTTTCCAGACTCCAAATTGAAGGAAGCCAAAATACGCAGAATCGAAGGGTTTTCTGCCTGAATCGAAATACCCATTTTTTCTTGACTTTTCTTTGACTTTATGTTTTTATGCTATTAAATATGGTTGTAATAATGTAGGATTTTATCTTTTTGCATTTTATTACTTTTGTATGCTTGCTAGTAAAATAGGGAATGTATGGCAAGATAAAAATCTACAAGTAGACAACCCCTAATCAAATACTAAAGGCATGCAAATCAAACACACTATTCACACATGCACCCCTAGGATAATTCCACTTGTTGCCTTATAAAAAATGGTCATTGTGATCGGTGGATCTGGAACTGACTCTTTAACGCTGGTTCGCGAAATGTCGCGGAAGCAAGAGTCGTCACCGTCTTTTATTTTCTCCAAATGGAAAGGACAAAAGCACAGAAAAATTCCTTATAGAGATTGCTCTCGGTTCGGGAGGTAGATTATAGAAAGGGAAGGTGTTAGCACCCTTTCTATCCATGGTTATCCATGGGCTCTTAGATACTTGCTCACTTGTGTTTTCAAAAATGGTTTGTTTGCTTTTCAACTGTGGGTTTTAAAAAGTTTCTTTGAAAATTTCAGTTCGACTCTTGTATCGGTCCTCAAGAGTGTTTGAAAAATTGCTTTCGAAAGCTTTTTGAAAAGGTGTCGGTGTGAAAAGTATTTTTTGATTTGTTTTGAAATTAGAGCAAGTATCTAGAGTTGTCTACCTACCCTAAGGAATTCGTCTGTGTAAATGTCCTTTAAAGTAGTGCCATCCCACCATTGAGAGGTAGGTAGCACCACCGTTAGAGGTGTTCGGGTCAATTCGAGGGTTTGGGACATGGTGATCACCAGAGCAATAGGAAGACACCTTAGAAGCTACCCTCATGCCAGGTTCCCGGATCATGAGGACTTACTAAGACATCCTCTACTTGACGATCACCTTTCGAGGCAAGGCAACAGTGAGGCGTACCCTAGGGGTGGTGTGTGCGATTCGTGTGTCGTTTTCATTTATTTTATCTTGTTCATGTCATGGGTGATCTAGCGTTTGTTTTTACTTTTGTCCATACATTCTTTCATGCCTTTGATTAACAGTTAAAAATTGCGAAAAGTAAATTCTAAGCTATTACAAAAGGCGCGGGTCCACATCGCCAAAATTTCTCGAACCCGATTTGACAGAAAAATAAAGAAAGTAAAAGAAAATAAGGAATTAAAAATGCGAGAAATTAATTACATGGCTTTGGGAGAGATACATAAATATTTAAACGAAATAAAATGCGAATTAATAAGAATTAAAACAAAACGAGGGCGTTGGACCCTTTTTGCAAAATTAAAATTACATGGAATTAATTAATTAAAAAGAAAAGGAGATGTTTTTGGTATTTTGTAATTTAAATGAAAAAATGAATTAATTAAAATAAATACTAACCCTAATTCTAGTGGCTTTTAATTTATTAAGAAAACATTGAATTTTAACCTAAATTAACCCTAATTTTTATATACAAATTTAATTATAAAAATAAATATTTGATTATTTAATTATTATGGGAGAAAAAGAAAAAGGGATGAAAAATTATTAATTAAACCTTATTTCTACATTTTTTAGATTTTTGTTATGAAAATATTAAATTAAACCCTAATTTAAAACTAAATTTAATTATATGCAAATTTATAAAAATACTTAAAATAAAATATCCATCATATTTTTTTATCTTTTCTGATTTTTTTTGTGTTTTATGTTTTTATGAAAATAATAATTAAATTAACAGAATTAATTAAAAAATAATAATTGAAAATAAAGAAATAAAGAAAAATAAAAAATAATGAAAAGGGTTTGTAAACCTGGGGGGGTTCAGGCCCCAAATAGGAGGTGAAATTGTGATAATCTGGCCCATTAACCTTGGTCCGTTTGACTTTTTCCAGGTAGCGTGCTGGCGTGTTGACTGGGTCTTATCATGTTCCTCACCTCTGTGCCTTTGAATTCATGAAACTGAACGCGTGGCATGCTTGATTTGGAGGTGTATGGTGTGCCTCAACATGGAATCTGCATGTGAATATTGAACGAAAAATAATATTGAAAGTATGAAGACCTGGGGCTCGAACCCAGGTCATTAACATTACCAGCCAACACGTATGCCACTAAGCCACTTCGTTCATCTGTAAATTAATATAATAAACAAACATAATAAAACAAACGCGTTAATGTTTCCTATTTTCGCGCGAACTTTTGAATTGACCAATCAGCTTATGCCACCGAACCATCTTCTTCGTTGGTTTTCTTTTTCCTGAAATACACAAACAATGAGCAACGGTTTTCAAACGTTGCTATAGGTCATCTATGGAAAAATAGCGAATGGCCCGGTGACGCTCATAAATTGAGCGCGAGCATGGCCTTATGATCGTCTAAACGCACTGATTTGAATGGTGGTGGTTTCACACTCCAATTTTTCCTCATTCAAAAACCCCTAATTCCAAGTCCTGTAAACCCTAGAAAACAATAATGGCATCTTGGCATACAGTGCGTAAAACTTCAATCAAAGTACATGATTAGCTTGCAAACATTATTCTAAACACGAAAATAACAACAAAACATGTTAACAATATATGAATGACAGAAACCGATTCAGAAATTTTCTTTACCAACTTCAATGGTGATCTTGCGTTTTCTTGAGTATGGGGCTTGGGGAATGATTGGAATATGTCCTATAATCCTCAAAGAAACTAATGGAATCACTATTTTGTCTTGAATCGCCTTGCAAAGGTGTTTTCAGAATTGAGATTTTTTAAGAAAAAGTGTGAGTATGATCTTCAGGTTCCCGCGCAGCTCAATGGTCTCTTTGATTAGGTTTTTGTTCTATGCTTATGTATGAATAAATTAGGTCAACAATTCTGATCAAAATCTCTTTCATTGATGGTTTATAAGATTTGATTTTCAATCATATTTTCTTCAATCTTTTTCATGCAATTTTGTACCAATCATGATCCAATCAATCCAATTCCTTCCCTATTTAATTATACACGAATTATTGAGTAGATTTCATGCACAAAAAGATTGTAAAACTTAGGTTAAATATTTTTCATGTATTTAATTTGATTTAAATGAATTATTATTAATAAAAATTCAAATAAATAAATGAAGAAATACTTCCCTTTGGGCCAAGTGGTCGTGCACATGCTTGGGATGATGAATTGTGGAAGAAAAATAGGCCCATTAGCAATTTTAGGTCATTTGAATCAATGTTGACTTTTCAAAATATCCAAAAATTTCCCAACTTCTACAAGGCATAACTTGCTCAATTTTTAAGCTTTGCTCATGTTCTTGGACATTTTTGAAAGGTCTTTGAGTCCTCTAACCAATGCCTTTGGTCCCATGTCATTTTGATTTACCAATCTCAAGTTATGGCCTTTGACTTAAAGTCCCTTTTTGTTGACTTTTGAAAATGACCTATAATGTTGAAATTGATAACTTTTTGTGAGAGCATTTCTTGGACTTGAAGTATGAAGATGAGTTGTAGGAAATGTCTTTCTCTTCAAAATGAGCTTTGGATGGAATTTTTCTGATAATCCATGTGAAAGTTATGCCCTGGTCAATTTACAGTTGACTTTTTCAGCTGTCCAAATAAGGAAACTTTTGCATTTTGATGATTTTTGAGCCAAACTTTGAGAATCATGATCAAGCATTGATGAAATGATGTTTGTGGCTTCAAAATGATATGTTGACCAAAAATTTGAACTTTTGACTGTCAAATGACCATTTTGCCCCTACAGTTGACTGTAGTGCAATTAGGGTTTTTGACTGTGCAATTTTGTGCTGAAAGTCTTGAAACTTGGTATGAGGATGCTTGACCATATTTGTAGGCAGGTGAGACTTGATTGGGCCCTTGGAAACTTCATTTTCTTGATCAGAACAAAAACCCTAATCTTGACTGTCTTAGGAGGCTCTTGCACTGTGCAACCCTTGGGGAACTTTTGAAGCTTGACTTGGCAAATCTTTGAAGAATATGGGAGGGCAAATTTTGGGGTACAACAGTTGCCCCTGTTCAATCTTCTTAGACCTGAGGATGCAGATTGGCTGACGTGCCTTTCGTAATCCGAGGGTAGAAGATGATTGAACACTAGAGTGCCCAGAAATTTGCGCTCACATAGAAGCAGTGTGATGGGAATGGGCTTATAGATGCCATTTGGAGATTGATGAATAGGACGATGGGCTTATAGATGCCATCTGGATGTTGATCGCGTAAAAGATTCCTTAGCGAGAACTTGCGTACCTGCAAAACAGAAAAATGAGTACCTGACATGTTGCAGGAGCTGGTTTTCAGATGCTTGGTATAGATATGTCCTGACTGGTTACAGGAGCTGGATCTGGAGCTTCAAAAGACGATGAATGAACCAGGGATGGTTACTACCTCAACATGAATGGTGAGAGAACCTTGGGTGACTTTAACTTCAACAACGCTCGTTGAGAAAATCTTGGTGGGAATTACCATCTTCGCAGGATCGGGAAGAGAACCATAGGTAATTATAATCTGAAATGGAATTATCTTCTCACGCACCGTCGGGGAGAGAACCATAGGAAATTACAATCTGAAATGGAATTATCTTCTCACGCACCGTCGGGGAGAGAACCATAGGAAATTACAATCTGAAATGGAATTATCATCTCACGCACCGTCGGGGAGAGAACCATAGGAAATTATAATCTGAAATGGAATTATCATCTCACGCACCGTCGGGGAGAGAACCATAGGAAATTATAACCTGAAATGGAATTATCATCTCACGCACCGTCGGGGAGAGAACCATAGGAAATTATAACCTGAAATGGAATTATCATCTCACGCACCGTCGGGGAGAGAACCATAGGAAATTATAATCTGAAATGGAATTATCATCTCACGCACCGTCAGGGAGAGAACCATAGGAAATTATAATCTGAAATGGAATTATCATCTCACGCACCGTCGGGGAGAGAACCATAGGAAATTATAACCTGAAATGGAATTATCATCTCACGCACCGTCGGGGAGAGAACCATAGGAAATTATAACCTGAAATGGAATTATCATCTCACGCACCGTCGGGGAGAGAACCATAGGAAATTATAATCTGAAATGGAATTATCATCTCACGCACCGTCGGGGAGAGAACCATAGGAAATTATAATCTGAAATGGAATTATCATCTCACGCACCGTCGGGGAGAGAACCATAGGAAATTATAATCTGAAATGGAATTATCATCTCACGCACCGTCGGGGAGAGAACCATAGGAAATTATAATCTGAAATGGAATTATCATCTCACGCACCGTCGGGGAGAGAACCATAGGAAATTATAATCTGAAATGGAATTATCATCTCACACACCGTCGGGGAGAGAACCATAGGAAATTATAATCTGAAATGGAATTATCTTCTCACGCACCGTCGGGGAGAGAACCATAGGAAATTATAATCTCAAAAACGGATGTTTGAGAAAAACCTGAGATAACTTCTACTGAGTCTTCATCAGAAAAATCTGTTGGGAGTCGATTTAGCTGGACTAGAGAAGGCCTTGGACTGGATAAGAAATCTTTGGAGTCGATTAACTGAACCGGTCTAAGTCTTGAAATATGATTGAGAATTTAACTGCATCTTTCCTGAAAGGTAGAGGTCAGTCATATGCAATGCATGATATGGATCAAGCAATGATGTTCTCAACATAAATGAGATTTGTATGATATGATGCGTCTATGCATGCTATAATGATGTATGTGATGTTTTATGAATGTGTTTTTCGTCTAGGAAAGTAAATCCTTGACGGGTGCCGGGAAGTCATATCCTGGGCTGATGTTGCAGAATAAGCTTTTACTTCCGCTGGGGATGATAGCTGCAAGAATACCGATAGGAGAAGATGACTCCGTTGAGGAACAAACTTGGCAAATGGAAGATTCTGCGGGGAGAAAAAATACTCTAGTGACCATGCTGGTGAGCGATACTCTGTGGGGAGAGAGATACTTTTTGCTGAATTGTTGATAGTAACTTGCTGAGGATATCTTTGTTGTATTGGAAGTGTTGATAGACTTCGCTGGGGATAAGAAGGCTTCGTCGAGGACGATCTTTCCGTGGCTTTTAGCTGAGGATAACCCAGTTATATCCTGTTAAGGAAATAACTCTTTAAATAAAGCCGGGCGACGCGTTCGTGCTTTGCGAGGATAAGCTTCCAGAATCTACTGGGGATAAGCTTACTGCTTGGGGAGATAAATTCCAACTTTCCTGGGGAATCTGGATTGGACTCTTCTGGGGAAGTTTTGAACTGCGGGGGAAGTGATTCCTTTGAATGTTGATATACCGCCGGGGAACAATCTTTAGGTTAAGACTGCCGGGGATGCCTGTTTAAGAATACATGTATGCTGCTGGGGAATGTTGGGATCTGCTGGAGGATACCCAACTTCCTTGAGATTTGATAACTCTGCTTCGAGAAGAATGCACTGACTGCTGACTTACTCTCTGGGGAATTAAGATGTACTGGTCATGTTCTTTAACTGAACCTACCTTGGTACCTTGGAGGACAGAACAATTAGATTGCTTAGACAACTCTTTATTGCCCCTGTTTCTAGTGTCACCTGTAATCAATCCTTTGTTTCGTATGCAAATATTTATGAGTTAGCAAATTATTGTCAATGCATATATCACAAATTGAACCTTGGACGTTCTTCGCGAAACAAAACAGAAAAAGAAAAACAATTGGCACATTTAACTGAAAAGTATATTTGTATTGATTTTGAATGGCCTGGAAATAGGCGTTTTGTGTACAAGAGGCTGACGTCCTAGTAAGAGAATGCCGCCGAACAAAAGAGTTTATACAAATTTTGTACAAAAGAAAATAAAACAGCTGTGTGAAATATGAATGATCCCACCGGGTTTCAACTCTGCTATTGCCTTTATAACTCCGAGCGTCTCATCACTTGATGACCTTGGTTGAAGGTGAAGCTGACTGATTGATGCCGTCTGAACTTGATGTAGATACCGGATTCTGGATGCAAAGTGATCCAATGAGACATAGTATTACGCTTTTATCCCTAATATTTGCCTGGACCGCCCTTTCGGGTTTTCAGTCCACCGGGATACCCATTTTTGCCCAAGCCGCCTTTTCAGGTTTTCGACTTGCCGGGTGTACAGATTTTTCATTTCATCCCTTCATTTTGCCCGAACCCTTTTGGTTCGCCGGGAAGCCCTAATTTTTGCCTAGGCCTGTCAGCCTAGCAGGTCTTTTTTATGCGTAGTATCTTTTTACTATGTCTGCATTGGCGGGGTGAGGAAGGTCGTCACCATCCATATTGGTCAATATCATTGCTCCTCCTGAGAACACATGCTTGACTACAAATGGCCCTTCGTACGTAGGGGTCCATTTGCCCCTTGGATCACTCTGAGGAAGGATGATTCACTTGATTACCAGATCCCCAACTTGATATTCCTGTGGCCTGACTTTCTTGTTAAATGCCCTGATCATCCGTTTTTGGTACGTCTGACTATGACAGATAGCAGCAAGTCTCTTTTCATCAATGAGGTTGAGCTGATCAAGTCGTGTCTGGATCCAATCATCTTCGTTCAGATTTGCATCCTTCATTATCCGGAGAGAGGGTATTTGCACTTCGATCGGTAAGACTGCTTCCATGCCATAAACCAGAGAGAAAGGAGTTGCCCCGGTTGACGTCCTGACTGAGGTACGGTACCCATGTAGAGCGAACGGTAACATCTCGTGCCAATCTTTATAAGTCACTGTCATCTTCTGCACGATTTTCTTGATGTTTTTATTTGCTGCTTCTACAGCCCCATTCATCTTCGGTCTGTAAGGAGAAGAATTGTGGTGCTGTATCTTGAACTGCTCGCAGAGCTCAGCGATCATTTTGTTATTCAGATTGGTACCGTTGTCTGTAATTATTCTCTCTGGGACACCGTACCGACAGATCAGGTTATGCCGAATGAACCGTGCCACAACATTCTTGGTTACCGTAGCATAGGATGCTGCCTCAACCCACTTCGTGAAATAATCAATCGCTACCAGGATGAAGCGATGCCCATTAGATGCCGTAGGTTTAATCTCGCCGATCATGTTTATGCCCCACATTGCAAACGGCCAAGGCGCAGTCAGAACATTCAGGGGAACCGGAGGAACATGCACTTTGTCTGCATAAATCTGGCACTTATGGCATGTCCTGGAATGTTGGTAGCAATCAGCTTCCATTGTGGACCAGTAATATCCTGCCCGTAGGATTTTCTTAGCCATAGTATGTCCACTGGAATACGTACCAAAGGTCCCTTCATGTAGCTCTTCCATGATCCTTTCTGCTTCAGCCTTATCCACACAACGCAGTAAGGTTGAATCATGGTTTCGCTTGTACAAGATGTCGTTGCTAAGGAAGAACTTTGCTGCGAACCTTCTCAAGAACTTCTTATCATTGATAGAGGCACCCTCAGGGTATTCCTGAGCTTCCAGATATCTCTTCACCTCATGGTACCAAGGCTTCTCAGTCACCAACTCAGTCTCGAGATCACAACAGTATGCCGGTTCGTCCAGTTTCCAGATGATGATCCGGGGAGCCTCATTATCCCATTTGACCTTGAACATAGAAGACATGATAGCTAACGCATCCGCCAGCTGATTCTCTTCTCTTGGAAAGTGCTCAAAGGTTATCTCTGTGAAGTGGGGGATCAGGGTCAACACACATTCTCTGTAAGGAATCAGGTTTGGATGTTTCGTATCCCACTCTCCTTTGATCTGATTGATCACGAGAGCGGAATCTCCGAAGACACTCAGAAACTTGATCCTTAGGTCGATCGCAGCTTAAAGACCCATGATGCATGCTTCATACTCCGCCATGTTGTTAGTACAGTTGAAACATAGCCTGGCAGTGAGCGGAGTATGAGTACCTTGAGGAGATATGATTATGGCGCCGATACCGTTACCCAAAGCATTTGAGGCTCCGTCAAAGTGCATAGACCATCGGGATCCTGATTCAGGTCCTTCATCCGGTCCAGGTATTTCATAATCAGTTACTATCATAATGCTTTCATCCGGAAACTCGAAGTTCATTGACTGATAGTCATCTACAGCTTGATGTGCTAGGTGGTCTGCCAATACACTTCCCTTGATGGCTTTCTGGGTCGTGTACTGAATGTCGTATTCCGTCAAGATCATTTGCCATCTTGCAATTCTCCCAGACAGAGCAGGCTTTTCGAATATGTACTTTATAGGATCCATCTTTGAGATCAACAAGGTAGTGTGAGTCAGCATATACTGTCTCAGCCGGCGAGCAGCCCATACCAAAGCGCAGCAAGTTTTCTCGAGCAGTGAGTATCGGGTCTCACAGTCGGTAAACTTTTTGCTAAGGTAATAAATGGCATGCTCTTTTCGGCCAGACTCGTCATGCTGCCCCAGCACACACCCCATTGAGTTGTCAAGCACTGTTAGATATAGTATCAGAGGTCTCCCTTCAACCGGTGGCATAAGGATAGGTGGTTCTTGGAGATACTCTTTGATTCTGTCAAAAGCAGCCTGACATTCATCATTCCAACGTACTACCTGATCTTTCTTCAGCAGCTTGAAGATTGGCTCACAGGTAGCGGTTAGATGCGAGATGAACCGAGCAATGTAATTCAGGCGTCCTAAAAAGCCTCTGACTTCCTTCTCTGTCTTAGGGACTGGCATCTCTTGAATAGCTTTGACCTTAGAAGGGTCCACTTGAATGCCCTTATCACTGACTACGAAGCCTAGCAACTTCCCAGATCTTACCCCGAAGGTGCACTTGTTCGGGTTCAACCTCAGCTTGTATAGTTTCAATCGGTCAAATAACTTCTGCAGATGATCTAGGTGCTCTTCCTCCGTCTGGGACCTTGCGATCATGTCGTCAACATACACTTCTATCTCATGATGGATCATATCATGAAATAAAGCAACCATGGCACGTTGGTAGGTTGCCCCAGCGTTCTTTAACCCGAATGGCATGACCTTGTAACAGAAAGTGCCCCACTGAGTAATAAATGTAGTATTTTCCATGTCTTCGGGTGCCATCTTAATCTGATTGTAACCTGAAAAGCCATCCATGAAAGAGAACACCTTGTGCTGAGCTGTATTATCAACAAGAACATCAATGTGAGGTAAGGGGAAGTCATCCTTGGGGCTGGCCCTGTTCAGATCCCTGTAGTCGACACACATTCTGACCTTACCATCCTTCTTAGGTACCGACACCACATTAGCAACCCACTGAGGGTAAGAAGTCACTGCAAGAAACCCGGCATCAAACTGTTTCATAACCTCGGCTTTAATCTTTTCAGACATCTCTGGACGCATCCGACGGACCTTTTGCTTAACTGGAGGGCAGTCTTCCTTAGTTGGCAAGTGATGGACCACAATATCGGTATCCAACCCGAGCATGTCTTCGTAGGACCAGGCAAAGATCTCCATATAATCATGCAGCATCTGAGTCAACCGTTGCTTCACGCTGAGCTCTAGGTTGGCACCAATCTTTACCTCTTTCCTGTCTGCCTCAGTACCCAAGTTTATTGTTTCCACTGGTTCTTCATGGGGTTGAATTGCCCTCTCTTCCTGAAGCAACAGTCTTGCAAGCTCGCCAGGCACTTCGCAATCATCTTCACCTTCGTCTTCGGCTAAGTTGATCGGATTTTCGAAGTCATAACTGGCAGTAGCAGAGTCGTTACCAGTGAGATCCAGAGTGGATTGAAACCTGTATGAGTGAGTGTGTGTGTAAATACAGCTGTTTTGAAATATATGTAAAAGAAAGAAAAGATAGAAAAGGAGCATAAGATTTGCAATGCGAGAAAACGTCCAAGATTTTCATTCATGATATATGAAATGACAATTTATATGCCCTCACAAATGAAACCACGGTGCCTCGGGTAAGACACCGGGCCATAGAGTTTATTTATTGTTTATTACAAAATAGCAAAACAAAGAAATTTATTACTGCGTCACAAAGGTAACAGGAGTATGGTCCTTAGCAATCCAATTGTTCAATTCGCCTTCGGTTGTCGGGTAGATCCAGCTATTGAATTCCGCTTCATCCACTTCGTTGTCTTCCCCAACAACATTCACTCCTGGATTTGTAATGAACACAGGAGGTCTTCCGATCTTTGCTTTCCGCATAGCTTTCTGACCCTCTACGGTAAAACCCAGCCCGAATTTGTCAGTCTTCTGTGTGAAGTCTGGAAGCCTGCCCCAATTAGCACCTTCACCTTTCTGAACCACAGCCCGGGCATCCTTCAGGGAAGCCATCTTCAAAGGAACAAATTCTTCTGCTGTTGTTTCTGCTGTTGCTGCAATTGGAAGCACCTCCTCGAAATGCTGAAAGGGGGTTTCAATAAACTCCCCATCCATCTCAATGTATCTGAAGGAGTTCAGGTCGCTTACCATATATTCCTCCTCTCCTTGCACAGTGACGATCTTCCCTCTGACGGGGTACTTCAGCTTCTGGTGCAAGGTAGAGGTCACTGCCCCAGCCTTATGTATCCAAGGTCAACCCAATAGACAAGAGTAAGATGGACGGATATCCATCACATAAAATGTAGAGTCAAACACCTGAGAGGCCACACGAATCGGAATGTCAACCTCTCCATGAACCATCCTCTTTGAACCATCAAAGGCCCTGACGATGATATTGCTGGGTTTCAATTCCAGGCCTTCACAATCTAAACGGTCCAAAGCCTTCTTGGGCAGCACATTCAAAGAAGAACCAGTATCCACCAATACATGTGCCAGAGTAGTGCCCCTGCATTCGATAGAGACATGCAGGGCATCATTATGGTCTCTTCCCTTCGCGGTCAGGTCAGCGTCTGAGAAACCCAAGCCATTGTCTGCTGTCAGATTTGCTACGCAATCAGTGAACTGGACTGCAGATGTCTCATGTGGCACATGGGCCGTCTTGAGGAATGAGATTAAGGCCTTAGCATGGGCCTCGGAGCACAGCAATAAAGAGAGCATGGAGATTTTAGAAGGCGTGTGCCCCAGCTGTTCCACAACATTAAAGTCACTCTTCTTTATAATTTTCAAGATTTCCTCCATCTCTTGTTGGGAGGCTTCAGCAGTTACGGGTATAGGTGCCTCCATCTGGGCAGGCTCAACTTCAATTCCTTTGCCCCGAGCATTGGATGACTCGGCAGCAGGAGAAACAACTTGATCGACAATAGGAACAGGTACACTTGTAGGAGTTATAAGAAGTGGTCTTCGAGCGGCGGGCGGTGCAATGTCAGGCGAGAAGAGCCTGCCACTGCGGGTGACTTTGGCCGGGCCAGTGATGTCACAGATGCTGGCGCCAGCGTTGAACTCTTGTTTAATCCCATTTACATACACATCTGCCCCGTAATGCCAGGGGATAGCTTTATCAGATACATTGGGCAGGGGCCCCGGAACAGTGATAACAATAGGTGCGACGGTCATGATTTGGACGGGCTTCTTCGGGAGAGCCTTGATCGGATTGTTGAAGATGGTAACCACAGAAACTTCTTCCACCGGAACCAACTGAACAACAGACTTCTTTAACAGAATCTCCTTGCTATCCATTAGGCTTTGGATGCCTAACTTCAACAAGGGACAACCAGACAGGGATACAACACAGAACAGGCAACCCTCACTGCAACCCGAAAATAAACCGGCCAGCAGCAGGTTCTTCTTGACAGTCTTCAGAGGAGTGGCTAGATCGTCCACAGAAACAGCATAAACATCTTCGTCAACAACATTTACCCCATGCTGAGGCATAGGAGCAGTAACTACATTTGGCCTCTCAGGCGCTTCGAACTGTATCTCCTTTGCGTCGATAAGGTCTTGCACCTTACTCCTTAATGCCCAACAGTCATCAGTAGAATGCCCCGGGCTATCTGAATGGTAAGCACAACGAGCATTTGGGTTGTACTTAGGAGATGCAGTATTGGGGAACTTCGGAGCCTCTCTGACCGTCACTAAGTTGGTTGAGAGCAACTGTGGCAAGATCTGCGACAAAGTCATACTCAAGCGGGTGAACTCTCTCCGGGGTCTTTCAGCCCTTTGAGGATTGGTCGGCCGAGGAGCGGCAGCAGGCTTAGCAATCATTACCGCACTAACAGATTGGCGGCGCTCAGGTCTCTCTGATCTCTTGGAACCATACACGGCACTAGCCTCCTTCTTGAAGGGTTTCTTCTCAGCACTAGACAATGCACCCTTCGGGATCTTACCAGACTTTAACCCAGCTTCAATTCTTTCTCCAGTCAGAATCAAATCAGTGAACCCTGCAGACGAATTCCCGATAAGATGGTTGAAAAACGGCCCAGATAGGGTCCCCAAGAACATGTCTACCAACTCCCGATCAGTCAATGGTGGCTGCACCCTGCCAGCCAGGTCTCTCCACTTCTGAGCGTACTCCTTAAAACCTTCACTTGAACCTAACGACATACCCTGGAGTTGGGTACGTGTAGGGGCAAGGTCGGCATTATATTGATACTGCTTGTAGAAAGCAGTAGCCAACTCCTCCCAGTTACGAACCTTGGTCCCATCCAGCTGATAGAACCATTCGAGATGAGTCCCTGAAAGACTCTCCTGGAAGAAGTGGATCCATAAATTCTTATCCGCTGAGTACAGTTGGATTTTCCGAACATAGGACCTGAGATGTAGCTTGGGACAAGACGCCCCGTCATACTTAGCGAAAGATGGTGCTTTGAACTTATGAGGAATAATCACACCAGTAGACAAACCCAGATCTCCGAAATCCAGCCCAGGTACCTGTTGTATCTCCATAGCATTCAGCCTATCCTCCAGCTGCTTGTAACGGTCTTCCGCAGGAGGATATTGCTCTTCATCAAAATCAGTCTCGTTGTCGGAGACTACCGGACTAGGAACCTTTGCCTCTTGAGGAGTACCCTTGCCAACAGAAGAACCAGCCTCTTCATGCTGCAGAGTATTGCCGAACCTTCGGCCCGAGTTGAACAGAACAGTCCTTCTCTTCTTCTTCTTCTCCTTCTTCAGGAGCATAGCCTTCAGCTCTTGTTGGCCTTGAGCCAAACCCTTGATTAATTCTCGAAACTGCGCATTCTGCGCCTGAAGAGCCTTGATGGATGTCTCAGTTGATGACGAGTCGGAATTCATGATGCTGAAATAAACAGCGAAGAACGGTAAGCAACCTGAAAAGGAGAAAACCTGCTATGCACATGATGAATGGAATGCGTATGATTTATGTTTTCAAAGACAATCGGGAATCAACTTTGTAAACAAAAGGAACACACTTCATTAGATTCAACTTTGAAACTGAAATTATTCAACAGGTTGCCCTTAGGCGTTACATGAAAGGAAATACTGAAAAGGAAAATCAAATTGTGAAAGAACATCCAGAGCTCCTTATTGATCCCATGGTCTCCTCTTCTCAGTACGGATGTAGGCATTCATAGCTCGTTCATTCTCCAACTGCTTTGTCAGCTTCTGGATCTTTGATTCCTGCTCGTTGAACTTTTCCTGGTAAGAATCCCGCTCTTCTCGCAGTTGCGACCAAGATCTCTTCAATGTCTCATAATCAGTAGGTATCTGAGGAGGAAGGACAGTTGGAGGAACACCATCTTTATCAGGACCCTCAAGAATGATAGGTCTGACGGCTTCATACGACATACCTAATTTCTGAGCACGGATGCGAACCCATTTGTAGTAGGCTTCCATAGGTAGAGAAGTCTTGGGCCCTAACTCTTGTGGGTCAGCTTTATGAACCTTGTCCCAAGCCTTGATGAACCTACGACGCAACTCGTCACTATCCACCTGAAATTCAAAACTGATGTGAGGCACCAACATCTCATGGGGACCTGCTCTTCTTGCTCTTCCAAACTGACGGAGCGCTAGACATGGATTGTAAGAGATTCCTCCTTGGGTACCAATCAGAGGAACATTAGGGTGTTCCCCGCATCGATCAATAATAGCTATCTCATCCAAACCTCTGCAAGTCCAAATGATGTCTTTGTCGGTGAGAGACATTAACCTATGAGCCCAACCTCTTCCTTCTTGATTCTTTAGTACGAATTTGGGGAGGTGCGAAATAAACCACCTCACCAACAAAGGGATGCAACACCATAGGGTTCCTCGTCTTCGGGTAGTACGAGCATGAAGTTGTTGCAAGATGTCACCCAAGAGAGTGGGCACAGGATTCTGAGACATAAAGATCCTTATGGCAGTGACATTGATGAAGTTGTCAGGATTAGGAAACAGGACTAACCCATAGATTAGGAGAGCCAAGATGTCTTCATATGCCCTAAAGTCTAGGTCACTCCAGAAACTGTTAGCTTTACCAATCAGAAACTTGGCCAAGAAACCCTTAACTCCGCTTCTAGTTACCCAGTTGTCCGTTACCTCTTGATGGGTCAAAGGAAGAGCTGCAGCAACATCCTCAAGCCTGAGGGTCTTTTCCCAACCAGTAAAGGGAGTCTGATCCAAGATAGGGATACCAAGCAAATCAGAGAACTCTTCCAGGGTAGGGACCAGCTGGAAGTCTTGAAAGGTGAAGCACTGGTACAGAGGGTCATAGAACTGGGTCAGAACACTCATCAACTGTTGATCCCGCTTTGCAGTGACTAAACTGAGAAGAGAACCATGCCTCTGAATGAAGGAAGTGGTATTTGGAATTCTGCTAACCAACTCATCAAGCAACTCAGGTGAACGAACAAAGTTGAACCGGATAGTATTCCTTCGCACAGGCATCATGGTGTCCTACAAAACAGAGCAAAGGTGAAACCCTCTTGTCTTTGAAATGGTCAGTCCTTATGCAGGATGCATGCAATGCTCATGATGTTATGATGCTATGATAAAGCACACCATGAATAGATACAAAGGCAAACATGGTAAGGCACACAAGTCACACAAGGCAAGCCCCTAAAGTTTAGGCCAGCATGAGGTCTAGGTACTACCCTCTTTCAGTTCGTTGGTTCATACCTGTCCTATCAAAGTAACTGGGTTCTTAGAGGATCCCAATATCATTGACTACCCTCAATCGGTCATAACTCCAGCATCGCAATCTTTTCTTGCGGCCAGAACCATCACGAGAGTTTAGCCTCAATGGGCGTAGCGTACTGCTACTGTTCTAAAGGCCAAGTTGTGTCAATTAAGGTTCTAAGGTTGTTGGTGCTTAATGACTCCTTAGAAGACCCATATTCTCCTCGTTGCGACACAAGGGATATCGGTACAGACCAAGGTGCCACACCAACGTAGCCACTGCTTCACCCGTGTCGGTCTACGTCGGACATGTCCCTCACAGCTTATGCTACCTAACAGGGTATCCCCAGATCCGGGTTAGGATCTATGTAACTCCCATGCAACCCACAAATTTAATGTAGACAAGTCAATACAATTGAAAACACAGTTATGAACTAACCCTATGGTACACCTCACTTTAAGTTTAAGTCCCCAGCAGAGTCGCCAGTTCTGTGATCGGTGGATCTGGAACTGACTGTTTAACGCTGGTTCGCGAAATGTCGCAGAAGCAAGAGTCGCCACCGTCTTTTATTTTCTCCAAATGGAAAGGACAAAAGCACAGAAAAATTCCTTATAGAGATTGCTCTCGGTTCGGGAGGTAGATTATAGAAAGGGAAGGTGTTAGCACCCTTTCTATCCATGGTTATCCATGGGCTCTTAGATACTTGCTCACTTGTGTTTTCAAAAATGGTTTGTTTACTTTTCAACTGTGGGTTTTAAAAAGTTTCTTTGAAAATTTCAGTTCGACTCTTGTATCGATCCTCAAGAGTGTTTGAAAAATTGCTTTCGAAAGCTTTTTGAAAAGGTGTCGGTGTGAAAAGTATTTTTTGATTTGTTTTGAAATTAGAGCAAGTATCTAGAGTTGTCTACCTACCCTAAGGAATTCGTCTGTGTAAATGTCCTTTAAAGTAGTGCCATCCCACCATTGAGAGGTAGGTAGCACCACCGTTGGAGGTGTTCGGGTCAATTCGAGGGTTTGGGACATGGTGATCACCAGAGCAATAGGAAGACACCTTAGAAGCTACCCTCATGCCAGGTTCCCGGATCATGAGGACTTACTAAGACATCCTCTACTTGACGATCACCTTTCGAGGCAAGGCAACAGTGAGGCGTACCCTAGGGGTGGTGTGTGCGATTCGTGTGTCGTTTTCATTTATTTTATCTTGTTCATGTCATGGGTGATCTAGCGTTTGTTTTTACTTTTGTCCATACATTCTTTCATGCCTTTGATTAACAGTTAAAAATTGCGAAAAGTAAATTCTAAGCTATTACAAAAGGCGCGGGTCCACATCGCCAAAATTTCTCGAACCCGATTTGACAGAAAAATAAAGAAAGTAAAAGAAAATTAGGAATTAAAAATGCGAGAAATTAATTACATGGCTTTGGGAGAGATACATAAATATTTAAACGAAATAAAATGCGAATTAATAAGAATTAAAACGAAACGAGGGCGTTGGACCCTTTTTGCAAAATTAAAATTACATGGAATTAATTAATTAAAAAGAAAAGGAGATGTTTTTGGTATTTTGTAATTTAAATGAAAAAAGGAATTAATTAAAATAAATACTAACCCTAATTCTAGTGGCTTTTAATTTATTAAGAAAACATTGAATTTTAACCTAAATTAACCCTAATTTTTATATACAAATTTAATTATAAAAATAAATATTTGATTATTTAATTATTATGGGAGAAAAAGAAAAAGGGATGAAAAATTATTAATTAAACCCTATTTCTACATTTTTTAGATTTTTGTTATGAAAATATTAAATTAAACCCTAATTTAAAACTAAATTTAATTATATGCAAAATTATAAAAATACTTAAAATAAAATATCCATCATATTTTTTTATCTTTTCTGATTTTTTTTGTGTTTTATGTTTTTATGAAAATAATAATTAAATTAACAGAATTAATTAAAAAATAATAATTGAAAATAAAGAAATAAAGAAAAATAAAAAATAATGAAAAGGGTTTGTAAACCTGGGGGGGTTCAGGCCCCAAATAGAAGGTGAAATTGTGATAATCTGGCCCATTAACCTTGGTCCGTTTGACTTTTTCCAGGTAGCGTGCTGGCGTGTTGACTGGGTCTTATCATGTTCCTCACCTCTGTGCCTTTGAATTCATGAAACTGAACGCGTGGCATGCTTGATTTGGAGGTGTATGGTGTGCCTCAACATGGAATCTGCATGTGAATATTGAACGAAAAATAATATTGAAAGTATGAAGACCTGGGGCTCGAACCCAAGTCATTAACATTACCAGCCAACACGTATGCCACTAAGCCACTTCGTTCATCTGTAAATTAATATAATAAACAAACATAATAAAACAAACGCGTTAATGTTTCCTATTTTCGCGCGAACTTTTGAATTGACCAATCAGCTTATGCCACCGAACCATCTTCTTCGTTGGTTTTCTTTTTCCTGAAATACACAAACAATGAGCAACGGTTTTCAAACGTTGCTATAGGTCATCTATGGAAAAATAGCGAATGGCCCGGTGACGCTCATAAATTGAGCGCGAGCATAGCCTTATGATCGTCTAAATGCACTGATTTGAATGGTGGTGGTTTCACACTCCAATTTTTCCTCATTCAAAAACCCCTAATTCCAAGTCCTGTAAAACCCTAGAAAACAATAATGGCATCTTGGCATACAGTGCGTAAAACTTCAATCAAAGTACATGATTAGCTTGCAAACATTATTCTAAACACGAAAATAACAACAAAACATGTTAACAATATATGAATGACAGAAACCGATTCAGAAATTTTCTTTACCAACTTCAATGGTGATCTTGCGTTTTCTTGAGTATGGGGCTTGGGGAATGATTGTAATATGTCCTATAATCCTCAAAGAAACTAATGGAATCACTATTTTGTCTTGAATCGCCTTGCAAAGGTGTTTTCAGAATTGAGATTTTTTAAGAAAAAGTGTGAGTATGATCTTCAGGTTCCTGCGCAGCTCAATGGTCTCTTTGATTAGGTTTTCGTTCTATGCTTATGTATGAATAAATTAGGTCAACAATTCTGATCAAAATCTCTTTCATTGATGGTTTATGAGATTTGATTTTCAATCATATTTTCTTCAATCTTTTTCATGCAATTTTGTACCAATCATGATCCAATCAATCCAATTCCTTCCCTATTTAATTATACACGAATTATTGAGTAGATTTCATGCACAAAAAGATTGTAAAACTTAGGTTAAATATTTTTCATGTATTTAATTTGATTTAAATGAATTATTATTAATAAAAATTCAAATAAATAAATGAAGAAATACTTCCCTTTGGGCCAAGTGGTCGTGCACATGCTTGGGATGATGAATTGTGGAAGAAAAATAGGCCCATTAGCAATTTTAGGTCATTTGAATCAATGTTGACTTTTCAAAATATCCAAAAATTTCCCAACTTCTACAAGGCATAACTTGCTCAATTTTTAAGCTTTGCTCATGTTCTTGGACATTTTGGAAAGGTCTTTGAGTCCTCTAACCAATGCCTTTGGTCCCATGTAATTTTGATTTACCAATCTCAAGTTATGGCCTTTGACTTAAAGTCCCTTTTTGTTGACTTTTGAAAATGACCTATAATGTTGAAATTGATAACTTTTTGTGAGAGCATTTCTTGGACTTGAAGTATGAAGATGAGTTGTAGGAAATGTCTTTCTCTTCAAAATGAGCTTTGGATGGAATTTTTCTGATAATCCATGTGAAAGTTATGCCCTGGTCAATTTACAGTTGACTTTTTCAGCTGTCCAAATAAGGAAACTTTTGCATTTTGATGATTTTTGAGCCAAACTTTGAGAATCATGATCAAGCATTGATGAAATGATGTTTGTGGCTTCAAAATGATATGTTGACCAAAAATTTGAACTTTTGACTGTCAAATGACCATTTTGCCCCTACAGTTGACTGTAGTGCAATTAGGGTTTTTGACTGTGCAATTTTATGCTGAAAGTCTTGAAACTTGGTATGAGGATGCTTGACCATATTTGTAGGCATGTGAGACTTGATTGGGCCCTTGGAAACTTCATTTTCTTGATCAGAACAAAAACCCTAATCTTGACTGTCTTAGGAGGCTCTTGCACTGTGCAACCCTTGGGGAACTTTTGAAGCTTGACTTGGCAAATCTTTGAAGAATATGGGAGGGCAAATTTTGGGGTACAATAGTCATGTTATGCATGCGAAGTATCTTGGCAAAACAAAACAAATATAAGATCATAGCCCCTCGATGACGCTATTCCAAAGTTGCCTAAACAAAATGATCTTGGTCCCTCAAAAAATGCTAAGATACTTTGCAACATTGCTATCATGGTTATACGATGACCCACACTCATCCCGTTTACATCCAAAGATAGGGTTGCTTACCAAATCAATGGTAAGCCGACAATGTCAAAGGAATAAAAAATACATAGGAAAGACATTTGAGTAGGTAGATAGCTTCTAAGTTACTTGCTCCATTTCAAACAATCCTTGCTATTTTCAAAAACAAACACACACACATTTCAAAAACATCTTACAAACATTGAAAACATTTTCAAAAAGACTAACATCTTTGTATACATTCTTACGAACGAGAATCATTACAAAGATTGCCTAAACGAATGGCCTCTTTTACAAAATACTTTCAAAATCACACCAAACACCATTTCAAAAAAACAAAAGCAAGTGATCTAGCAAGTAACTAAGAGCCCATGGAAACCCATGGATGAAAAGGGTGCTAATACCTTCCCTTTTCATAATCTACCCCCCCCCCCCCCCCTGAACTCAAGAAAACATCTCAAAAGTCTTTCCTGTGCTTTTTCACCTTTCATTTTTGGATAAAAGAAAAGTCGGTGGTGACTCTTGCTAAACCGTAACATTTGTGATAAAACGCAAAACCTTCAAGTCAGTTCTCCCACCGTATCACAGAACTGGCGACTCTGCTGGGGAACTATGTTATAAAAGTGGGGTTACCTTAGGGTTTAGATCACATTTATTTTCTTTCTTTGTTTGACTTGTTTGCTTTACATTATGGTTCTTTGTTTGGGTTTGAATCCTCCATCCGGATTTGGGAAACATTATAGGTAAATAGCAATACATTGTGGAAACTATGCGGGGTGTGCTGACATGGTCTAAGCAATAACTATGTTAGTGTGACATATTTGGGGGTACCGGTAGCCTTTGAGTTAATCAAAGAGAATACGGGGCCGCTGAGTGATGTCATGAAGCACTAATGAACTTCTAGAACCTTTACTTGACCAACTTGGCCTTTAGGATGTAGTGAGATGACCGGCTTTGGTGCAGTCCGAAGTTGGTAGATACTCGATACTCCACTCATTTAGGTTTGGTTTCTTGGGATATTTCGGTCTCCATTAAAGAGGCTTGAACTGAAACAATGACCAAGGAAACAATCCAGTGATATTGAGCTCCTTAGAACCCGGTTACTATTTTTAGGAAAGGTTGAGCCAAGTAAACTTCAAGAGGGTACTTACCTATGAAACCCCATGCAAGCCTAAACTAAGAACTTGCTTGATTTTCTTGTACATATATACTTGTGCATAACATCATGGACATCATGAACATCATATGCATCCACTAACCATTTCAAGGATTTTGGAGATTCATCTTTGTTCTTGTTTTGTAGGATATGGATTCACTTTGCAGGAAAACTATCCAAATCAACCTTGTAAGAATTCTTCCACAACTCAAGGAGCTAGCTTCAACGATCCCTGAGAATTCTCCATTCACCGAGAGGCATGGTCGTCTACTCAACTTGGTCATCTCCAACACAGAGGAGGATATGATGAAAGTTCTCTTCCAGTTCTTTGACCCTTTGCATCATTGCTTCACATTTCCTGACTATCAACTTGTGCCTACTTTGGAAGAACTCTCCCAACTCTTGAGGGTTCCTATTCTCAATCAACTACCTTTCAATGGTACGAAAATAGATCCAAAGCCAGAAGAGATTGCTTAAGCCCTGCACTTGCACTCATCTGATGTCACAACTCATTGGGAAACTAGAAGTGGTGTCAAAGGCTTCTTGGCAAAGTTTCTGTTTGAGAAAGTCCAAAGCTGTTGGAATTCCCTAGAATTGCAAGCTTTTGAGGAGATTGTAGATCTTCTCATCTATGGGATGGTCTTGTTCCCCAATCCTGACCAACTCATAGATGTGAACGCTGTCAAAATCTTCATGTCACGCAATCCGGTGCCTACATTGCTTGGGGATATCTTACACTCTTTTCACACTCGTACAATGAGGAAAAGAGGTGTTCTTATGTGCTGCACTCCTCTCCTGGAAAGATGGTTTATTTCTCATCTTCCCCAATCAGTCTTAAAGAATGAGCAAGGTTTGAGGTGGTCACAAAGGTTAATGACGCTCAAACATTCAAATATTTGTTGGTGCTCTCGATCCAAAGAGAATGTTATCATTGTTGACCGTTGTGGGGAATTCCCTAATGTCCCTCTACTTGGAATTAGGGGAGGCATCACCTACAACCCGTGCTTAGCTCTAAGACAGTTTGGTTATGCCCGAAGGGATGGCCCACATGATATGCTGATTCAAGGATTGGTTTTCGACTATGACAACGACGATCAAGGACTTCGCCAGAGATTCATCCGAGCTTGGAGGATGCTAAACAAGGTGGATAGCAAGACTTTGGGACACAAGAATTCCATCCCTCTTGAGCCTTACCTCAAGTGGGTACGAACCCGCGCTCAAAGTCTTATGATGCCTTATCCTTCCATTCTCCTAGTGATTATTGAGCCTGTTAAGGAGGGAGAAGTTCCATACACTATCCTACATCCTGACATGCCTACATCACTCGAAGATCTACAAAGGGATTGGATACAGCTCAAGGGAGAGCGTGATACTTTCGAAGCCCAATTCTACGCAAGCGAGAAGAAGGTTTTGGAACTCACTCGGCTACTTCATGAGGAGCAGACTCTAAATACCTACATTGCACCAAAGAGGATGCGCAATGTCTTTTTATCTTAGAATTTTTTATTATTTTGCCCAAGGGGCATTGATGTACTCAAATTCTACCTTATTAATATAACATGTGTTTCTTTTTTGTTTGAAACAAATTTGAATTTTTAAATCCTTGAAAGCATTGCATGAATACATATCATTCATCATAAGCATAAACAGGTCTTTGCAATAAGTTTCCTCATCTCTCTACTGCTTATTTCAGTAAGATGGATCTCGAACAGACGGTCAAAGACCTTCAAGCTCAAAACACACAATTTCAACAGTTACTCATGACCTTAGCCAAGGGGCAAGAGGAGCTGAAGACTCTGCTAGAAAAAGAGAAAGAGAAAAAGAAGAAGAAGCCAACTGGTGTAGTAATTATGGGCAGAAGGTTTCAGGGACAAGCCAGAAGGACCTTAGAATTTCCAGCAACATCTGATGAAGGGGAAAGAAAAGGAAAAGAAACGACAGTTTTGTCAGACTCTGAAGAAGAGGAGGAAGAGGAGGACTACTCTGAACAACAATACTCTCCGGCTGATGATAAGTACAGACACCTGGAAGAGAGTTTAACCGCTATGGAAATACAGAGGGTACCAGGTCTAGATTTTGAAGAACTGGGGTTAGTGTCAGGAATTGTGATCCCACCAAAGTTTAAAGTGCCTCTATTTGCAAAATATGATGGAGTGTTGTGTCCTAAAATGCACCTCCGATCATATGTCAGAAAGATTCAGCCGCATTCTGCTGACAAATACTTGTGGGTCCACTTTTTCCAAGACAGTTTATCAGGGACGCAACTTGATTGGTTTTACCAATTAGAAAGGGCCAACATTCACAATTGGGAAGACTTGGCCGCAACTTTCTATAAACAATACTAGTACAACACCGATTTGGCGCCTACCCGTACTCAACTTCAGAGTATGGCTATGGCTTCAAATGAGGGCTTCAAAAATTACGCACAAAAGTGGAGAGACCTAGTCAGAAGAGTGCAACCCCCTCTGTCCGAAAGGGAGTTGGTGGATATGTTCTTGGGAACTCTATCGGGCCCTTTCTTCAACCATCTGATTGGGAGTTCCTCTGCAGGGTTTACTGAGTTGATATTAACCGGCGAAAGGGTGGAAGCTGGTATAAGAAGTGGGAAGATTCAGAAAGATTCGTCTGCCTCTACAGCTGTGAAAAAACCCTTCACTGGGAAGAAGGAAATATCTGCTGTTTATTCACATAGGAATCAAGAAAGAACTGAACACCGACCAACGGTGGGGGCCGTTATGATTCCAAAGCCTGCATCAGACCAACCAAGAAATAACCAGCCAAGGGTGGAAAGGCCAGTCCGACAATTCACCAGGATTAACATGACTCTAGCCCAGGTTCTACCACATCTTCTGAAATTGAACCTGGAAACTTTAAAAGAGGCCCCAAAGAATCCCAATACTGCATCCCCTCATTATCATCCAAATGCCAGATGTGCATACCACTCTGAAAGTCCAGGGCACGACACTAACAACAGTTGGGCTCTGAAGAACAAAATTCAAGACCTGATAGATGTGAAGGAGGTTGAGTTTGATGCGCCCGAGAAACCAAATGTTATTTTCGCTCCGATGCCCAGGCATGGTCACAATGCCAATGCTGTCGAGGAAGATTTATTTGTTGCCATAGTGGATGAACTTTTTACTCTGCTCCCGATCATTAAGATGAATTTGTTAAAAGCTGGTGTATTCCCAGGATGTAAGGAAGAATGCCATCATTGCTTATCCTCACCCGCCGATTTCCCTCTGTTGAAGACAGGTATCCAACGCTTGATTGATAACCAAGAAATTCTGTTTGAGAATGCTCCCGTATTACCCGTTCCTGTTAAAGACATTTCTATCATAACCATCTACGCCAATCCTTCCAGGGTCCCCAAAAGGCCCGTTAGGATTACACCTGCTCCAAAAACTACTCCACTTAAGATCATAATGCCCGGGCCGGTCCCGTACAAATAAGATAGAATAGTACCATGGAATTATGGTGGAGAAATCTACTACCATGGTATCAAACAAGATGAACATACTGCCGAAGAAGAAAGCTCCGAAGAGGAAAATTCTGACATTAGCAATATTGCCGGAACTAGCAAGATCACCCGCAATGGTAGAATCTTCTCTCCAGAGATTGCCCCTCCAAAGGCAATTTTTGGACCCGTGTCCATTCTGAAAATTACCTCTGCACCAGTGATTATACCTACAAGCGTACTTACCGACAAAGACAACACAATCCCTATCCCTACCAATACTTCCACTACTGAGAATAAAGGAAAAAGCGTTCAAGAAGAGCCTGTTCGGACGAAGGCTCAATCACTAGCTATCCCGGAAACATCCAAGAAGGAAATGGAAGAAATCCTGAGGATAATAAAGAAGAGTGATTATGATGTGGTTGAACAATTGGGGCAAACCCCTTCCGAGATCTCCATGCTAGCATTGCTGTTGTGCTCTGAGGAACATGCGAAAGCTCTGGCAAAATTTCTGAAGACAGCTCATGTGCCACAAGGGACGTCCGCTGACCAATTCCAAGACTGTGTGGCCAGTTTGACAGCTGATAATGGCCTAGGCTTCTCCGATGCTGACTTGACACCCAAAGGGAGAAAACACAACGAGGCATTACATGTCTCTGTGGAGTGTAGAAGAACAACCCTAGCCCATGTCTTGGTGGATATGGGATCATCTTTGAACGTCTTACCAAAAAAAGCCCTTGACAGATTGGATTGCGAGGGGCTGACATTAAAACCCAGTAACATAGTTGTGAGAGCATTTGATGGTTCAAAGAGGATGGTCCATGGGGAGGTGGACATCCCGATAAAGGTGGGAACTCAGACTTTCAATTCAACCTTCTATGTGATGGACATCCGTCCTTCTTATTCTTGTCTGTTAGGACGCCCCTGGATTCATAATACCGGTGCTGTCACTTCCATGCTACACCAGATGCTGAAGTACCTGGTCCAAGGAAAGATCATAACTGTCCATGGAGAAGAGGAGTACATGATTAGTCATCTCAATTCCTTCCGATATGTGGATTTGGATGGCGAGTTCATTGAAACCCCTTTCCAACATTTTGAAGAAGTTTCTCAAGAAGTAGCGGCAACCAAGGCAGTATCCTCGATTCCCAAGATCACAAGACCTCCACTTCGGATGTCATCTCTAAAGGACACAAAGGCAGTAATAGAAGAGGGTGGATACACCATCTGGGGGCAGCTTCTAAACATTCAGTATAAATCAGACAAGTTTGGCTTGGGGTTTACTTCAACTGCTCAGAAGGATGTGCGCCGTGCCCATGCTGGAGGGCCACCTGCAAAGATTAGCAACCAAGGGGTCAATGCAGTAGAAGACAATGAAGAGGATGGTAGCTTGGAAGATTGGATATTTCCTACTGTCAACGGAGGACTTCGCAACTGGGAAGCCAGAGACTTTGTCCCAATAACTTTCATCTCTCAGTAATTTATCTTTTACATTTCTGTTGGACTTGTAATATTCACGAATAATTCGCACTTTAAAAACCTTGTGTCTTACCCAAGGAACAATGGTCCATTTGTAAGGGTTTTTATTTCATCTTCATATGACATTTAATGAATCATGGACGCGTTTTCACATATAAACCTTTTGTGCTCATTGTCTTTCTTTTACATTTTATTGTTTTAAGATGGCTATACCCTTACACACACCCACACTCACAAATGCAGGTACCCCTCCATTCCAGAACCTATGGGTAACAATACTGCTATAGCCTTCAGTGACTCTGAAGATCTGATCTACCAAGCCGAATACGAAGGTGAGGAAGATTGTGAGGTACTAGGGGAATTGGCCAGACTACTACAACAAGAGGAAAGAGCTATTCAGCCTCATGAGGAGCTGTTGGATACAATCAATTTAGGTACCGAGGAAGTTAAAAAAGAAATCAAAGTGGGTGCCAATTTAGAGCCGGGTGTCAAGGAGCGTCTAATTCAGCTATTGTGTGATTATGTTGAGATCTTTGCCTGGTCATACGAAGACATGCCGGGACTCGATACAGACATCGTGGTACATCGTCTACCCACAAGAGAAGACTGTCCACCAGTGAAACAAAAAGTCCGCCGCATGAGACCTGACATGTCAGAGAAGATCAAAGCGGAAGTGATGAAACAATTCAATGCTGGGTTCTTGGCTGTCACTTCCTATCCTCAATGGATTGCCAACATTGTTCTCGTGCCTAAAAAGGACGGCAAAGTAAGAATGTGCATGGATTATAGAGATTTAAACAGGGCCATCCCTAAAGATGATTTTCCACTTCCACACATCGACATCCTGGTTGATAATACGGCCCAGCACAAAGTATTTTCCTTCATGGACGGATTCTCAGGATATAACCAGATCAAAATTGAACCTGAGGACATGGAGAAAACTACATTTGTCACACAGTGGGGCACGTTCTGCTACAAAGAGATACCATTCGGACTGAATAATGCCGGGGCAACCTATCAACGCGCCATGGCAGCTTTGTTTCATGATATGATACATCATGAGATAGAGGTCTACGTAGATGACATGATAGCCCGATCACAAATTGAGGAGGAGCACCTTGATCACTTGCAAAAGCTGTTTGTGAGATTGAAAGAGTACAAACTAAGGTTGAATCCAAACAAGTGCACATTCGGATTTCGGTCCAGTAAACTCTTAGGTTTCATTGTCAGTAACAAAGGCATCAAGGTTGATCCTGCCAAGGTCAAAGCGATACAAGAAATGCCTGCTCCTCGACTGAGAAGGAAGTCAGAGGATTCTTGGGACGCCTGAACTACATTTCCAGATTCATTTCTCACCTAACATCTACTTGTGAACCAATCTTCAAACTATTGAAGAAAGATCAAGTAGTCAGATGGAATGATGAATGCCAGATTGCTTTTGACAAAATCAAAGAGTATTTACAAGAGCCTCCTATCCTGATGCCACCAGTCGAGGGAAGACCGCTGATCATGTATCTGACCGTTTTAGAGAACTCAATGGGGTGTGTATTAGGGCAGCATGACGAGTCTGGTCGAAAAGAGCACACTATTTACTACCTGAACAAAAAGTTTACTGACTGTGAAACCAGATATTCACTGCTCGAGAAAACTTGCTGCGCTCTGGTATGGGCTGCTCGCCGGCTAAGACAGTATATGTTGACTCATACCACTTTGCTGATATCTAAGATGGATCCGATAAAGTACATCTTTGAGAAGCCTGCTTTGTCTGGGAGGATAGCTAGATGGCAGATGATCCTAATAGAGTATGATATACAGTACACTACCCAAAAAGCTATAAAGGGCAGCGTGCTAGCTGATCATCTTGCTCATCAAGCTGTAGAAGATTATCAGTCCATGAAGTTTGAATTTCCAGACGAGGACATCATGACATTAGACAACTGTGAAGAAATCGGGCCATATGACGGACCTGGACAAGGATCCCAATGGACCCTGTTTTTTGATGGGGCATCCAATGCACTTGGTAATGGTATCGACACTGTACTCATATCTCCGGAAGGGTGCCATACTCCCTTTACTTCCAAACTTTGCTTCAACTGTACGAACAACATGGCAGAATACAAAGCATGCATCTTTGGTCTCAAGGGTGCCATACACTTGGGAATCAAATCTTTAGTTGTATTTGGAGACTCAACTTTGGTCATTAGTCAGATCAAAGGAGATTGGGACACCAAGCACCCAAACCTTATCCCTTACAAAGAACATGTTTTGACATTGCTACCATATTTTGAGCAGATTACCTTCGAACATTTCCCGCGATAAGAAAATCAGCTAGCAGATGCTCTAGCTACAATGTCATCTATGTTTAAACTTAATTGGGATAATGAGGCTCCCCAGATCACCATTGAGAGAATGGATGAACCAACACACTGTCACGAGATTAATACTGAAAAGGTAATGGACCAGCCTTGGTTTCATGAAGTCAAAAGGTATCTCGAGGCTCAAGAATATCCAGAAGGAGCTTCAATCAATGATAAAAGGTTCCTAAGGAGAACCTCCGCTAAGTTCTTCCTAAGTAATGGCATCCTGTACAAACATAATCATGATTCTATTCTGCTCCGTTGTGTGGATAAGATTGAAGTTGAAAAGATCATGGCTGAATTACATGAAGGTACCCTTGGCACTCACTCTAGTGGGCATACGATGGCGAAGAAAATCCTACGGGCAGACTATTATTGGTATACCATGGAAGCAGACTGCTATCAACACTCCCGGACCTGTCATAAGTGTCAAATCTATGCGGACAAGGTGCACGTGCCTCCGGTTCCTCTGAATGTCTTAACAGCTCCTTGGCCCTTCGCTATGTGGGGAATCGATATGATTGGGGAGATCAATCCTACAGCCTCCAATGGACACCATTTCATTCTAGTGGCCATTGACTATTTCTCAAAGTAGGTCGAAGCAGCCTCCTTCGCATCTGTTACTAAGAATGTTGTTGCCCGCTTCATCAAGCAGAATCTTATTTGCCGGTATGGTATCCCAGAAAGGATCATCACTGATAATGGTACGAACCTTAACAATACTATGATCACCTACTTGTGTGAGCAGATCAAGATTCAACATCACAATTCATCCCCCTATCGGCCGAAGATGAATGGTGCAGTCGAAGCTGCTAATAAAAACATTAAAAAGATCATACAGAAAATGACAGTCACCTAAAAGGACTGGCATGAAATGCTACCGTTTGCTCTCCACGGGTACCGTACCACGGCTCGCACATCGATTGGGGCAACACCCTATTCTTTGGTTTATGGCATGGAGGTTGTCTTGCCTATTGAGGTTCAAATCCCCTCTTTGAGAATTATGAAAGATGCAGGTTTAAGTGAGAACGATTGGATCCAAACCCGACTTGATCAACTAAACTTAATTGATGAGAAGAGACTTACTGCTGTTTGCCATGGTCAGATGTATCAAAAACGGATGATCAAGGCTTTCAACAAGAAATTCAGACGCCAGGTATATCAAGTTGGAGATCTAGTGATCAAGCGCATCATCTTACCACAAAGTGATCCCAGGGGCAAATGGACTCCTACCTATGAAGGACCATTTGTAATCAAGAATATTTCCTCCGGTGAGGCAATGATCTTAACCACCATGGATGGCGATGACCTGCCACACCCTGCGAACACAGACATAGTCAAAAGATACTACGTATAAAAGACCCGCTAGGTTGACACACCTAGGCAAAACAAGGGCATCCCGGAGAACCAAAAAGGTTCGGGCAAAAATTAGGGATAAAATAAAAAAAATTTGTACACCCGACAAGTTGAAAACCCGAAAGGGCGACTTGGGCAAAAAAGGGTTTTCCGGTGGATTGAAAACCTGAAAGGGCGGTCCAGGCAAAAGTTAGGGAATTAAAGCGTATGAATATGTCTCGTCGGATCACTTTGAGGACAATCTCTTCACTGAAAAACTCGGAGCTTCTGATCAATTCAATCATCTTCGGACGAAGCAACGAATAGACAAGATATTCAGAGATACGGAGGCTATAGCATAATGGGAACCCCATGGGATTATCACACATAGTTGTCTTTCTTTGTATAAATTTTTCTTACTTTTATGACACCATCCTCTTACTAGGATGTCTGTCTCCTTTGTACAAAATACTTATTCAAAGTGAATACAAATATATCTCTTTAAAGTACAGAAAACTATTTGTCCTTTTCTTTTACACTTGTGTTTTATTTGCAAAAACGTCCAATGATTCATTAATGAACATATGCATTTGAACATAATTACCATTTACAAATAAATAAAATGGAAAAGAACAATTACTGACAGGTTGAAAGAATAAGAAAAACGTCTTTAGGCTATTCCATGTGCAATCCCTATAGTACGTCATTAAGATCCCCAGCGGAGCTAAAACTTCAAAACTATTAATCCCCGGTGGAAACCATCCCGTTTCTCCAAGTTCCCCGAAAAGTTGTCTTGAAGCCTGAAAATCAACCGGATAACGGCTAACTTCTGTTTCTCCCTAACCTAGGATAATTCCCCAGTAGAGTGGCAGGTGACCGAAAGTCCTAAACTTTTTCCAAATAGGAATAAGTTTTTTCCTCACAGAGTTTTCATTGTTCCCCAACAGAACAAGGATTCCCATTGTTAAATCCCCAGTACAAGTTATCAAAATTCTCTGGATCCCCCAAGCAGATTACTGAAGCAGTATAAGGCATTGCTCTCACAAAAGGATTTTGTCAATACTTCAATTTCAAGATATGAAGAATCCACATATCCTTAGCAGTAGTCAAGGATTTATTTTCCTCAATCATACAGCAATATAGAAAATCAGCTTACATGCGCATACATTACATCCATATATCATAGAAATTGATAAAATACATATATTATATCATACATTTCATGCAATATAATGACGTGTTCCAGCTAACATTTTACCCTTTTCAGGATAAGATTAACGGCTACCATTAACAATATGCAATCATGATACAACACAGATACGCTCCGGACACGGATGCCATTCTGTTACTCATTCAGATTCAGACTTCAAGATACAGTACATATACGCCCCAGACACGGATGCCATTCTGATACTCATTCAGATTCAGATACAACACATATACGCTCCAGAAACGGATGCCATTCTGTTACTCATTCAGATTCAGACTTCAAGATACAGTACAGATACGCCCCAGACACGGATGCCATTCTGTTACTCATTCAGATTCAGACTTCAAGATACAGTACAGATACGCCCCAGACACGGATGCCATTCTGATACTCATTCAGATTCGGATACAGCACATATACGTCCAGACACGGATGCCATTCTGTTACTCATTCAGATTCAGACTTCAAGATACAGTACGGATACGCCCCAGACACGGATGCCATTCTGTCACTCATTCAGATTCAGACTTCAAGTCCAGATACAGTACAGATACGCTCCAGACGCGGATGCCATTCTGATACTCATTCAGTTGCAACTTTCAGATACAGTTCAGATATGCTTCAAACATGAATGCCATTCTGATACTCATTCAGTTTCTCTTTCAGATTCATCAATCACTTTCGGATGGCATCTACAAGCCCATCTCCAACAACTTTCTATCACTTCTCCAAATGGCATCTTTAAGCCCATTCCCTCAACTACACATTGTCGAGTGCAAATTTATAGGCACTCTAGTGCCCAATCATCTTTCACCTTCGAGTCACAAATGGCAAAGCTCGCCATTCTAACTCTTCAGGTCTAAGAAGATTGAACAGGGGCAGCTGTTGTACCCCAAAATTTTCCCTCTCATTCTTCAAGGCCTTTCTCACAAGGTTTCTCAAGGTTCAAGCTTGCACAAGTACTTTGGAATTTTCCAGTACCAAAATTAAAAGGAAACTGTCAAAAAATGGAGAAAACAGATAAAAATATTATTTTGACAAAATTTGGAGAAATACAAGTGTTCTTTGTTTCAACCCCTTTGATTGGCCTTTTGGCCTCTTTCGATGCAAGCTTGGCTTGCATCCTTCGACTGGGCATGAGGCTCTGGCATATTTTGGTTTAGATTCACAAGGAAAAAAGCCTCTTGTAATCTATTTCATTTCCAAGGCAAAAGGATCTCTTTTAGCATCCTTCGATTTGCATTTTCTTGTTCCCTATATGCCTCTTTCGAATCTGAACATTTTGACCTCCTACATGCACCTTTCGTTTGGACATGTTGGTTCCCTTTATACAAGCTTCGTTTGAACATAGATCTTTTACATGTTGGCATGAAGTCACAAGACAGGGACCCTCTGTGTACACTCTTTCGTTTGACCACATGTAACCCCTAGCATGCAAGCTTTCGATTGGACATGAGCCACCTTCACACAAAAGCTTCAATTGGAGTTTTGGTTCCCTTCGAATCAACATCTTTCAAACCCAACTCTGAATCCTTCGTCGCAGTCTTCTTTAGTACATTTCTAGAACTCTTCGACACAAGTGGAAAATAGGATTTTGAAAGGACACTGATCAAATTTGTGGACCATGCTACATGATCTTACCTTACAAGCCTTAATGCTTGTATTTCACTCCATAATTAATTGCTTACATTTTGTATTAAGCTATTGTCCAGGTGATTAAGCCTTTGTCCAGAAGTTTCTTGTATGAAAGTGAACTTGCTAAGTACAAATCCTGTCCCAAGCCCATGCTTTGCTTAAATCCTGTTTGTACTTCACCATAAATCAGGGAAGTCAGCCCCTTTTAACCAACAACTTCAGTACTTCACCTTGGGATCTTGGAAAATCTAACATAGCTTAATATTCACGTTTCAGCCAAGCCACATATTGGTTTAAACTCCCAAACCTTTTCTCTATAAATAGAGGAACCATTGACAAAGAAATGGTCCAGATTTTTGCTAGAGAGAAAAATCATAAAAAATCCTCAAGCACTAAAACTCTCCCATATTCTCAAACTCTCCCATATTCTCAAACTCCCATATTCTCAAACTCTCCCATAATCTCAAACTCTCCAACATTCTCAAACCTTCAAAACTCTAAGATTTTTTTCATAAAAAGCCTCAGTAGTGTACTTTTCGATTTACTTCCCCTAGACTGTAGCAACCTTCAATTCACGCATCACCATCATATACTCTCTTTCGATTTAGTGACTGCCCAAACCAAGCAGTAACAGTACTAGCTTCAGGAAGATCCCAGCGAAGCTCCCTCCACCATAAAAAAAAGTCACCTACAGCTCTTTCGACTAAACACTTCAAGAGGTAAGTTCTCTCTAAACTTGGAACTCTTTCATTTAAACATCATATGCACATGCCAATAAAGAAAAATGTAGATATTTCTAGACCATGTTTTAGCATTCGATTCTGACTGCCCATATGCTGAAAACTCAACCTTAATTAGTTATACTTTGGACTTTAAGACCCATTGGTTTTTTGTGCTAACCCCTGGACTGTAGTTATGTTTGGATGTTGCATTTTAAGAACTTAAGGCAGGTTTGTTATACCCTTCGATTGGTTAGCTGCACAAGCCTTTCGAATCACAATCTGAGGGCCTAATATGCTTACAATGAGTCAGCAAGGAGCCTATGGAAAAGCCAAAACCTTGTTTGTTTCTAGGCCTCAGACAAAAGCCAGAACCTTACTGACTCCAACCCCCAGTCGAAGGAGACAGAAAGGCAAATCGAAGGGCACGACTCCACTGTTTCCAGACTCCAAATCGAAGGAAGCCAAAATACGCAGAATCGAAGGGTTTTCTGCCTGAATCGAAAGACCCATTTTTTCTTGCTTTTTCTTTGACTTTATGTTTTTATGCTATTCAACATGGTTGTAATAATGTAGGATTTTATCTTTTTGCATTTTATTACTTTTATATGCTTGCTAGTAAAATAGGGAATGTATGGCAAGATAAAAATCTACAAGTAGACAACCCCTAATCAAATACTAAAGGCATGCAAATAAAACACACTATTCACACATGCACCCCTAGGGTAATTCCACTTGTTGCCTTATAAAAAATGGTCATGTTACGCATGCGAAGTATCTTGGCGAAACAAAACAAATATAAGATCATAGTCCCTCGATGACGCTATTCTAAAGTTACCTAAACAAAATGATCTTGGTCCCTAAAAAAATGCTAAGATACTTTGCAACATTGCTATCATGGTTATACGATGACCCACGCTTGTCCCATTTACATCCAAAGATAGAGTTGCATACCAAATCAATGGTAAGCCAACAATGTCAAAGGAATAAAAAATACATAGGAAAGACATTTGAGTAGGTAGATAGCTTCTAAGTTACTTGCTCAATTTTAAATAATCCTTGCTATTTTCAAAAACAAACACACACACATTTCAAAAACATCTTACAAACATTGAAAACATTTTCAAAAAGACTAACATCTTTGTATACATTCTTACGAACGAGAATCATTACAAAGATTGCCTAAACGAATGGCCTCTTTTACAAAATACTTTCAAAATCACACCAAACACCATTTCAAACAAACAAAAGCAAGTGATCTAGCAAGTAACTAAGAGCCCATGGAAAACCATGGATGAAAAGGCTGCTAATACATTCCCTTTTCATAATCTACCCCCCGAACTCAAGAAAACATCTCAAAGGTCTTTCCTGTGCTTTTTCACCTTTCCTTTTTGGATAAAAGAAAAGTCGGTGGTGACTCTTGCTAAACCGCAACATTTGCGATAAAACTCAAAACCTACAAGTCGGTTCTCCCACCGTATCACAAGAGGCAACAAAAATTGTATCTTCAACAACATTAATACTCTTGTCATGCTTCGGCATCGGAGCGGTAATTACATTCGGTGTTGGAAGAGGATCAAACTCAATAGTCTTGTTGTCAATCAAATCTTGGATTTTGTTCTTCAAGGCCCAACACTGGTCAGTCTCGTGCCTAGGGCTGCTCGAGTGGTAAGCACACTTAGCATTCAGATTATACTTCAGTGACGAGGTATCAGGGTTGGTGGGAGGATCGCGCAATGTCACTAAATTAGCCTTGAGAAAATGTTGTAAGGCTTGAGACAATGACATGCCTAACCTCGTAAATTGTCTTCTTGGAGTTTCAAAACATTGATGATTTGCAGATGGTCTTGGAGTAGGAGTTGGATTGGAGATTCAGACGACATTTACAGACGGATGATCATTCTTCTTGGTACGGGCCCTTGCCCCGTACACAACATTGACTTCCTTTTTTTGCAGCAAAAGGTTTCTTGATAGGATTGGAAGTGGAGGTAGATGCCACATAGATCTTCCCACTTTTTATGCCACTTTCAACTCTTTCACTGGTTAAGATCAATTCGGTGAAACCAGAAGAAGAGCAGCCAACCAACAGATTAAAGAAAGGACCAGATAAAGTGCCCATGAACATGTTGATGTGCTCCCTATCAATCAAGGGAGGTTGGACCCTACTAGTAAGGTCTCTCCACTTTTGCGCATATTCCTTAAATCCTTCGTTGTTTCCCATGGTCATATCTTGTAATTGAACCCTTATTGGAGCCAAGTCGGTGTTGTACTGATACTGATGGTAGAATGCGGTAGTTAAATCCTCCCAAGTATTGATACGAGAACCATCTAATTGATAAAACCACTCAAGTTGCGTTCCAACCAAGCTCTCTTGGAAAAAGTGAACCCAGAGCTTCTTATCAGCAGTGTGCGAATGTATCTTGTGCACATAAGATTTCAAATGGAGTTTTGGACAAGAAACTCCATCGTACTTTGCAAAGACTGGTATTTTTGAATTTGTGGGGGATGACTACCCCAAAGATCAAACCCAAATCATCAAAATCTAAACCAGGAACGGCCTGGATTTCAACAGCTTTCAATCTGTCTTCTAACTGCTTGTATTTGATATCAGCGGGTGGATACTGCTCGTCAAAATAATCATCATCAGATACTTGATCATTGGCACAGTCAGCCTGAGTACTTTTGACCTCACCAATATGGTTCTCGTCCTCTTCATATGATCCTTCTCCTACTGGGATCTGACGGACTGTCTCTTTGCACCTTCTACCCATGTTGAGTATATCTTTCTTCTTGGGCTTCTTCTTAACGGCCAGCAAAACCATCATATCTTGCTTCCCCTTTGCTAGGGCGAGTAGAGTTTCCTGAAACATAGAATTTTGGGCTTGGAGATCCTTCACAGTTTTCTCTAGATCCATCTTGCTGAAATAAACAACAGAAAGATAAGGAAACCTGTTATGCGAAAACCTGTCATGTTATGATGCATGGAGGATGTATATGAAAATAATTTCAAAGATTAATGAGATTTAAATTTGTATAAACAAAAGAGTGAACAAACATCAATTTTCATTAAACAAAACAAGAAAGATTACATTATGCCTGTTGGGCTTACAAAATAACTTTCTAAGATAGAAAGACTAAATGCATCCTCTTTGGTACGACATAAGCGTTCACACTTTGCTCTTCTTGTAGCTGCTTTGTAATCTCCAAGACCCTCTTCTCACTAGCATAGAATTGAGCCTCGAAAGTATGTCGTTCTTCCTTCAGCTGGATCCAACCCTTTTGCAAGTCTTCGAGAGAGGCAAGCATGTTGGGATGGAGGACAGTGTAGGGAACATCTCCTTCGACCACAAGCTCCATGATGACTGGTAAGATGGAAGGATAAGGCATCACAAGTTTCTGAGCACGAGCTCGCACCCACTTAAGGTAATGCTCGAGGGGAATGGAATTCTTGTGTCCTAACGTCTTACTATCCACCTTGTTTAACATCCTCCAAGCTCGGATAAACCTCTGGCGGTAACCTTGATCGTCATTCTCGTAGTCAAATACCAATCCTTGGATAAGCATCTCATGTGGCCCATCCCATCAGGTGTAACCAAACTGTCGTAAGGCCAAGCAGGGGTTGTAAGTGATACCTCCTCTAATGCCAAGTAAGGGGAAATTAGGGAATTATCCACAACGGTCAATGATAGTAACATTCTCCAAATATCGGGAACACCAATGAATATCTGAATGTCTGAGCATCATCAACCTATGGGACCACCTTGAACCTTACTTATTCTTCAATACAGATTGGGGAAGATGCGAAATAAACCATTTTGCCAAGAGAGGAGTGCAACACATGAGGATACCTCTTTTCCTCATAGTGCGAGAGTGAAAAGAATGTAGGATGTCTCCTAACAAAGTAGGCACCGGGTTACGAGATATGAAGATTTTGACGGTGTTTACATCTATGAGTTGGTCAGGATTTGGAAACAAAACCATCCCATAAATGAGAAGGGCCACAATTTCCTCAAAAGATTGTAAGTCCAAGGAGTTCCAATAATCTTTAGATTTCTCAAACAAAAACTTGGCCAAGAAACCTTTGACACCACTCCTTGTTTCCCAATTAGTTGTGACATCAGAGTGTTGCAAGTGTAAGGCTTGAGCAATCTCTTCAGGTTTTGGATCTCTTTCCGTACCGTTGAAGGGTAGTTGATTGAGAATGGGAATCCTCAAGAGTTGGGAGAATTCTTCCAAAGTCGGCACAAGTTGATAATCGGGAAATGTGAAGCAATGGTGTAGAGGATCAAAGAATTGGAAAAGCACCTTCATCATATCTTCATCAGTGTTGGAGGTAAACAAGTTTAGGAGGCGACCATGTCTTTCGGTAAATGGAGAATTCTCAGGAACCCTTGATGCTAACTCTTTGAGTTGAGGATGGATCCTTACGATATTGACTTGAATGGTTTTCCTGCGAATAAAATCCATGTCCTACAAAACAGAACAAAGATAAATCCCAAAAATCCTTGAAATGGTTAGTGAGTATGAGTATGATGTTATGATGTTTATGATGTTATGTACAAGTAAATATATACAAACAAAACAAACAAGTCCTTAGGTTTAGGCTTGCATGGAGTCTCATAGGTAAGTACCCTCTTGAAGTTTAGTTGGCTCAAACCTGTCCTAACAATAGTAACCGGGTTCTAAGGGAGCTCAATATCATTGGTTTGTCTTCTCGGGCATTGTTTCAGTGCAAGCCTCTTTAATGGCAACTGAAATATCCCAAAAAGCCAAACCTCAATGAGTGTAGTATCGAGTATCTACCAACTTCGGACTGCACCAAAGCAGGTCATCTCACTACGTCCTAATGGCCAAGTTGGTCAAGTAAAGGTTCTAAACGTCAGTTAGTGCTTCATGATATCACTCAACGGCCCCGTATTCTCCTTGACTACTCAAGAGCTACCGGTACCCATAAATATGTCACACTTGAAGATGTGAAAAACACAAGAAGGGGGGTTGAATTGTAAAACTTAAATCAAATGTGCAGACAACACTGTATTTTTATTCTGGTTCGTTTGATCTCAAACTACTCCAGTCCACCCGTCAAGGTGATTTCGCCTCTCTCCAACGAGGTCTTAATCCACTATATTCAAAGGGATACAACAGTCTACTTTAACAACTGTTAAAGCCTTCTTGAGTCTAACCACAGACCGGTTTATCTCAAGGAAATTCTCTTACAAATAATTGAACAAAATGTGTGTTAATGTTTTCTAACAAAACTATATATCACAACTGTGATAATACACAATATTAAGCTTGGAATAAAAACTGGATTGCTAATGCTTTTGAGTAGGCGTGGTTTGAAAGCTTAGCGAGTTGTATGAGTGCGTGCGTGTTCGTAGGCGTGTATATGCGTAAATTATTAGCCTTTTCTTTTCTTTTCTCACACAGTCTTGTTTAAATAGCCAAGGCAAAGATACGTTGTTGTCCATAAATCACTTTCAATGATAATAACGTTCTTTCCTTTTTGAGAAGATCTTGTCTTGGATAAAGCCGTTGGTAATTAATCTGTCTTGAATGCTTAGTAACGCTTCAGAGTGTTCTTTATGATGATCAGAGTGTTCTTTATGATGATCGAGTGTTCTTTGCTTTAACTTATGCTGACGCTTTTGAGTGCTGATGACTTGGTAAGGATCTTGGTCAGAGTCAGAGTATTTTATGCGCAGATTTTATTCATCAAGCTTCAGCGTATGATCTGGTATCTTTAGCGTGTAGCACATGTTATTGATCTTCTGATGCTGACATATCTTCTAATGCTGATGTTGATGTTGATCTTCTGATGCTGATTCCATCAGAACTTCTGTAAATACACAACATACTTTTAAGTAGCATATATGTCTTATATAAAAATCTTACAATTTATTTATTCTTGTATTTTGTTATCATCAAAACACTAATTGAGGGTTGTAGAATCAAACTATGTTCTAACAATCTCCCCCTTTTTGATGATGACAAAAACTAGATTTTTTTCAATTAAAATTAAGGAATAAAAGGTATCAGAGATTAAAAATAAAGAATAAAAGGTATCAGAGCAATGAAGAGAAAAACTCCCCCTGAGTTGATTGCTTCCTTTTAATTCCATGAGACTTTGAGCATCATAACTTTACTGTTTCTTTCGTCAGAATTTTGTACCTGTTCAAGCTTTTCAGAAGAAAGAAATTCAAATAGATCAGAATGTCAAAATGTTTGAGACTTATGTCTCAATAATCCGTTATTGAAAAATATCATTCTTTCTCCCCCTTTTTATCAGTTATCAAAAGGCACAAATAATCAGAGTTAAAATAATCAGAGCTAAAAATGCATTTATATTAAAAACAGAAGCAATGATAAGTTCAGAACATGTAAAAATATTACAGATAAACAAGTTATAAAAACAACAAGGAAATTTCTAAGAAGGATGAGGAAGTCGTGTGAACAAAGCCTCCAACATGCTCTTGATTTAGGTGTTGGTTTCCTGTTGCTGAGATAACATGTTCGCTATTGCATCAATTTTGGTGTCCTGCTTATCCATTCTTTCATTCATCATCATATCAGATCTTTTCAAGTCTTCAAGAGTCTGCCTGTCAAGGGAGGAAGCTTGAGGATCTTCAGAAACAAGTTGCTTCTCAGAGCTTTCAGCAATATCTTCTTCTTGACCCAAGTCTTCAGCTGGAATCACCTGTTCTTCTGACTCTGGTTGATCTTTGGAAGCTGGACGATATTCAGACTAAGGGGCAATGTCCAGATGGAGAACTTCTTCCTTAAGCAGCTTGCTCAGAACTGGCCCTTCAATTTCTTTCAACAGATTGCTGACGTTCTGTTGAGCTTTTCCATAGCTCTGTTCTTGCAGCTTAAAGGTTTCAGAGCATACCTATCTTCTGAACTTTGTCCAAAGGTAGTCAGAAGCAGCAAGATCAACCAGTTCCAGACTTGCTTGTTTCAGAGAAGTGATCCACTTCTATATTTCTGTTTCAAAGTTCAATATGCTGGAACCAACATCTGGATGTTTTGGTTTAGGGATAGAAGTTTTGTGGTTTATTGCAGCAAGGCGTTCAAGGACTGTTAAATCAATGACAATCTTGCTATGGTCGTCTGAATTGTCTTTTGGTGAGGGAGTGGGAGAGTCAGGAATTATGATTGGACTTGATTGGGAATTTGGTGGAGTTAATTCTGGTGAAGAGGGAAGTTGAGGAATATTCACAATGGTGCCAAAGGGAAATTGAATGGCCAGAGGTACGGGTTCAAGGGATTCACACTAACATAACTATTGCTTAGACCATGTCGGTATACCCTGCATAGTTTCCACAATGTATTGCTGCTTACCTATAAGGTATCCCAAATCCGGGTAGAGGATTTAAGCCCAAACAAAGAACCAAAATATAAAGCATACAAGTCAAACAATGATAGCAAGTAAAAGTGATCTAGCTCTAAGGTAACCCCACTTTTAAGATATCTCCCCAGCAGAGTCGCCAGTTCTGTGATACAGTGGGAGAACTGACTTGGGATGTTTTGCGTTTTATCTTAAATGTTGCGGTTAACAAGAGTCACCACCGAATTTTCTTTTATCCAAAAGGAAAGGCTGAAAAGAACAGGAAAGACCTTTAAGATTATTTCTTGAGTTCGGGGGGTAGATTATGAAAAGGGAAGGTGTTAACACCCTTTTCATCCATAGTTATCTATGGGCTCTTAGTTGCTTGCTAGATCACTTGATTTTGTTTGAAAATGTGCTTTGTGTGGTTTTTGAAAGTATTTTGAAAACGCGCCATCGTTTAGGCAAACTTTGTAATAGTTATTGTTCGTAAGAACGTATACAAAGTGTTGAGCTTTTGAAAATGTTTCAAGTTTGAAAGATGTTTTGAAAGTGTTGGTGTTTGTTTTAAAAATAGCAAGGATGTTTGATTTGAAAATGAGCAAGCAACTAGGAACAATCTACCTACTCCAAAGTCTTAGTTTATTTCTTCCTTTCCTTTGATATTGTTATCTTACCATTTATTTGGTAAGAAGCCTTATCTTTGGATGTAAAGGGACATGCATGGGTCATCATATAGCCATGATAGCAATGTTGTGAAATATCTTAGCAATTATCCTTGAGGGTGTAAGATCATTTTGAAAGGCAACATTGATAGCATCATCGAGGGACTATGATCTTGTATTTTTAATTGCTTTTTACTAAGATATCTCACATGCATAACATGGCTATTTTTGTAAGGCAACAAAGTGGAATTACCCTAAGGGTGCAAGTGTGCAAAGGTGTTGATTTACATGCATTGTTTTGTCTTGAATTAGGGTTTGCTAATTTGTTGATTTTATCTTTCCATACAAACCCTAATTTATTAGCATTCATATAAAGCGATAAATTGCGGAAATTAAATATCCTACGCTATTACATCATTAGGGGAGGGGGGGTATACAAATTTACAAATGAGAATTGCAAGAAATTAAACCTAATTATCTATTACAACCATATTGAGTAATGTACAAGAATTGAAATGAAAATAGTATACAAGTATAAAGGAAAAAGAAATTTATTTAGTTTTGGATTTTTGTTAAGAGGAAAGGAGTTTTATTCAAATTAATTAAGGAAAATAGTTTAATTAAACTAAGAAGAATTTGACCTAAATTAATTAAAAAAAAGGAAATTAATTTAATTAAACAAGCAAGTTTTTTAGGGTTTTTGGTTTTAAAATAAAACATAAGTAATATTGGATGTAAATGAATAAAATATGTTTTTGGATTTTTATTAATGAAAATAATAATAATAATAATAATAATAATAATAATAATAAAAGATAAAATAAAATAAAATAAAAAATAAAGTCAGGGGGGGTTAAAGTTGAATTTGAGAGGTTTGTTAGAAAAAACAGTTTTGAAGTTGGCCCATTATTGTTTTTGTAATCAGAAAAAAAATAAATAAATAGAGATGGGCTGTGTGTTATAAGCAAACATGGGGGGTGATGTTCAGCAAAAATGCTAAGTCCAGGGGGTTGAGGCCCAAGTGCTGCCTGATTCAACAAAAAAAGAAATGAAAAAAATTGTGAAAATTGCAAAAAAGGTCTCGCTGGGGCTCGAACCCAGGACCTTCTAATACGCACGCGCTTCTTGTACCATTGGAGTGGCCTGTTTCATCCGTTCATATAATAAAAACATAAATATATATTAGAAACTGCTTCCTGAAGACAACTTCATCTTCAACCTCGCGCTAAGCCAGACCACCTGCATCTTGTTCATTTCTCATCCATTTGCAAAAGTATAAACATGAATCTTGTGGAAAATTTCCTCACGATTTCAGAAATGTAAAGCATTAAAACTATAGATCAAAGAAAAACATGAATTTTGTTGGCCCTAATCTGAACCCTAACTTTTCCAGAAACTTCAATCTTAAAATTCTTTAAGCTCAAGCAATATAAATGAAAACTATGAACATGGTTAGCTTCAGGGCAATGATATCTACATTTTATCTTTGAAAATGGAAGCCTAATAATGCCTATATGAATATTTCAAAAGTCATAAAACTCACCTTGCAAGAGGGTATCTTGTTTTGAGGTGGATCAACTTTCAAGGGGTTGTAATGATCCTGTTAGCTTCCTCAAGTTCCCCGGAAACTAATGCAATGCTTAGCTTAAGTTATGATGGCTGAATCGTGTTGGAGAAGTCAAGGTGCAATGTGTTGTTTTTGAAAATGATGGATGGTGATTGAGGTGTTACAGTTATGTTGCAGGTGTTGGAATTGTTTGTATATGTTATTTAGGAGCTTTTGAAAGTAAAAGGCCAAGAATCGCACGAGCAAATTTAGAGAGTGGGTTCAAAACTCAGAAATGGCAAGTTTTGAGATGTTTTTGGTGGTTCTATGCTTTAGGGGGTTTCAGGGCTTGAGCATGCGTGTGTTAGCTTGCAAATGACTTGTATATTTATAGGGAAGAGGTCTTGTATGTTACAACAAGCCAGAATTTGAAATCTCAAGTTATAACATCTTTACTTGTTTTTGAAGCAATGTTGAAACATCTTGTTCCAAGGCATGGTACATGGCTGCATAGAGTGGTTAGTACTTTAGACATGCTTGATTTTGGTTTATAGGGTTTGTGTGTGCATAAAGAACAAGTTCAATGCTCAAGGATAGTGGACTTTGTGATTAAAGCCACTTTTCCAAAATGGAAGTGTGAACTTTCTTCCAAAAATGGAAATACAACTTGGATAATGGCTCAAATGCTTGGACAATGGTTCTATTAGTTGTGTAAACATTTAATTAAGGCGTGAATTGCAAGTTATAAGCCTGAAAAGCAAGATTATGCAGCATGGTTTGAGATTTGCTCAAGTGTTCATCAAGAAAATGACCTATAATTCAAGTTTGAAAAGCCTAACTTCATCTCTTCGATTCTCCCTACTCAAACATGATCTCAATGAGTTATTGGACACTTTGGAAAGCTTGTAACATGATCTACAACCCCTCTTTGAATCACTTTTGCAAAATCCAATTTGAACTATGTGAAACTTGGCCATGAAGTTAGGTCAAAATCCTGCCTAAACTAGGGCAAAATTTCACTAAGTTTTTAAGTTTCATGAACATGTATTCACAAAATTATAACTTGAAATCCATAAATTTATAGGAGGAGTTGTGTTCAGAAATGTTTTATATCTCATTGATATCTACAACTTTCATGTTGAAAGTTTCCTTTGAATCATCTTGCATCATGGTGAAAAATTGGCTCAAAGTTGTGAAGAATATGAAGTTTTCAACACTTAGAAAAATTTCTAAAGTTTGGAAATTTTGACTTTTCAAAATGAAATCTTGACTTTTTGATTTCTTGATGAACAAGCTTCATATTTTGACATGTTTTGATGAATTGTGATCTTTAACACTTGATTTTGACCAAAAAGTCAAAGTTTGACTTTTCAGTGTGCAGTTGACTTTTGATCAGTTAGTTGACAGAAAATCAACTATCAATCAATTGAACTTGAGCAATGTTTTGAGTCATTCCATTAGGTAAAAATAATGCAATTGAATCCTTGAGATCATGTTTCCAACCAATCAACCATTTGCTAGGTCAAAAATCAGAAATTGCCTTTTCTCAGTCAAAACCCTAATTTTGACCATTTTGGTGATCTGATCAGATTTCTTGAGGAATTATGGTCCAAATTTAATCAAATGACATATATGAGTTCATCATGTTTACATGGATAATTTTTTTTTGATGTTTGATTGTAAATTGGCCACTGTTGACTTTTTCCCCAATACAACTGATTTTTAGGTCAACTGATCAATTGACTGAGCAAAAAATGTGATCCAAGACTTGAAACTTGACACGAGCAAGATTGATAGTCCAAAATGATCCATGAAAGTCATATGAGGCATTAAAAGTTCAATTATCCTTGTGCAATCTCAAACCCTAATTTTCAGTCATCAGTGCTTGAAGAGGTGTCTTGAGCTGATCAACCCTAGTGCAGTCTTGAACCAAAGGAGATCTTGTGAGAAATTACTTGATAAATGAGAGGGAAAATTTTGGGGTACAACAATGTCATACCCTAATTTTTACCCCTAAGATTCCATCTATAACATTATTTGCACTTCATCAAAGTCACGAGCATGACAGCCTTACAATCCTCCTATCTTTGGGTTTGTTGTGTGGGATATCACTAAGCAACTTTGTTTTTTTTTATTTTGCTTTATGATAAATCATTTTTATGCTTTACTAACCTTAAAAAAATACAAAATATGCTTTGTCCTTTTGTTTATTTTGCAAGGTAGGGTTTTTAATCAAGAAGATCAAGTGTGCTTATCCAATTAGGGTTTTGTGTCCCTATGGTTAAATATAGTCAACCATTGATTCTCAAGGGATTATTCATCAAGGAATGACCTATAATATTAGTTCACCCTCTCTTTAAGCATCATTTTACACCATTTGACCATAGGAAGTTCAAGTTGATTGTTTGTTATTCATGTCATTTCAAGTAGGTTCATGTGTTTATTTCCATGCCTTCTTCATCAAGTTTTCTCAAGCTCTTGTCAAGATTTATCAAAGAAAAATCAAGTATAATGTATTTGGAGTTTATATGTTCACCAATGTGCTTTGTATTATAAGGAAAAGTAAAAAGTTGGTTCAAGGTGTGTTGACCTAAAAATCAAGTTTATCATGCCTATGTTCAAAATATCATAACTTTTTGATACTTCAACATTTTTAGTGGTTTTTTGGGAAAGAGGTTCATTTTGATGTCCCTTACAACTCATCTTCACAAGTCAAAGGCCAATTATTCTCCTAAGGTTCTCAAAGTTTTATATAAATTATAGGTCATTTTGTGGACTTTGAGAAATTTAACCTAAAAGCCAAGTATGGCAAGACTATGTTCTAAAGACCATAATTCCTTAAATTTTCAACTTTTATGGGAAGCTTCTTACACCAAATATCCCTTTTGATGTCCTCTACAACTTTAATTTAGAGATTAAACATCAATTATGGCTCTAAGGACCTCAAATCTTGAAGGCCACTTCTGCATAAAATGGGTTCATAACATGTTTAACCTAATGTCAGACCTAGTTTTCAATAGTTTCCTCCAACTTTCCAAGCATCTCATTTTCTCATAAAGCATACAATTGAGTTGGTTCTTTTTGGATTGTCTTCCTTGTCATGAAAGTAACATTTGGCTCAATAAAAATCACAAAACGCACGAGGGAATTTCATTTGGCCTAAGGGTGAACATGGTGACCTGAAATTTGTTTTTATCGTGACCTATAATTTTATAAAGCATGTGAAAACTTAACTTGGGGCCACCAAATCCTGTGCACACTTGTCTATGATGGAAAAACACATTCCACTAGGAGCAAAACGACCTGAATAAAGTCATTAAGTCACATATTTTGTGCCAAATTCTCACACACTTGGATCTAGAATTTCCCCAACTTCTTCACACGCTTGGGATCTGATTTTCACACAAGTCATGACATCACTCTCTTCTCTTATAAATAGAGAGTGAATTTTCACTGAAAACCAAGCTTGAATAACCAAAAAACCTCTTCCATTTTGAAGCTCAAAACCTCTAAAAACCAGAAGATCGAAACCTTGTTTTCTCTTTGCTTCAACTTAAATTCTCTGCCTAGAATCCATCATCATCCTCCTCTGAAGCTAACACAAGCATTACAGAAGGCAACCATAACCTGAAACGCTCAACTCGATTCCAACATTCTCAAGCTTTGAAGTTCACTTGGTAAAGGTAGATATTGTAAAATCAAGCTTCTCAAATGCATTTTTAATTTGATAAAGACAAACCATGAGGGACAAAGAAGGAAAAAATTATTGATAAAGCTAAAATCATCTATGGATAAAGTCTTCAGTTCAAGCACTTAGCAAATTTCAAGGTATCATGATAATACTTACTTTGAACTTAAGACATAGATCCTCAATGGTGAAAATAAATATTTTATATTGTCCAAACCTTTACTCAAGTTTTTCTAAGCTAAAAATACTTTTTCACTTGAGTGCAATCGATTTGCATATTAGTGCAATCGATCGCATGCTTCAATTTTTTCAAATCTTTTGCTACTGTTTCTCAGTGCAATCGATTTGCATATTAGTGCAATCGATTGAATACTTCAATTTTTTCAAATATTTTGCTAGTGTTTCTCAGTGTAATCGATTTACATGTTTGTGCAATCGATTGCACTCAATCAATTTTTGCTACTGACTTCACATGAAATCGATTTACACTCTTGTGCAAATCGATTGGACACTCAAAACTTTTGAAATTATAGCTGTTCAAACCCCGTGCAATCAATTTACACAAAGGGTGCAATCGATTGCATGCTGCACGATTTTGAAAAATAGCAGCTTTGCACATGCCTGTTCATAACACCATTTCATGGAAACCTTTCACTCAATCTTGGCAATTGTTCATGATTCATTTACAGAACTTTATGTTGTTTCAAAAAGGTGCTATGAACATATAAATACTCATTTTCAAAATCATTTTCCACACCTCTTCCAATTATATTTTCTTAATTCTCAAAAATCAAACTCAAGCTGCTATACATTTTCATACACAAGTTTTCTGCACACTTTCACATATTACTAACCTGAAAACTTTGAGCATTATATATCTTGAGTCATTATATACTATTATCATAGGAAGAGAAGATCAATTTATTGATTAAAATCACTCAAAGTGATCATTACTACTCAAACTCACTCAAATCAAATATTGATAAATACTTACTTATTTATCAGGATTGTTGGAAATAAGTTTAAGTGATTTTATAAATCTTGTCTTTCCAAAATTGTTGGATACAAGTGAAGTCACTTTGAGAGGATTGTTCTCATTGTTGACATAGTGAATATCCAAGAGGATTGTTCTTGGTTTTGGGTAGTTCTTGTTTAAGTTTGCCACAATAAGGAAATCTCTTTCATGTTGAAAGGGGACTGGAGTACTCTCGGACTGTGAGGGAGAACCAGAATATATCGCTTAATTCTCTTTATTTTTTTGCACTTTAATCTTTCATAAAATCACCATAATCCATAAAAATAATATCCATCATCACTAAAACCAGAATTTTTTAAAGTACCTAATTCATCCCCCTCTTAGGTGCACTTCGTACTTACAATTGGCATCAGAGCAGGTTATAGGTAACCTGTTCCTAAAAGATCCAGAATGGCTTCCGCAAATCAAAATCCCGTTTTCAGAGATGGTAGTAGGAATAACAAGCCTCCTCTATTTTGTGGTGAATATTTTGACCTCTGGAAAATACGCATGAAGGCACATCTAGAAGCACAAGGAGAAGAAATATGGGATGCCGTCGAGAATGGTCCATTTATCCCTATAACGGTAATCAATGGTGCTGGCTCACCAAAGCCTAAAACTGCATGGGATGAAGATGATAAGAAGAAGGTTCTCTATGATAAAAAGGCAATAAACCTTCTTCAAGGTGCACTTAGCATGGATAAATTCTTCCGTGTCTCGGCATACAAAACAACAAAAGAAATATGGGATACCTTGGTACAAACTCATGAAGGAACTGTTGAAGTTAAAAGATCAAGACTAAATACCCTGAGTCAAGAATACGAATTATTTCGAATGCAGCCCGGAGAAACCATTCTTGACCTACAACAGAGATTTGTGCACTTGATAAATCATCTAAGTGCTCTTTGTAAGACTTTGACAAATGATGAACTAAATCTGAAAGTACTTAGGTCCTTAACTAGGGAATGGCAACCAAAGGTAACGACAATTTCAGAAAATAAAAGTCTCTCCTCTATGACGTCTGCAACATTGTTTGGGAAACTCCAAGAATATGAAACGGAACTCAGAAGACTTGAAAAACATGAAAATCAAGAGAAGAAATCTAAGAATATTGCTTTGAAGATAGATTCCAAGGAAGTTGAAAAGGAAGACAATCTGGAAGAAGATGAAAATTTCATGCTTCTTGTTAAAAGGCTTGGTAAGTTCTTTGGTAGAAATGAAAAATTCTTTTCTCATTCAAAAGGAAAGAAACAATTTAATAAAAAGGAAGCTTCCACATCAACACAAGAAGTCACATGTTATGAATGTGGTAAGCAAGGTCATATCAAGCCGGATTGTCCGAAACTCTCCAAGAAAGGGGGCTACAAAAGTAAAAAGGGATTCAAGAACAAAAAGGCCTATGTTGCATGGGAGGATAATGAAATAAGTTCCTCATCCGATTCCGATAATGATGAAAGTGAAAATCTAACATTGATGGCCTCACACCATTCCAATGATGAAGACAATGAGGTATGCTTGAAGACCACATGCAATCTTTGGTATCTTGATAGTGGTTGTTCAAAGCATATGACGGGAGATATAAACCAATTTTCAAATCTAGTTCTAAAGGCCAAGGGTTTTGTCACTTATGAAGACAATAATAAGGGAAGAATTCTTGGCAAAGGCAAAGTTGGTGTTCCACCTTTCACATCCATTGAAGATGTTCTTTATGTTGAAGGACTAAAGCATAATCTTCTTAGTATTAGCCAACTTTGTGACAAAGGCTTTAAGATCAAGTTCACCAAGGATGAATGCTTGATAGAAGATGAAGTCACACATGAGGTTATACTTAAAGGTAAAAGAATCAATAATATATTCATGATTTATCTTGATGATCCATCTTTGAAAGTAAAATATCTCATGGCGAACAACGATGATTCATGGCTGTGGCACAAAAGAATTGCTCATATTCACATGGAACACTTGAATAAACTAATCAAGCATGATCTTGTCATTGGGTTGCCTAAGTGAAATTTTGTCAAAGATAGACTTTGGGATGCTTGTCAAAAAGGGAAACAAACAAAATCAACTTTCAAATCTAAGAATGTGGTGTCTACTGCAAGGCCACTACAATTGTTACATAGGACTTATTTGGTCCATCAAGAACAAGATGTTTCAGAGGTAATGTATATGCTTTGGTTATTGTTGACGATTTCTCTAGATATACTTGAACATTCTTTTTAGTTCAGAAAAATGATGCATTCAAGGAATTCAAGAAGTATGCTAAACAAATTTAAAATGAGAAGTCTATAACAATTGCCTCCATAAAAAGTGATCATGGCGGAGAATTTCAAAATGCTATATTTGAAGAATTTTGTGGAGAACATGTAATATCTCACAACTTCTCGACACCAAGGACTCCTCAACAAAATGGAGTGGTAGAAAGAAAGAATAAGTCTCTTGTGGAACTTGCTAGAACGATGCTTAGCGATTCAAATCTTCCAAAATATTTTTGGGCGGATGCGGTGAGCACGACATGTTTTGTTAGAAATAGAGTTAACATAAGACCGATCTTGAAGAAAACTCCATATGAACTCTTCAAAGGGAGGAAACCAAACATTGCTTTCTTTCACATTTTCGAATGCAAATGCTTTGTCTTAAACAACAACAAAGATAACCTTGGTAAGTTTCATGAAAATCCGATGAAGGTCCTCAAGAAAATACTTCCAAAGATTAACCAATTCAACACGAAGAATCACCCCAACAAGAATAAAATCTCAATGATCTACCAAAAGAATGGATAACTCATAGATATCATCCTATCAATAAAGTAATTGGTGATATAAGTCAAGGTGTGACAACAAGATTAAATCTCAAAGATGCTTGCCTAAACATGGTGTTTGTCTCTCAAATTGAACCTTCCAAAGTTGATGAAGCCTTAGGCGACGACCAATGGATTATCACTATGCAAGAAGAATTAAATCAATTTGAAAGGAATCAAGTTTGGGAACTTGTCCCTAGGCCAAGCAACAAACACATTATTGGAACAAGATGGGTGTTTAAATAAAAACTTGACGAAAATGGAATAATTTTTCGGAACAAAGCAAGGTTGGTAGCACAAGGCTACAATCAAGAAGAAGGAATAGATTTTGAAGAAACTTTCGCTCCGATTGCAAGGTTAGAAGCTATTCGTCTCTTACTTGCCTATGCTTACTCATTGAATTTTCAGCTTTTCCAAATGGATGTCAAAAGCGCATTCTTGAATGGATATATCACTAAAGAAGTCTACGTTAAGCAACCCTCGGGGTTCAAAGATTTCAAGAATCCATCTCATGTATTTAAATTGAGAAAAGCTCTCTATGGGTTGAAACAAGCACCAAGGGCATGGTATGATCGTTTAAGCAACTTCTTATGCGAAAAAGGTTTTGAAAAGGGAAAAGTTGACAAGACTCTGTTTATCAAGAAAATCAAAGATGACGCTTTGCTAGCTCAAGTCTATGTTGACGATATCATTTTCGGATCTTCAAACCAAGAAATGTGTGAAGAATTTTCAGCATTGATGCAAGGAGAATTTGAGATGTCCATGATGGGTAAAATGAATTATTTTCTTGGACTTCAAATCAAACAATTAAAAGATGGCATCTTCATCAACCAATCCAAGTATTGCAAGGAACTCTTGAAAAGATTTGACATGGATAACTGTAAGGTAATGTCTACACCAATGGGTTCCGGTACATATGTTGATCAAGATGAATTAGGTGTTTCAATCTACATTACAAAGTATTGAGGTATGATTGGATCCTTATTATATTTGACGGCAAGCCGTCCTGACATAATGTTTAGTGTTTGTCTATGTGCTCGCTTTCAAGCAAATCCAAAGGAATCTCATCTCACGATAGTGAAAAGGATCATGAAGTATCTCAAAGGGACAACAAATGTCGGATTATGGTATCCCAAAGGTAGTGTTTGCAACTTAGTTGGTTATTCTGACGCGGATTATGCAGGTTGTAAAACTGATAGAAAAAGGACAAGTGGTACTTGTCACATCCTTGGAAATGCATTAGTATCATGGGCCTGCAAGAAACAAGCATGCGTTTCTCTTAGCACATCCGAAGCAGAATATATTGTAGCGGGTAGTAGTTATGCTCAAATTTTGTGGCTCAAACAACAACTTCGTGACTACGGACTCGATCTAGGATGCATTCCTCTACGGTGCGACAATACAAGTGCAATAAACATTATGAAGAATCTGGTCATGCATTCAAGAACCAAACACATAGATATACAACATCGTTTCCTTCGTGATCATGTACTTCAAGGAGATGTCGAGGTAACATTTGTAGATACTCATAATCAACTTGCCGATATCTTGACTAAACCTTTGGCAAGAGAACCGTTTTACAAGATTTGACGAGAGCTTGACATTCTTGATGAACACGACATATAAGGTGCTTTCTATCCTTGTTATGATTATATATATATGTTTTTAACCATGCTATATGTGAATATATATGTTAAGTGGTATTTAAGTTTAAGAAGAAAACAACTGTTTTTGGTCTTTTTTGGTTGATGCAAATCGATTGCATAATAGTGTAAATCGATTGCTCACTAAGTGTTTTTAATTTTGACCTTTCTGTTTCAGTGCAAATCGATTGCACTCTGTGAGTTTCAGTTTTATTTTGCTTCTATTTTATGTGCAAATCGATTGCACCCACTGTAACATGCTTTTATGACAAAAATATTTGTTGGTCATAATTCCTCTCTCTCTCTCTCTCTCATATTCCCAAGCCAATTAAACTTCATTACATATAATACAACCCACTCATTTCTATCTACCCACAAATCATATCCAAACTTCAGCTCATCAAACACCCTTCTCTCAAAAACCCAAAACCTTCAAAACCCTAAAAATACCTTACCCATGGCTTCAAGGCAAAAATGAAAGGTGTCAGCTTCAGAGAAAGGTTGATTCATCCTCTGAGAATCCATTACTTTCATCTTTCACCGAAGAACAAGAAGCAATATTCCAAAAGGATTCATGGTCTAGGCGGAGTGATTCCATCTAGAGACTCATGGAGTGCAGATAACTTTTATATAGACGATCAGCTATTTCATTACTTTATGGTCTATATTATGTTTCCACGGGCTGGAAACCACTGCACTGTGACTGACCTGGAAATGCAGCTGATTTATGCAAGAAAGAAAGGAATAAGTGTTAATTGGACAAGGCTCATAATGGTTCATATGCTGAGAGTCGATGCAAAATCGAAATTTCTACCATATGCTTATTTTGTTACATTAATTTGCAAGCATTTGGAGTTGATTTTGTTGGGTTTGAGAAAGTCAATATGGACCCAAATCTGCATAAGATTTCAATCAAGAATGTTGACTCAAGAATGGGTGTTCATTATAATCCAGAAACAAAAACTATCACTTACATTGGTGAAGATGTGGTTGGTGATGAAGGGAACGATCAAGAAGTCGAAGGTGGTGAAGTTGTACCTCCTCCACCTACTGCTCCCTCTGGTCCAAGCAATCAAGATCTTATGGATTTCATGTCTCAACAATTTGCTTCCATGAACACCAACATCAACAACCAATGGAATGCTATCAACGATTCTACAACAACCTGGATTAATGACTTCCACACATATGTGAATCGACAATTTTCTTACCTTTACTCTCATCTTCACATTCCACCATATGACCCAAATAATCCAGCTACACCTCCACAGCATTACACAAAACCTCCTCTACAACAAAAATTTCCAAATCAAAGATCTTGGTTCTATAACAACCGGGACATGAATCAACCATAAAGTTCTGTCCAACTTTATTATGTCTACTATTTTCTGTTATGTCCTTGTTCTTTTATTCTACGTTTTGTTTGTTATTAAATTTCTTTGTAATCGTTAGACTATTTGTGATGCATGATTAATTAAGTTTTCCTCTCAATATTACTTTATTACTATTTTTTTGCATCTTTCCCTTCTTTTTGATAATGTCAAAGGGGGAGTAGGATGTGGTACTTTATGCTTGTATATTTCCTTGTCTTAATTTTTTTAAGGTACTCTTCAACCAAGATGAACAAATTCCAAGGATTCCAACCTTCTCATACAAAGGGGGAGTTATGCATCTTAAGGGGAGAAGCTCTTTCCGGAAATTACAACGCATCAAGCAAGATCGTTTGTCATCATCAAAAAGGGGGAGAATGTAAAATCAAGCTTCTCAAATGCACTTTTGTTTTTATAAAGACAAACCATGAGGGACAAAGAAGGCAAAGATTATTGATCTAGCTAAAAGCATCAATGGATAAAGTCTTCAGTTCAAGCACTTAGAAAATTTCAATGTATAATGATAATACTTACTTTGAACTTAAGACATAGATGCTCAATGGTGAAAAGAAATATTTTATATTGTCCAAACCTTTACTCAAGTTTTTCTAAGCTAAAAATCATTTTTCACTTGAGTGCAATCGATTTTCATATTAGTGCAATCGATTGCATGCTTCAATTTTTTCAAATATTTTGCTACTGTTTCTCAGTGCAATCGATTTTCATATTAGTGCAATCGATTGCATGCTTCAATTTTTTCAAATCTTTTGCTACTGTTTCTCAGTGCAATTGATTTGCATGTTTGTGCAATCAATCGCACTCAATCAATTTTTTCTACTGACTTCACATGCAATCGATTTACACTCTTGTGCAAATCGATTGGACACTCAAAACTTTTGAAATTCTAGCTGTTGAAACCCCGTGCAATCGATTTACACAAAGGGTGCAATCGATTGCATGCTGCACGATTTTGAAAAACAACAGCTTTGCACATGCCTGTTCGTAACAACATTTCATGGAAACCTTTCACTAAATCTTGGAAATTGTTCATGATTCATTTACAGAACTTTATTTTGTTTCAAAAAGGTGCTATGAACATATATATACTCATTTTCAAAATCATTTTCCAAACCTCTTCCAATTATATTTTCTTAATTCTCAAAAATCAAACTCAAGCTGCTATACATTTTCATACACAATTTTCTGCACACTTTCACATATTATTAACCTGAAAACTTTGAGCATTGTATATCTTGAGTCATTGTATACTATTATCATTGGAAGATAAGATCAATTCATTGATTAAAATCACTCAAATTGATCATTAATACTCAAACTCACTCAAATCAAATATTGATAAATACTTACTTATTTTTTAGGATTGTTGGAAATAAGTTTAAGTGGTTTTATAAATCTTATCTTTCCAGGATTGTTGGATACAAGTGAAGTCACTTTGAGAGGATTGTTCTCATTGTTGACATTGTGAAAATCCAAGAGGATTATTCTTGGTCCAAGAGGATTGTTCTTGGTTTTGGGTAGTTCTTGTTTAAGTTTGCCACAATAAGAAAATCTCTTTTATGTTGAAAGGGGACTAGAGTACTCTCGGACATCGAGGGGAACCAAGATATATCGCTTGTGTCTCTTTATTTTTCTGCACTTTACTCTTTCATAAACTCACCATAATCCAGAAAAATAATATCCATCATCACTAAAACCAGAATTTTTTAAAGTACCTAATTCACCCCTCCTTCTTAGGCACACTTCGTACTTACAAATATGAGTTTCTTTTTCACCCAAAAAAGTTACCATTCTCTTCGACTTTTTCCACTGAGTGTTTTCCCTAACCTAACTGGAATTTATCTTTGGTGTTTGGAATTTAATTTTACTTTTAAGATTGTTAGGGTTTATCGTATTTCTGCAAATTCTCCTTGCTCAGATCAAATAAATTGATCTTGAGCATGGAGACATGAACGATGAAGTAAAACGAAGTTAACCATGTATATGGTTAAGCTTAAAGTTACAGTTCATGGAGCTTCTAAAGCTAGGGTTCAGAGGTTGAAAATGATGACCTTCGTGCCTACTGGAGCAAAAATTTGAATCTCCAGCCAATCATAAGCATCCACATGTTCTAGTCGTTGAGTTATTTTAATTTCTTTTTCTTTTAAATCCTTTTTTATTTCATTTTTTCAAAAATTCATAAAAAATATTTCCCTTAACCTTTTTCACTCCAAGTTTTTTTTATAATTTTCTAAAAATATTTTCTACATCATGTGATTTTTCCAGATTTTAAATTTTTTTAAAATAATTTTTTACTATTTTATTTTGTTTTGTTTTTAATTGATTTTAACAATCTATTTCTCCATCATTTTCAAACTTTATGGATCCAATATTTTGTGATCTTATTCGTTAGAGTTTTCTTGATCTTCTACAATTTTCTTGAACATTTATTTAATGCTTTAATGCTTAGTTTGAATTTTCATTTTATTTTCCATTTAATTTTAAAAAAATTCCTTTTAATGCATTTTTATTTGTTTATTTTGTCATTTAATATTAGTTTGACTTCTGTTGACTTGGACCATGACTTAATTGATCAAAATATTTATCAATATCAATAGACTTTGGGTGATACTTTATTTGCATGAATCTTCATCAATTTAAATATACCATTAAATGATCATTTGAATCATTTTTGGTACTTTGTATTGATGATAGGTTTATCACATTGATACATCAAGAGAGGTGATTGAAATTGATGATAAATTGATCTAATGTTATAATTTAATTTGGTTGCTCTCTCTATCTCTTCATATTTTCCTTCTTTTATTTTGATCAATTGGATGATGATGGATTCATCTTGTTCAATTAGGTTTATATTGATGCTTGATGAACTTTCATCATTTCAAATCTACCTTTAAGTAATCATTTGATAATTTTAGGTACTTTGATTAATGATAATTTTGTCTCAAGGTACTATGAAGAAACTAATTGGAGTAATGATCTAATCTTCTTGCCTTTGTGCTTGATCACTTTGTTTTGGTAATAAACCATGGTGTTGCATTATTTTCAGAGAATGACTTTGTATCATTTCTCTAACATGTACTATAGATACATTGTTATTGTTGGGCCTTAGATAGGTGCAACTTCTACATAAGTTCACTTACGATTGCTTAACATAGCGCTAAATTATCCTGAATCGAATTATTAACTACTAACATTAATCATATTAATTGTGCTAACTTTTATATTTCCGCACTTCTAAATTAATGTCATTTAATTTCTTGCCCCTTGCATTAATATCATTTAACTTATTGCACTTTACTTTTATGCCATTTAATCAGTAAAATAGCAAGTGTACTATTTTGCCTCTGCAGTAATAATGAGGAAAGCTCTCTAAATGTCGATTTCAATGACTGTGTATAGGGGTGGCAAAGCGGGTGGCCCGCCCCATTTAGGCCCGCCCCATTTAAGCCCGTCCAAATATGGGGCGGGGCAGGGCGGACCAACTTAGGGGTTCGAGCTCAAAAGTCAAGCCCGCCTGTTTGCTAACAAGTTGGCAGGCCTGCCTGCCTGCCAATTTTTTATTTTTTTAATTTTACAATTTGATTTAATACATAATTAAGAAATTTTTAATTATTACCAAAGAGGTCGATAAAGAATTTTTTTTTTTAACAACGCATAATATAACTTCAAGATGTCTTAAGTCCAAACAATTCAAAAAATTTAATAAATAAAAACTAATTAGAACAAAAAACAAAATAAACTCAGGCACAATAAAAAATATCAAAATAAATAAGCAATAAATATCATCCTAATCATATTTAAAAACTAACTACTAAAACAGCCCAATTTAGAATTTACACAAAACTAACAATGATAACAATAACTTTGCATAAAACGCCACATTGCATAAAATAGTAATGCGTAAAATATCAATACTGAACTTTCTCACGGTTTACATTATATAGACTCTTATATTAACCGATTCTTTAATAGTTAAATCCTAAATTTGTCATACGTATACACTAATCAAATCCTTCCTTTTTTTAAAAATCAATATCTATTTCTAAAGAAAACATTTGAACTAATATATTGAAAACTTAATAATCATGCATGTCATACATTTGTTCTTTTATATCAATCATTTTCAATCAACACATGTATTAGAAAGTTATAGAAAGAACGTTACAATTATATTTCAATTTGTCTGTATAATAATTTATAATACAATCCTAAGAGATAAGTGTTGTTTTTATAATTAAAGTTGTTTTAATTCTTATAAAAAGAGTAAAAGTTTTAACAAAAGCCCCGCGGGAAAAACCTGCCCCGTCCCGCTTTTTTAAGCGGGTTGGACGGGGCGGGCCAACTTAAGGCACCGAGCCGAAAACCTCAGTCCAGCTCGCAAAAAATGGCGGGTCAAATGGGCTAACCCGGCGGGCCCAACCCATTTTGCCACCCCTAACTGCGTACAAATATGGAGTTCAAATTGTTGTTCATGTAAACAAAAACTAGAGTTTGAGTTTGATTTGGTGAAAATAAAATAATTGTGAATAAAGTAAATAGATGCGAAGGACTGTTTTGAAAAATATGAGTAACATGCTAGGGTAAAGTGTATGAATTGTCCTGTAACAACCTTGAATACTGATTTCTTCAAAAAGTTTAAAATACTTAATTATCAGATTTTAGTTTGTTTTTTCCTAAGTCTTTAGTGGAAAAACCTTTGAGCATTCATCCTAAATCCTAAGTCCCCAGAGATTTATGATGAAATCAAGCCTTGGTTTTATCAATATTTAACCGGTAACTATAGAGTATCCCTAGTCCTAGGTGATATCTACTATAGTTTAATCGCATAAAAACCTTAACAACGACAATCCAGCCTAATCGTTAACCATAATTCAATCCTTGTTGGTCCGACAAAGGAAGCATTAAAAACCTTGTACGATTAAATTGAATATGAAAAACAAATATATTATTAAAATTAGGAATTCAGAGTTGTTACAAAATTAAATCATGGACACCTCCTAGCATTGGGGGGTTTATCTACTCATAGTATTCAAAGAAAACAAAAGATAAATTGTAAATATTTATTGGAGGAGAAATTTGATCTTCGATCACTTCCGTTCATGAAAATCTCCTTTCACTGAAACCCTTATTTTCTCCAATCTTTTCTCGTGTAATTCTTTGCTTGCCAAAAAGTCCTCTAATTCATCGTGAAAACTCATCTAAATAGTGAAAATTCATTGGTCTTGGTCGGAAATGCCCAAAACGCCCCTCCAGGTCACACATAGTGTAAAACTAGGAAAAGAATGAAAAACAACATCACTGGCCAACACGACTTGTGTCAGGTAACATGGGTGGCGGTGTTGGCCTCCTGCCTCGTCCCATCAACTTTTAGCTCCCAGACTTGCCGACACGGCCCGTGTCATCCCTCTAGCATCTCACTTTTGCAACACCTATCATCCTGGCATGGCCCATGTCAGGTGACACGAGCCGCCGTGTCAGGCCTCCTATAACATGATTTTTCCACTTCCTCCGAAACTCTGAGTTTTGCATTTTTCACGCTAACTTGTCCTGATTTATTCCCCTGAGCCTACAAACACTAAAACACACAACCAATGCATAAAATGCGGAGAAATGAAATAAAACCGCTATACAATTTTAAGAAAAGATAACTAAAATCAACGATAAAATAATGGTGTAAAAACCACTGATCAAACTCCCCTAAACTTAAACTATTGCTTGACCTCAAGCGATAATTACAAGAGCTCATAAAATTTGTAGCATATCGGTATTCATACATGAGAGGTTTGTTCACATTTATTAAGAGGTAGTCTATCCGGTGTTTACACGACGCGAAGAGTTTTTTGTAAGAACCTTTTAAACCAGAGTTTCCTCTTCGGATACCTCTCTAACTATGCTTTGTACTTAATTTTCTTCTTCTGATTTTCCACCTTTTTCATTCGGACAATCAAATTAAAGCAATGAGAATTATGATGATCATCACATGCACAAGACTAATCAAGAATTTTTTTGGTTAGGCACCAAATAAGCAGCATTTGCTACTTTTAAATACCGATGCAATTTTCAAAACTTTGCAATTTATATATTGTCTTTATTTGGATGATGTTTGGGGATCAACCTCCTTTGGGCTGAATAACCGTGTGAGGATTACCTAACTTAGCAGGTCGATTTCCTTTTACCATCTTTTCATCATTTGGTGCCAAAATTATTTATTTCTCAACCAATCATCCATGCATGTGAATCTAGATTATGCCGGACTGTCAAGATAAACTACTCAAGGAGTACTTCTCAAGATTCAAGTACTATGGTACAAATCTAAATGTTAGACTCGTATCACTGTCACATTATTCCGAACTTCCTACCCTCAAACAACCATCCCTTTGTCTCTATATACTATTTTCGATCTCTTCGAAATTCAAGCTCTTGCGCAAAACAAAAATTTCAAAAAAATTTGGTCAAAATTTGGGAAGGAACTTCAACGTGTGGTTTTACAAAGAAAATAGCATAAAAAAACAAAATAAAAACAATAAATTTCCCCCAAACTTAAACTAAACATTGGCCCCAATGTTTTAGAATAAGAGTTAAAAGGGTGACTCACAGAGAACCTTACTGAGGAGGTGAAAGGTAATTCGACACCAATTGCTGCCTCATAGCCTGCACCTGTAAGACCTTGTTTATTACACGAAGACAAAGCAAAGCAAACAACAAAAATAAAATGCTTAGTAATTAAAAGTGTGGATTACCTCCCACAGAGCACTTCGTTTAACTTCGCATGACCCGATGGTTCATCACCCATGTTAAGGTGGGTTATATGACACAAAGAACGCATCATCTTTTTTCTTTCTTTTGTTTGGTAACAATCCCATGAACTTAAAGTATTGATGATGTTGTTTCCAAATCATTTCTAGTTTTATTTTATTGAACAAGGCATAAATTAAATCCAATACTTTGTCAATTTCTTGTCTTTCATCTTCCTTGTTGTGAAAATAGTTTTTAGGGATACTATTATGTTAAAGATTTTATTGTTGGATATCCACATCTTCACAAATTGTTAAATTTTTAGTTTCATCCAGAACTAGATAATCTTCAAGATGCCTTATTTATTCTCCCCCATATTTTTTCCCCCTCAAATTCTTCTATTCTTACTGCATCTTTTTCATCTGATGCTATGCATTTTTCTTCTGGTTTCACATCATCTTCTCCAACTGTAACTTTCTCCAAATAAATCTATCTTGATAAAAGTTAGCTTCCTTACATTCATTCATAAGAATTCTTACCTCCCTCTTATATGCTTTAAAATTTTTAGTCGTCATTAGGCGACCAACATGTAGGAGATACAGGTGGCAATATATCGAAATAATACATGACTACAAAACTCAGACACTTTATTAGTAGCAAAGTATAGAAGAATTCATGAAGCAAACATAATATGACCCTTTTTTTCTTTTTTATAATATAATAAAATTCAAATTAAAAAACTGAAAAAAAATTTTAGTTGACGAGCAATAAAATTTCAATTGAACTAAAATTAAAACTCTATATTTTGGCAGTCCCCGACAACAGCGCCAAGAACTTGATTGGTAAAATAGCAAGTGCACTATTTTGCCTATGTAGTAATAATGAGGAAAGCTCCCCGAATGTCAATCTCAAGGACTGTGTACAAATATGGAGTTTGAATTGTTGTTCAATTAAATAAAAACTATAGTTTAGGTTTAATTTGGTGAAATTAAAATAACTGTGAATAAAGCAAATATATGCGAAGGACTATTTTGACATATATGAGTAATATGCTAGGGTAAAGTGTATGATTTTCACTATAACAACCTTGAATCTTGATTTCTTCAACAAGTTCAAAATACTCAATTACCAGATCTTTAGTTTATTTTCCCCTAAGTTCTTAGTGAGAAAACCTTTGAGCATTCATCCTAAATCCTAAGTCCCTAGAGATTTATGATGAAATCAAGCCTGGGTTTTATCCAGATTTAACTGGTAACTATAGGATATCCCTAGTCCTAGGTGATATCTACTATAGTTTAATTGCACAAAAACCTTAACAACGACGGTCCAACATAATCGTTAACCATAATTCAATCCTTGTTGGTCCGACAAAGGAAGAATTAAAAACCTTGTACGATTAAATTGAGTATGAAAAACAAATATATTATTGAAATTAGGAATTTAGAGTCGTTACAAAATCAAATCAGAGACACCCCTTAGCATTGGGGGTTTAGATACTCATAGTATTCAAAGAAAACAAAAGATAAATTTTAAACATTACAAGTATTGGGGAGAAATTTGATCTTCAATCGCTTCCGTTCATGAAAATCTCCTTTCACCGAAACCCTTGTCTTCTCCAATCTTTTCTCGTGTAATTCTTTGCTTACCAAAAAGTTCTCTAATTCATCGTGAAAACTCATATAAATAGTGAAAATTCATTGGTCTCGGTTGGAAATATCCAAAATGCCCCTCCAGGTCTCACATAGTAAGAAATCAGGAAAACAAGGAAAAACAGTGTCAATAGCCAACACAGCCTGTGTTAGGTAACACAGGTGGCCGTGTTGGCCTCCTGCCTCATCCCATCAACTTTTAGCTCCCAGACTTGTTGACACGACCTCCTGTGTCAGCCCCCTGGCATCTTACTTTTGAAACTCCTATCATCCTGACACGGCCCGTGTCAGGTGACACGGGTGGCCATGTCAGGCCTCCCATAACATGATTTTTCCACTTCCTCCAAAACTCTAAGTTTTACATTTTTTCGCATTGATTTGTCCTAATTTATTCTTCTGAGCCTACAAAAACTAAAACATACAACCAATGTATAAAATATGGAGAAATGAAATAAAAAGCTAGACAATATAAAGAAAATATAACTAAAATCAACGATAAATAACGATGTAAAAACCACTTATAATCATTTATGTTTTGAGCATTTACATTTCATGTCATTTATATTTATGTCTTTTTCTCTTTGCTCCTTGGTAATTTCTTCTTCTTTTCATCAAAATACATTAATAAAGGAAAAACCTTAATAAAATTGGATCTGATCATTTGGACTATTGGTTACTATCGATTGCTTAAGGGGATTGGACTTTTAGACTTAGGATAGATCCCTAGTTTGGGTTTTCATGTTATACATTGAGATTCATCTGAACCATGTATTTGAGGCCTTGGGAATTCATCTGAGACCTTTAGTTTTATCTGGTGTTTTATATTTCATATGATGTAGAAATTGTTATCTGAGACTTTGGTTTTCATCTGATGTTTGAGATTTTCATCTAACACATTTGATTTCATCTGATGCTTTTGATTCTATTTGGATATTGCTTGCTTATTTTGTGGTTAAATCCAAAGGGAAAATAATGCTTCATCTTGACCAATGTCAAATGTGTGCTCTTCTTATGGTTATTTCACTTGCACATACAAAGGCGTTCTCTTGGGCTACCTTACAACAAGACCATTTATTTTTTGCAATTTACGTTTATGCTTTAGGATATTCTCTCCATCTCCTCCCTTTCTTTAATTCTTAAAATCTTCTCCCTATTTTAAAATCTTCTTGTTTTCAAACTTGAAAGCTCTTTCTCAATAAACCTTGACTTTGTCAAGTGATTTTCAAAACTCTCTTTCCTAATAAATGCTAAGACATCTTAAGCATATAAAAATCTTTTCAAAAGACTAAAAAACACCAAACTCATTCAAATATTTTGTTCCCTTTTGTAGCGGTAGAAATATTGAGACTAAGCCATTGGATTGACTCAACTCGCACAGATCAAATAAAAACTGCCACCATGCTTTATTGTTTCTAGAGGAATGAGAAAAGAGCAAATAAACCAAAAAGAGGGGGAGAGAATCTAAGTTCGGGGGTTGGTTATGGAAAGGGAAGGTATTAGCACCCTAAACATCTACAATACTCCACAGGAACCTCTTTGAAAATTTGTGTATTTTGGCTATAAGTGTTGTGTAAAAATAGATGATCGAGGTAAGAAAAGAAATATTTTTACAATTTTTGCACCCGCCGCAGTTATAAACCTTTAGTGCCTACGTACCACCTTCCGTGCAATAGGGGATCAAGGTACTCGTAATTCACCTTTAAAAATTTTAAAACACTAATTTGTTGGTTAATTTAAAGAGATGAGACATCATCGTCTTATCCGAGTGGAAGAACAAACTTACTACCCACAATTATGAGAAAGGAGAATTTGCGTCATCTCAAAGTAGAGGATATGGATTATATTTTAAAATCAACAAAGTCTCACTCAACACCCAAGTGGAAAATATCTCGCTTCACTACACGTCGTAGAAGTATAGTAGCTCACATCACACAAGGATTAACAAGAGTCTGATCTTTTGAGAAAATTTTAAAGTAAAGAGCTAAAGTGGCAAAATGGTTTGAATGAGATTGATTGAATTTTAGTCTTCTCACAAAAATGTCAAAGTATGATTAAGTTGGTTAAAATTTGATTAACAAAATGGTTTTGAAAAGGCATGGACCTAAGTCCAAGTTTATTGTGAAAGCGATTCAAGTTTAAAAACAAGAATAGTTTTGAAAAGGAGGGAGAAGATTTTTGAAATTAAAGAAGATGAGAGGAGATGAAGGGGATATCCTAAAGCATAAGGTAGAAGCCAGGGAAAAGAAACGTCTAACCAACAAGAAGCAAACATTTGACACAATGAGTCAATGTAGAATTCCCATCCTTTGGATTGAAATCAAACAAGAAAATATAATAAAACTCTTAAGGAAACCAAGCTTTAAATGCATTAAGTCTTCATAAAAATTGGGCAGAGTAACGGTTGTATACATATGAATTCCCAATCACAGACAAAACAGATAATCAGAAGAATCTGCACATAAAGAAACAAACAACCCAATGTCTCGGGGTAAACCCCAAGAACTCCAGACAAAATAACAGTAGAAGTCACAAGGTCTCAATGGTGGTCAAGGTCTCTAATCCTAAGTCCAAGAAGTTTATAACTCCAAAATGTCATGGATAGTAACCAAATAGTCCAATTAACATTAAAGCTTTTTATTGTTCAAGTTAGTTATTAAGTATCTTCAAAAAGAAAATGAAAGCTCAAGTGAGAAAAATAAAAATGACATAAAGATAGATGCTCAAGTGAGCAAAGATGAAAATAATATGAAATGAAAATGCTAAAATAAATGGTGTGTAAAAGTAAAAACATAAAGTAAAAGCATAAAAATAAAATGCAATTGTTAATGAGTTAGAAATTAAAGGTTAGTTGAATGACCATCTTGAATCTTGAATTTGAAAACTCATTAGAAGATTGATAAAATCAAAGCCTCTCAACAACAAGTTTCATTTGCTTTTTGTCAAGTATATCATTCATTTCAAATTCTCAAAGCAATAACAAATGATCAATGATGTTTAAATGATTCGTTTAGTCCAAAATTTATGAAGATTCATTAGAGGATTGATAAGACCAAAGCCTCATAACAATGAACCTCAAGGTTGTTGGATCAAAGGTTTCAAATTAAACATGCTTGGGCTTGTAAACATAGGTTTGGGCCACGAATGATCATTTCTCGAATAGAGACAAAATTTAGCGCTATATTGAGAAATCGTAAGTGGACTTATATGGAAGTCACACTTATTTTGAGGCCGGACAATAGCAATCTATGTGCCATATGTTTGGAGAGATGATATGTAGATCATCCTTTAAAAACATGTAGCACATGTAAGAAAAGGATAAGATGAAGAGGGAGCGGAAATATTTGAATAAATTTTTTTAATCAAACTATCATTAAAATCATCAATCCATTTTGATGGAGTTAAAATCAACACCCAAGATCTAATGATGTTAATAAAGTTCATGATAAACAATTACATAGCCAGAATATATTAAAATAAATAAATTGTATTTAATGAATAAAATAAAAAGGAAAATGATTTTTAAATTGTTTTTAAAATGAAAATAAAAGGCAAAATAGCAAGCTATATATAAAGTATCAAATAAAAATTAAAAGAGACTATAGAAAAGTCAGAAATGATTCCAAATATTTTTATAATTTTTTCCATAATTTTTTTAATAGAAAAAACATTTTTAAATTGATTAAAATCATTTAAATAAATGGAAAAATGATCAAAAATAGTAGAAGTCAAAATAAAATTTTAGAAAAATTTCAGAAAGTCTGAAATATTGAAAATGATTTTTATAAAACTTTTTGGAATTTAAAAATATCAAAAGGTATTTTTAAATAATTAGAAACAAGTCAAAATAAGGGAAAAATTATAAAAAATACCAAATCTAAAAATAAAATCATGAAAAAATTAAAATAAGAAAGACAAGATTTGAAAATATTTTGTGAATTATTTCATAATTTTTGAGTCAGAAATGAATTTTCTATGATTTTTTAAAGTTCAAAATAATTAAAACAAAAAAAAAATCAGAAAATAAAATAACAAACCAAAAAAATGTGAACCATATGATCATTGTCAAATCGTGTTAGTAAACAGATTTAATGGATCTGGCGCGTTGTGCATGTCATGGACTTTTTTGGATATTACACCTAATCATTTTTTATTAAATAAAAATAACATAAAATGTGGCACGTTGGATGGAGTCTGACTTACTAAAGTAATCAGATCCGAGGGCTCACAACACATGCGCATGGTAAAGTGAAACACCAAATCTATTTCAAAAAAATAATGTGACTAAATGTCATTGGTTGAAGACAGACATGTCATCGTCTTCAACCTCCAACCAAACTCAAATCGAATTCCACAAACTGTAAAATTAGCAAACTAGACTGGTACCATTAGATTCGTCTCTTCAAGAGGATTCTAATGGTACCATCGTGACAAACTTATATAAACTGAGCAAGGTTTAAATTGAGAAAATACGGAAATAATTGCGAGCACGGAATTTTGGAATGTCTCACTCAAATCTCAATGAAATTGTAAATTGTAAAAAGCATGAGAATCAGAAGGATGAAGAGAGTAGATTAGTCTTTTATTTGGATCGATTTAACTAATAAATATACCTGAACGAAGTAGCAAAAAGTGGCTCTGAAACTGGACTTCTGTAGATCAATATAGGTCACAATTCTTGAAGGTAAGAGTATGGTTAGCTTCAGAGAAGTCCAATGAAGCTAACTGAATGGAGCTTTTGGTGTTTTGGAGTGAGAATGTAAGAAATCAGAAATTCAAATTCAGAGTTCATGTGGGATATGAACAGGGGTCAATTGGCTATCAAAAGCTTGTGAAAATAGGTAGAGTATGCATCTTATTTATAAGAGAGAATGAGGCAATGCTTAAGTGTGCGAATGAGAGTGTAATTGAGTGAATTCGTGTGAACCTGAAGCATGAGAAATATGTGACTTGTTTAGCATCAAAACTCAATCAAATCCTGCATTTTATGATGCTAAGTGCTTTTGGAATATTGCTAAACATGATTAGAAGCAAAAACGCGTGTAAACTTTGTGTTTAGAAGGCACAATATGGATTTCAAATTCTGACTTTGGAGAAATCTTCATTTTCAAGGTACCTACTTAGAACCCATGGTGTTCATAGCTCAAGGGGTCTTAGGGTATGATTATTGAAGCAGTTGAAAGATAAGGTCACAATATTTGTAATGTGCCAAGAATGAGATCAGATGGATGTTTGAGCTAAAAGTTATGATGAGTCAAAGTTGAGAAAAAGATGCTGACTTTTTGTACTTAGAAAATTCTAAGTTTTTCTTCAAAAGTGACCTATAATGTTTTGAGTTAAAACAAGGTCTTCCTCCAAAATTGAGCTTTGATCATTGATGTTAGCTTGAGGTAGACTTCCTAAAGAGCATTGTGAAACTTGAATCACTCAAAAACACCAAGTATTGAGAAGTTATGGTCTTGTAAATTTGGTGAAAATTCATGAGGTAACTTATAATCTTTTGAGTTCTTAGGGCATCTTCCACTCATTTTCAAGATTTGCACATAAAATAAGAGTTAAATTTAACATCCTTAAGATCATTATGGAAAAATAACAGGCTTAAGAAGATAAAAATTGAACAAGTTATGATCTTTTAAAGTTACATAAGGGAATTTGATGGCCTATCTAGAAGACTTGTAATCTTTCTCAATCATTAGGAATCTTCCATACAAAATTTCATTGAAACTATTAAAGTGATTAGTTTATAACCTCTTAATGAGAAGCGTGTCTTTGGAATCACTCAAAAATCTCAAAAGATGAGCAAGATATAGCCCTTAGAAGTTCAAAACCCTAGCTCATAGAGCACCAAAGTGACTTGGAAACCCCTTTCAATATTGAGAAAATTTCTTGCACAATTACTTTTTCTATGTGAATAGAAGTTGTTGTGGATGATAATAAGGAAAAAATCAACAATAACCACTCCAAAATATTAATAAATGAGAGAGTTATCCACTTGTGATCAAGGAATCAATAACTTGTCCAATTAGGTCAAACTTCTTCAATCAACCCTTGTGTCTTTTGACTTTCTTTGATAAATTAAGGCATGATGAATCATAGTAGACCTTGTCATGATATTAATTTAAAGCATATTAAATGATGAAGCTTGAATCTCAATGAAGCTTTGTTGAAGAAGGCATAGAAATAAACTCATGCACCTATAAATCAACCTGATGAAATGTGTTGTGCCCTCACCTAAAGTATCATCAATTAGAGCAAACATTCATTGCATTTGTTAGTTAAAAGTTAATCAATACAAAAAAAATATGATCACAATATACAAATCAAGGTGCTTGGTGATTCCTCATGAGCAAACCTAAAGATATGGAGAAGAACCAAACCCTAGTGTGATCTTGTTGTGACTGATTTGATATGAGATGATAGAGGAATCTTAGGGGAAGAAATTGGGGTAAAACAGTGTGATATGGTGGAAAAACTGACTATTAATAATGGTTTGTGTTTTTTGTTTGCAAATGTCGCGGTAAGCAAGAGTCGCCACCGACTTTTTATCCAACAAAGGAAAGGGTGAAAAGAACAGAAAAAGACCTTTTTTCGAGATTTTCTGAGTAAGGGGGGTAGATTATGGAAAGGGAAGGTGCTAGCACCCTTTCCATCCGTGGCTTTCCACGGGCTCTTACGTACTTTCTCATTTTCTAAAATTGCTTGTGTTTGTGTGTTTTGAAAAGCTTTGAAAATGCCTTAGTGTGGCGATTCACTTTATAGTAACTCTTGTATCAGTCCTCAAGAGTGTGATAAAGCGTTTAAAACTTTTGTTTGAAAAGTATGTTTGAAAATGTGGTGTGAAAATTTATTTGAGAAAGTACCTAACAGTTATCTACCTACTCGAAAAAAGACTGTTCTTTTCCTCCTTTCCTTTAGGCCGTGTTATCCTACTATTAGTGAGTAGGTAACCCTAGTCGTTGGATGTTTGAGGGACTATCGAAAGGGATATAATGGTCATTGAAGGCAACATGTAAGGATACCTTAGCATTTGTAATGGACTATCATCATAAGATCATTTCCCTTAGGCAACTCGAGGGACATTTTAGAGACTATGATCTTCATGATGACTTTAAATTAAGGGTCTTTGCTAAGAGTACCCCTACGTTCGAGGGAGATGACCATTGTTTCCGAAGGAAACCAAGTGAGGTAATACCTAGGGGTGAAAGTGTGAAAAGTGTGCTTTTTCAAATATATTTATCTTTGACTTTAGTGACCTATTGATTAATTGAGCATACACGCCTAGGTTGCTAACAATTATATACAAAATATAAAACATAAAAGCAAGAAACAGAGGCCTTACGCTATTACAAGGCTTTGGTGTAGATACATAAGAAATTTGACTGAAAAAATAAAGTGTGGAAATAAAACCCTAATTAGGCTATTACAAACTGGGCGCAGTTACATTATTAGTAAAAATTAATTGCACGGTAAAAATAATTACGCGTGAGAATAAAAAACTGAGATAAGTTTGAAACCCTAAAAAACCTAATTTGATCATTGAAAATATTTTTAGGATTTCTTTGAAAAAAATTAGAGTTTGACCAAGTTTTTCTAATTAATTTTAATTAATGAAACAAATTAAAATTGATGAAATTAATTGATTTACAAAAATTAATTTATTGAAAAAATACTAAATCCTATTTTTTTGTGATGTTGGTTTTATGGTTTTGTGAAAAAAAATTAATTTAAGCAAACAAATAAACTAATTTAAATAAAAAAAATTAAAAGGGAAAAAGAGTGAGCCTGAGGGGTGTAAACCCAAATTGGAGGGTGCATGCTGAATTTCTGTTCAAAGCCCAATCCAGTAGGCCCATAGCTGCGTGTGATTCAGTGTGGTTGTCCCAAGAGTGTCCACCATGGGGAGCTTCGTTGGGAGCATTAGATCCAGGCGTTGATTGATCTAAGGATGAGGGTATGGAGGCTTATGGTGTGCGCGCTTGGAAAGGAGGCATTGAATCTGCATAGAAATATTAGGAAAAATAACATGTAGGAGGCAGGGATCGAACCCCTGACCTCATACACATACGCGCGCTGAAAAGCCTTCCCCTTCGCCACTGAGCCAGTTGTTCAATCATTAACATAAACAAGTAATGTGTATTATATGTAAGCATGGTTAGCGGCTGTAGTAAAAATGCACAAGAATTCAAACAGGCCATTTAGGTTTTGACACGCAATCATCTTCTTCGTTGAGACTGTCGTTTTAGCCTAAAGTTTTTACCTACAGACATCGCTGTAGCTACAAACCTACACATCTCAACAATCATAATTACGCAATATAAATTCAAATCAAATACGCAGATCAGTTGGGTTTACTCTCATGAGTACAATGGTACTCATCGTTTGTCCTGATTTTGCCTGAAATGAAAGACCCTAAAAATAAACTTGAAATCCTAACCATGGTATTCAATTAAATATGCATCAAAACATATAATTAATCATGCAAATATGTTCTAAATAATCATACAAACATGAATACGTATTTAAAACTCATTGGTCATGCATATATTTCAAAGACCAATTTCAAGAAAAAATGCAAACCGTGATACCTGTGCTGATCGTTTCTGGAGGTGTTGATGCGTGAGAGTGGTCCAGAAAGCTTCCAAATACGCCTAGGAATGGATTGCAGTCCTTGAAACGCCTTGAATCTCCCTCTATAGAAAAACTCGACCAACACTTTTTGTCAAAATTCTAGACAGTCTTGTGTGTTCTACACGGCCAAAATTCTTCCTCTTTTGATTAGGGTTCATTATGTATATATAGTGGGATGAATTAGGTTAACAAAATTGAACTGAATCTTGAATATTCAGTGAAAAAAATTTGATTTATCTTGCATCTTTTGTTTCTAAAATTGCCAAGTCTCTGTGTTTTTATTCCAATGCGTTTTCTTCTATTTGCCAGCCTGTTTCAATCTTCTTTCGATTATGGGCTTTCTGGCTTGTTTTGGACCAAATCCCATCTTCATTCCTTAGAATGCCTTCGTTTCCATCCTTACTTCAATTCGAACTAATCAGGACTTTCCTCATTAGAACCTTGCTCTCTTTGATGGTCTTGACTTCAAATTGTGCCAGCTTTATTACTAAAGCTCCTTCGATTGGACCCTCATTTGCTTTGATTTCCTTTTTGAAGAGAAGTCTCTGGTCAAATCAGCTCTTGTAGCATTGTGACCCAACAAGGTAAGACTCTGGCCTGGATATATTTTCAGAGTTCCCTCTTGATGGTCTCTTTCGAATGGCCTGGAGGGGGTCCTTCGAAGGGTCCTTGTCCAAGTACCAATCGAAGGGTATTTATTGGAATATCAAATGAAGAGTCTTTTGTCACGGCAATCGAAAGGATTTGACACAATGCCCATCGAAAGGCTTGTCATGAGGCCAATCGAAAGGCCTTTTGCAGCTGTCAGTCGAAGGATGCTATGTATATGGTAATCGAAGAGCGCTATATAGATGGAAATCGAAGGACACTATATAGGTGGTAATCGAAGAGCGCTATATAGATGGCAATCGAAGGACACTACATAGATGGTAATCGAAGGACACTACCTAGATGGTAATCGAAGAGCGCTATATAGATGGCAATCGAAGGACGCTTAGAAACAGGCCAATCGAAGGAAACTTAGAAACAGGCCAATCGAAGGAAACTTAGAAACATCATTTGAAAAATTTCCTTGTCTTTAGGTAAAGGTTGGTAACCACCTATGCAAGAGGAAAATCTTGGAAAAATATGAGAGGGCAAATTTTGGGGTACAATAGCTGCCCCTGTTCAATCTTCTTAAACTTGAGGATGTAGATTGGCTGGTCTGCCTTTCATGATCCGAAGGTGGAAGACGATTGAACACTAAAGTGCCCAGAAATTTGCACTCGTCGGAGATGATACTTGACTGCGTAGATAGCATTGGGAATGGGCTTATAGATGCCATTTGGAAAAGATGACGACAGATCGTCAGAGATGGGCTTAAAGATGCCATCCAAGGAATATGACGGAGAGTCATCAGAGATGGGCTTAAAGATGGAGAGTCATCAGAGATGGGCTTAAAGATGCCATCCAGAACAATGTTGATTTCATGAGATATCCCTTTGTGGGGAATTACCGCTTTTGCTGTTAGAGAGAACTCCACTGAGGAATGTTGGTCTCTGTCTTGGAACATAGGTTTTTTAGGAGCTTCAGTTGTCCATTACACTATTGGGGAATCATCACTTGATTGAAGAGATGGAAGTGAACGACTATCTGGTCGAGATCCAGGCTTTACAGTGACTTGCTGAAGATAATAAGGCTGACTGTTATCTGGCCGTGCTCTAGGATTCACAGTGACTTACTGGGGGATGAGATTAAACTTCTATCTGGTCAGGATCCATGCTTCACAGTGTCTTGAATTGTTGATTGACTAGTATCCGGTCAGTTTCCGGGCTTCATAGCTTCTTTAATTGGAGTAGAAATCTTAGTATCAATTTGACTGGACCAGAGAAAGGTCTCAAGTTGTCTTCAACTGAGATAGAAATCTTAGTATTGATTTGACTAAATCAGGGGAAGGCCTTGAATTAACTTTGACTGGTATATTAATCGGGAGAATCTTAGTATCGATTCAACTGACCCAGACGAAAGTCTTGGAGTATCTTCAATCAGAATAGTAATCAGAGAGATCTTAGTGTCGATCTGGCTGATCCAGAGAAAATCTTAGGTTAAATTTGATTGGAATAGTAATCAGGAGAATCTTAGTAGCGATTCAACTGACCCAGACGAAATTCTTGGTACATCTTCCACTGGCATATCAATCAGAGAGATCTTAGTGTCGACCTGCCTGACCCAAGGAAAATCTTGGGATAACTTTGATTGGCATAATAATCAGGAGAATCTTAGTAGCGATTCAACTGACCCAGACGAAAGTCTTGGAAACTCTTCCACTGGAATAGTAATAAGAGAGATCTTAGTGTCGACCTGTATGACCCAGCGAAAATCTTGGGTTAACTTTGACTGGCATAGTAACCAGGAGAATCTTGGTAGCGATTCAACTGACCCAGACGAAAGTCTTGGTATATCTTCCACTGGCATAATAATCAGAGAGATCTTAGTGTCGACCTGCCTGACCAAGGGAAAATCTTATGAGGACATCCTTCTGAGGAAAATCCTAGAATATTCCTTAGTTATACGTAGCTTGTTGATTTAATCTTTTCCCTGAAAGGTAAAGAGTTAGTCGTATGCAATGTCATGATGTATGAAATGCATTGTGATGATGTTCTCAAAATAAATGATATTGTGTTGTATGCTATATGTATTCGCATGCCATGATGTATGAATATGGGATGCTATTAAGGTATTTCTTAGTCGGGGAAAATAAATCCCAGACTGCTGCCGAAAAGTATTAGGAAGCCGGATTCTTCATTTCCACTGAGGATGGTGAATGAAGTTGACTATGCTGGAGATTTACTCCTTTCTGTTTGCGAATATTCTGCCGGGGAGAGACTCTGTCTGAAAATGACTCTGCGGGGAATAACTCTATTAGCGAGAGGAGATACCATGCTGGAAGATTTTGCCGATTGGAGAAATAAACTCCACCGGGGGATGACCTTCCGTAGCTGGAGAAATGAACTATGTTAGGGATTGAGCTTCCGCATTCATAGAAATAAACTCTGCTCGGGAGAAGGATTTAAAAACCATTTGCAATTATAAAACTCGGCTGGGGAATATAGATATCGGATCTCTGAAGGAACTTTGCTGGGGAAAGTAACTCCTGTTTGGGGAAGCAGATGATAAAACCTTGGTTGCCTCTACTCTGTGGGGAACATAGACGTTACAGGGCGCATGTAGTGACTTCGTCTCAAAACTGTCTCTGTTCCTGTACCTGCTGGGAGGAGTAACTGTCAGAATTACAAATTGTTTTTTTAGATTTCACCCCGTTCCTTAAGTCATAAGAAACTGCCCTCCTGTTTCTTATGCAAATATTTATGAATAGAAATCATATTCAAATGCATATTTCAAGAATAAATCATTGGACGTTTTTTGGAAAATAAAACAGAAAAATAAAAAACAAATGGTTTTGTAAAAATGACTTGTATTAATTTCTGTAGTTTGCCTATAACAGGCGTTGTGTACAAAGAGGCTGACGTTCTAGTAGGAGAACACTGTCGTGGGAGTGAAGACTATACAAAATAGTGTATAAAGAGAAGAAAACATCTATGTGTAATAATCCCATTGAGTTTCAATTCTTCTATTTCCCTTATGTCTTCGAGCGTCTCATCACTTTGCTACTTGTCCGAAGCTGACTGGACTGATCGGTGCCGTTTGAGCTTGATAGTTGATACTGAAGTTTGGTCACAAGGTGATCCAATGGGACATAGTGATACACTTTAAATCCATAAATTTTTCCTGGACCTCCCTTTCGGATTTTCAGTCCACCGTGATACCCTTTTTTTCCTAAGCCGCCTTTTCAGGTTTTCGGCTTGCCGGGTGTACAAATATTTTTTGTTTTCATCCATAATTTTTGCCCGAACCTTTTTGGTTCGCCGGGAAGCCCTTATGTTTTCCTAGGCCAATCAACCTAGCGGGTCTTATTTATGCGTAGTATCTTTTCACTATGTCCGCATTAACAGGGTGAGGAAGGTCGTCACCGTCCATGGTGGTCAGAATCATGGCTCCACCAGAAAATATGCTTTTGATCATAAACGACCCTTCGTATATGGGAGTCCATTTGCCCCTGGACCTCAATAGGTAGGACAACCTCCATGCCGTATACCTGAAAGTAGGGTGTTTCCCTTGTCGATGTTCGTGCATAAGTGCGATAACCATGAAGAGAAAATGGTAACATCTCATGCCAGTCTTTATATGTCATCGCCATCTTCTGTATGATTTTCTTGATGTTCTTGTTAGCAGCCTCCACAATGCCATTCATCTTCAGCCGGTAGGGGGAAGAATTATGATGCTGGATCTTGAATTGTTTACAGAGTTCGGTGATCATCGTATTATTGAGATTCGTACCATTGTCAGTGATGAGTCTCTCTGGAACACCGTACCGGAAAATCAGGTTATGCTTGATAAACCGCGCCACAACGTTCTTGGTAACAGTAGCAAAAGAGACAGCTTCAACCCAATTCATGAAGTAATCGATGGACACCAGGAGAAAGCGATGCCCATTGGAAGCGGTAGGTCTAATCTCTCCGATCATGTCAATGCCCCACATTGCAAAGGGCCAAGGAGCTGTCAAGACGTTCAAAGGGAATAGAGGTACATGTACCTTATCAGCATAGATCTGGAATTTGTGACAAGTTCGGGAATACTGATAGTAGTTGTTTCCATAGTGGACCAATAGTATCCTGCCCGTAGGATCTTTTTAGCCATGGTATGTCCACTCGAATGGGTTTCGAAGGTACCTTCGTGTAGATCTGTCATAATTCTCTATGATTCGCTCTTATCTATGCACCAAAGTAAAGTAGAGTCATGGTTGCGCTTATAGAGGATTCCATTACTGAGGAAGAACTTTACGGTGAACCTTCTTAGCAACTTATTATCATTGACAAATTCCCCCTTGGGATACTCTTGAGCCTTGAGATACCTCTTCACTTCATAGAACCAAGGTTTGTCTGCTACTTCTTTAGTGTCAATCTCATAGCATTATGCTGGTTCATCCAACCTCTCAATAGTGATTCGAGGAGCCTCGTTGTCCCACCTGACCTTGAACATAGATGACATGGTAGCTAGCGCGTCCGCTAACTGATTCTCTTCTCGTGGAAAATGTTCAAAGGTGACCTCTCCAAAGTGTGGAAGCAATGACAGAACATGCTCTTTGTATGGGATGAGATTAGGGTGCTTCGTATCCCACTCTCCTTTAATCTGACTTATTACCAAAGCTGAATCCCCGAAAACACTCAAGAACTTAATCCTCAGGTCAATAGGAGCTTTGAGACCCATGATGCACGCTTCATATTCCACCATATTGTTGGTACAGTTGAAATATAATTTGGCGGCAAAAGGAGTATGACAGCCTTCAGGAGATATAATTACGGCACCAATGCCATTGCCAAGTGCATTCGAGGCTCTGTCAAAAACCATAATCCATCGGGATCCTTCTTTAGGTCCTTCATCTGGTCCAGGTTCTTCATAGTCAGTCACTAGCATGATATTCTCGTCCGGAAACTCAAAATTCATGGCCTGGTAGTCATCCACGGCCTGATGAGCCAAATGATCAACTAGCACACTTCCATTGATTTCTTTTTGGGTTGTGTATTGGATATCATATTCAGTCAAGATCATTTTCCATCTTGCTATTCTTTCGAAGAGAGCAGGTTTCTCGAAGATGTACTTAATCGGATCCATCTTAGATATCAGCAAAGTAGTGTGGGTCAACATATACTGTCTCAGTCGGCAAGCATCCCATGCCAAAGTGTAGCAAGTTTTCTCGAGCATCGAGTATCTTGTTTCATAGTCGGTAAACTTTTTGCTAAGGTATTATATTGCATGCTCTTTTCAACCAGACTCGTCATGCTGCCCCATCACACACCCCATTGAATTATCTAGCACTGTTAAGTACATCATCAAAGGTCTTCCTTCAATCGGAGGCATCCGAATTGGTGGTTCCTAAAGGTATTCCTTGATTCTTTCAAAGGCAGTCTGGCATTCGTCATTCTATTTTACCACTTGATCTTTCTTCAGAAGCTTGAAGACTGGCTCACAAGTAGCAGTTAAATGGGAAATGAACCTTGCAATGTAATTTAGTCATCCCAAAAATCCTCCGACCTCCTTCTTAGTGCGAGGAACCGGCATCTCTTGTATAGCCTTCACCTTTGCAGGGTCTACCTAAATGCCCTTGTCACTGATAATGAAACCTAGCAGTTTACCAGACCTTACCCCGAAGGTGCACTTGTTTGGATTCAACCTTAGCTTGTACGTCTTCAACCTATCCAACAACTTTTGTAGATGATCAAAGTGCTCTTCCTCAGTTTGAGACCTGACTATCATGTCATCCACATATACCTCTATCTCATGGTGAATCGTGTCATGAAATAAGGCGACCATGGCTCGCTGATAGGTTGCCCGAACATTCTTTAATCCAAACGACATCACTTTGTAGCAGAAAGTGCCCCATTGCATGATGAAGGTTGTCTTCTCCATATCTTCGGGTGCCATCTTGATCTGATTGTAACCAGAGAAACCATCCATGAAGGAAAAGATCTTGTGCTGTGCGGTGTTGTCAACCAGAACGTCGATGTGGGGGAGGGGAAAGTCATCTTTGGGGCTTGCCCTGTTCAAATCTCTGTAGTCCACACACATTCGTACCTTACCATCTTTTTTAGGCACCGGAACTACGTTGGCCACCCATTAGGGATAAGAGGTGACGACTAAGAAACCAGCGTTGAACTGCTTCATAACTTCTACTTTGATCTTCTCTGACATTTCAGGGCGCATGCAACGGACCTTCTGCTTTACCGGAGGGAAATCTTCTTTAGTTGGCAGACGGTGAACCACAATATCTGTATCCAGTCCTGGCATGTATTCATATGACCAGGCAAAGATCTCGACATAATCATTCAACCTTTGTATCAACCGCTGTTTGACATAAAGCCCCAACCGATCTTGACTTCTTTTCTGTCTACCTCTGTGCCCAAATTTATTGTCTCAACTGGCTCTTCATGAGGCTGTATAGCCCTTTCTTCCTACTGTAACTGTCTAGCATGTTCTCCAGGTGCCTCACAATCTTCCTCACCTTCGTCCTTGGCTTGGTTGATCGGATTTTCGAAGTTATAACTAGAAATAAAAGAACTGTTATCAATAGGATCCAGAGTGGATATGGATCTGCAGTGTGATACGTGAGTGTGTGTAAAAGCATAGCTGTATAGACAAAGTAAAAGTAGAAAAAGAAAAACAGAGAGCGCAAAATTTGTATGCATAGACGTCCAATGCTTTATTAATGCCATATGAAAGTGAAACATGATAACCCTCACAAATAAACTGATGTACCCCGGGTAAGACACATGGCCACAAAGTTATATTGTTTATTACATATCCAAAAAAACAAGAAAGACAATTACTTCTGAACAAAAGTAATCGGTACAAAATCCTTTTCCGTCCAGTTACTGGGTCCACCATTGGTAGTAGGGAAGATCTAGTTGTCCATGTCATTGTCACCGTCTCTGTCTTCTAAAGCGTTGACCCCATGATTGCTGATGCGTAGGGGAGGTCTTCTAGCACAAGCACGTCGAACAACCCTTTGAGCCCTTGAAGAGAAACCCAAACCAAATTTATCAGACTTGTAGGGAATATCAGGGAGATGACCCCAAATGGTAGACCCACCTTATTTGACAACCGCTTTTGAGAAGCCATCTTCAAGGGAGGTATGGTGATCTTAGGCACATTAGTAACATTCTCAGTTGCATCCAGAGTCTGAGGTGCCTCTTCGAAATTCTGGCACGGAGTCTCGATGAACTCACCATCCATTTCCACATATCTGAAGGAATTCAGGTGACTGACCATGTACTCTTTTTCGCCGTGTACAGTGACAATTTTCCCTTTGACTGGGTATTTCATCATTTGATATAAAGTGGATGTAACAACTCTGACCCCATGTATCCAAGGGAAACCCAACAAACAAGAATAAAATGGTATGATATCCATCACATAGAAAGTAGAGCCAAAAGTCTGAGAACCAACCTTTATGGGGACGTCCACCTTCCCGTGCACCATTCTCTTTGAACCGTCAAAAGCCCTCACTAGAATATTGCTGGGCTTCAAAGTCAAATCTTCACAGTCTAGTCTATCCAACACATTCTTAGGCAACACATTTAATGATGAACCAATATCTACCAGGACATGGGCCAAAGTAGTGCCCTTGCATTCGACAGAGACATGCAACGCGTCATTGTGCTTCCTCCCTCTAGGAGTCAAATTAGCATCAAAAAAGCCCAAACCGTTATCAACCGCCAAACTAGCCACACAATCTTCGAATTGGTCAACAGAGGTTTCCTGGGGCGCATGGGAAGTTTTCAGGAACTTCACCAGAGCCTTCGCATGAGCTTCAAAACACAACAACAAGGCTAGCATAGAGATCTTTGAAGGGGTCTGCCCCAGCTGTACGACCATATTGTAGTCGCTTTTCGTGATAATTTTCAAAATTTCTTCCATTTCTTGCTTGGAAGCCTCTAGAATAGATACCGAATGCGCCTTTGTCTGGACAGGCTCAACCAGTATGTCTTTTCCCCGAGTCTCAGTTGACTCGGTGATAGGGGTGTCAGCAGGGGTAATCACAGGGATTGTAGTAGTAGTGTTAGCATGAATGAAAGTAGGAATGATCACGGGATCAATAACAACTTTCAGAGGAGAAATCTCAGGGGAAAACACTCTTCCAATTCTAGTTATTTTGCTGGTCCCAACAATGTTGACAATGTCGGGATCAACATTCTCAAAAACTTGCTCTTCAACAGCCAGCCAATCTTGCTTGACGCCGTGGTAGTAGACGTCACCCCCGTAGTTCCAAGGAACAGTTTTGTCTGAGGAGTATAGGATTGGCCCTGGCCTAGTAATTATCAACGGAGTAACCTTCAGAGTAGATGTAATCCTGACGGGTCTTTTGGTGGAGACCCTGGGAGGATTGGTGGAAATGGTTATTATTGAAACATCTCTATAAGCAATAGTCGGGACGAGATTCTTCTCAATCAAAATCTCTCTATCATCCATCAGGCGTTGAACACCTGCCTTTAACAAATGACAACCAGTCGGTAGAGATAAACAGAAGTGGCAACCTTCGCCACAACCCGAAAATAAACCGGCCTTCAACAAGTTCCACTTAACGGTCAAGAGAGGAGTAACGAGCTCTTCAACAGTAGTAACAAACATATTATCTTCATTAGCGTTAACACCACGGTCGTGCTTGGGCATAGGAGCGGTGATAACATTTGGAATTTCGGGGGCGTCAAACTCAATTTCCTTCACATTGATAAGGTCTTGTACCCTGTTTTTCAAAGCCAAGTAGTCGTTTGTATCATGACTTGGACTTTCCGAATGATAAGCACAACGAGAATTTGGATTGCAGCGGGGAGAGGTGGTGTTGGGATTCTTTGGTGCTTCCCGCAGGGTTACTAGATTAGACTTCAACAGACGAGGAAAAACTTAGGATAAAGTCATATTTATCCAGGTGAGCTGTCTTACCTGCTTTTCTGTTCTCTGCTGATTATTCCTCTGTTGAGTGGGTGCAGGCTTAGGGATCATGACAGCTCCTACTGTTGGATGGTGTTCGGTTTTGTCCTGATTCTTTTGACTGTACACAACATTAACCTCTTTCTTCCTAGAAAATGGCTTCCTTACGGCACTAGAGGATGCTTCCTTTTGGATCTTACCATTTTTAATTCCAGCTTCCACTCTTTCCCCCGTCAAGATTAATTCAGTGAAGCCGGCTGAAGAGCTTCCAATCAGGTGATTAAAGGATGGATCAGACAGGGTTCCCAGAAACATATCCACTAACTCCCTATCAGACAGGGGAGGCTGGACTCTTCCTGCTAAGTCTCTCCATTTCTGAGCGTAGTCTTTAAAACCCTCGCTCGAACCCATAGCCATACTTTGGAGTTGAGTACGGGTGGGAGCAAGGTATGCATTGTACTGACACTTCTTATAGAAAGCATCGGCTAGGTCTTCCCAATTATGGATGTTAGCCATCTCCAACTGATAGAACCAATCTAGCCGAGTTCCAGATAGACTATCCTGAAAGAAATGGACCCATAAGTCTCTGTCAGCAGTGTGAGGCTGTATCTTCCTCACATAAGATCGGAGGTGCATCTTGGGACACAAAACTCCGTTGTACTTAGAAAACACTGGTGCCTTGAACTTTGGAGGAATAACAATCCCAAACACCAAACCCAACTCCTTAAAGTCCAGCCCAAGCACTTTCTGAATCTCCATTGCACTAGACGCTCTTCCAGCTGTTTGTACTTTTCGTCAGCTGGAGGATACTTCTCTTCATTGTAATCAGTATCGTTATCAGATTCCCCCGGACTAGGATCTACATCTCTTGTCTCACCCACTTGGTTCTCTCCTTCCTTGGATGAAGTGGTCAGATCAACCATTTGCTTCAACGGTCCCTTGAATCTTCTTCCTAGATTTACCATACTAGCTGTCCTTCTTGGCTTCATGGTCATGTCTTTAACAATCAGGGCTTTCAGTTTATCTTTCCCTTTGGCTAGAGCCATGATCATCTATTGGAATTGTTCGTTCTGAGTCTGTAAGTCCTTCGCAGTTTGTTCGAGAGCTATTGCTGAAATAAACAACGAAGAGGATGAGAAACCTGCTTTGACACCTATTTATGCAATGATATGTATGATATGTGTATGCAATGATTTCAAGGTTTTCGGGAAATTTAAATTTGTGAACCAAAATGAAACAAAGATTTTATTAGTAGAATTCAAAGTACAATTGCCTTTTAGGCGTTTCAATTGAAGGTTCAAAAAACTTAAAACAAAATCAGGTTTCCCATGGGCGCTTCCTCTTCGCGCCGAAATAGACATTGAGGCTTCTTTCCTCATGAAGTTGCTTTGTGAGCTCTAAAACCTTCCTATCATGGGCATAAAAATGGTCTCTAAAGGTATCCCTCTCCTTCTTCAGCTGAATCCAGGCTCTTTGTAATTCCTCAAGATCAGTGGGAATGTCAGGATGAAGAACCATATAGGGAATATCCCCTTCAGTAATGGGCTCCACAATCACTGGTAAGATGGCTACATATGGCATCATAAGATTCTGAGCACGAGCTCGTACCCATTGGAGATAAGGTTCCATAGGAATGGAAGTCTTTGGCCCCAGAGTCTTGACATCAAATCTGTTTACCATGCCCCAAGCTCGTATGAACCTCTGGCGGTACCCTTAAACATCATCCTCATAGTTAAACACAACACCTTGGATAAACATCTCGTGAGGACCATCCCTTAGAGTGTAACCAAATTGTTGCAGAGCTAGAGAAGGATTATAGGTTATGCCTCCCCTAATGCCAAGTAGTGGGACATTAGGGAATTCCTCGTAGCAGTCAATAATAGAGACATTTCCCATAGATCGGGAATACCAAAAAATATTCGTGTGAGAAAGAGACATTATCATTTGCGACCAACCCAAACCTTCTTCATTCTTCAGTACTGCTTTAGGGAGGTGAGAAATAAACCACCTCGAAAGCAATGACACGCAGCACATAAGAATCCCTCTTTTGTTGGTGGTACGAGTGTGGAAGGTATGCAAGATATCTCCAAGTAAAGTGGGCACAGGGTTGCAAGAAAGGAAGACCTTGACAGCGTTCACATCTATGAGTAAGTCCAGATTAGGGAACAATACTAACCCATAGATGAGAAGGGCCAATACCTCCTCAAAAGCCTGGAAGTCCAGATCATCCCAAAACAGCTGAGCCTTCTCTATTAGCAACTTGGCTAGAAAACCCTTAACACTGCTTCTTATTTCCCAGTTGGATACAACATCAGACCGTTTCAGGTGTAAAGCTGCTGCAATAACCTCTGGCTTCAGAGCTTCTTCCAAGCCGGTGAAAGGAAACTGATCTAAAATAGGTATACCCAATATCTGAGAGAACTCTTCCATGGTGGGTACCAACTGATAGTCTGGAAAGGTGAAGCAATGATGCTTAGGGTCAAAGAACTGAAAGATCACACTCATTATCTTCTCGTCAAAACCTGAGGTAACCAGATTGAGGAGTCGAACATAGTTCTTGGTGAATGAAGAAGTCTCAGAAACCATGGATACTAGCTCTTTGAGTTGGAGATGTATTCTCACAAAGCTGATTCAGATGGTATTTCTATGAACGGAAGCCATGATCTGCAAAACAGAACAAAGATAAATTCCCTTGATCCTTGAAATGGTTAGTGTAATGAAGAATGAATGTTTATGATGCATGATGTAATGTTTAAGAAAATTAATCATACACAAGCAAAGCACACAAGACCTTAGGTTTAGGCTTGCATGGGGTTTATAGGTAAATACCCTCTTGAAGTTTAGTTGGTTTCAAACCTGTCCTAGAAATAGTAACTGGGTTCTAAGGAATCTCAATATCACTGATCTATCTTTATTAGTATTATTTCGGCTTAGCAATCTTTTCTTGCGACCGAAATATCCCAAATGTCCGACCTCAATGAGTGTAGTATCGAGTATCAACCAATTCCCAGCTTTACACCGAGACCGGCTATCTCACTACTTTCTAATGGCCAAGTTTGTTCAACTAAGGTTCTAAGGTTCGTTAGTGCTTCACGACACCACACAGCGGCCCCGTATTCTCCTCGATTCGACACAAGGGATACCGGTACTGACCAAAGTGTCACACCAACACAACCATCACTTCAACCATATCGGTCTATGCCGTACAATCTCCACGATCTATTGCTGTTTACCTAAAAAGATGCCCCAGATCCGGGTATGGGATCTATAGTAACCCAAACAATACCCTCAAAGATAAATCAGTCAAGGCAAACAAAGAAATCAATTTTAAAATGATCTAGACCCTAAAGTAAACCCCACTTTATAACATTCCCCAGTCGAGTCGCCAGTTCTGTGATACGGTGGCAGAACCGACTGTTAATACTGGTTTGCGTTTTTTGTTTGCAAATGTCGCGGTAAGCAAGAGTCGCCACCAAATTTTCTTTTATCCAACAAAGGAAAGGGTGAAAAGAACAGAAAAAGACATTTTTTCGAGATTTTCTGATTAAGGGGGGTAGATTATGGAAAGGAAAGGTGCTAGCACCCTTTCCATCCGTGGTTTTCCACGGGCTCTTAGGTACTTGCTCATTTTCTAAAATTTCTTGTGTTTGTGTGTTTTGAAAAGCTTTGAAAATGCCTTAGTGCGACGATTCACTTTATGGTAACTCTTGTATCAGTCCTCAAGAGTGTGATAAAGCATTTAAAACTTTTGTTTGAAAAGTATGTTTGAAAATGTGGCGTGAAAATTTATTTGAGAAAGTACCTAACAGTTATCTACCTACTCGAAAAAAGACTGTTCTTTTCCTCCTTTCCTTTAGATTGTGTTATCCTACTATTAGTGAGTAGGTAACCCTAGTCGTTGGATGTTTGAGGGACTATCAAAAGGGACGTAATGGTCATTGAAGGAAACATGTAAGGATACCTTAGCATTTCGAAGGGACTATCATCATAAGATCATTTCTCGTAGGAAACTCGAGTCACATTTTAGGGACTATGATATTTATGATGACTTTAAAATGAGGGTCTTTACTAAAAGTACCCCTATGTTCGAGGGATATGACCATTATTTCCGAAGGCAACCAAGTGAGGTAATACCCTAGGGGTGCAAGTGTGCAAACGTGTGTTTTTTCAGATATATTTATCTTTGACTTTAGTGACCTATTGATTAATCGAGCATACACGCCTAGGTTGCTAACAATTATATACAAAATATAAAACATAAAAGCAAGAAACAGAGGCCCTACACTATTACAATGATTTGGTGTAGATGCATAAGAAATTTGACTGAAAAAGTAAAGTGCGAAAATAAAACCCTAATTAAGCTATTACAAACTGGGCGCAATTACATCAATAGTAAAAATTAATCGTACGGTAAAAATAATTACGCGTGAGAATAAAAAACTGAGATAAGTTTGAAACCCTAAAAAACCTAATTTGATCATTGAAAATATTTTTAGGATTTCTTTGAAAAAAAATTAGAGTTTGACCTAGTTTTTCTAATTAATTTTAATTAATGAAACAAATTAAAATTGATGAAATTAATTGATTTACAAAAATTAATTTATTGAAAAAATACTAAAAAAAATACTAAATTCTATTTTTTTTTTATGTTGGTTTTATGTTTGTATGAAAAAAAATAATTTAAGCAAACAAATAAACTAATTTAAATAAAACAAAATTAAAAGGGAAAAAGAGTGAGCCTGAGGGGGTGTAAATCCAAATTGGAGGGTGCATGCTGAATTTCTGTTCAAAGCCCAATCCAGTAGGCCCATAGCTACGTGTGATTCAGTGTGGTTGTCTCAGGAGTGTCCACCATGGGGAGCTTTGTTGGGAGCATTGGATCCAGGCGTTGATTGATCCAAGGATGAGGGTCTGAAGGCTTATGGTGTGCGCACTTGGAAAGGAGACATTGAATCTGCATAGAAATATTAGGAAAAATAACATGTAGGAGGCAGGGATCGAACCCCTGACCTCTTACACACGCACGCTGAAAAGCCTTCCCCTTCGCCACTGAGCCAATTGTTCAATCATTAACATAAACAAGTAATATGTATTATATGTAATCAAGATTAGTGGCTGTAGTAAAAATGCACAAGAATTGAAACGTGCTATTCAGGTCTTGACACACAGTCATCTTCTTCGTTGAGACTGTAGTTTTAGCCTAAAGATTTTACCTACAGACAGCGCTGTAGCTACAAACCTGCACATCTCAAAAATCATAATTACGCAATATAAATTCAAATCAAATACGTAGATCAATTGGGTTTAGTTTTGTGAGTATAATGGTACTCATCGTTTGTCTTGCTTTTGCCTGAAACGAAAGACCCTAAAAATAACCTTGAAACCCTAACCATGGTATTCAATCAAATATGCATTAAAACATATAATTAATCATGCAGATAAGTTCTAAATACTCATACAAACATGAATACATATTTAAAACTCATTGATCATGCATATATTTCAAAGACCAGTTTCAAGAAAAAGTGCAAACCGTGATACCTGCGCTGAACGTTCCTGGAGGTGTTGATGCGCGAGAGTGGTCCAGAAAGCTTCCAAATACGCCTAAGAATGGATTGCAGTCCTTGAAACACCTTGAATCTCCGTCTAGAGCAAAACTCGATCAACACTTTTCATCAAAATTCTGGACAGTCTTGTGTGTTCTACACGGCCAAAATTCTTCCTCTTTTGATCAGGGTTCATTATGTATATATAGTGGGATGAATTAGGTTAACAAAATTGAACTGAATCTTGAAGATTAGGTGAAAAATATTTTATTTATATTGCATCTTTTGTTTCTAAAATGGCCAAGTCTCTGTGTTTTTATTCCAATGTGTTTTCTTCTATTTGCCATCCTGTTTCAATCTTCTTTCGATTATGGGCTTTCTGGCTTGTTTTGGACCAAATCCCATCTTCATTCCTTCAAATGCCTTTCTTGCCAGCCTTACTTCAATTCGAACTAATCAGGACTTTCCTCATTAGAACCTTGCTCTCTTTGATGGTCCTGACTTCAAATTGTGCCAGCTTTAGTACTAAAGCTCCTTTGATTGGACCCTCCTTTACTTCGATTTCCTTTTTGAAGAGAAGTCTCTGGTCGAGTCAGCTCTTGTAGCATTTTGACCCAACAAGGTAATACTCTGGGTTGGAAGGGGTCCTTCGAAGGGTCATTGTCCAAGTACCAATCAAAGGGTATTTATTGGAATATCAAACGAAGCGTCTTTTGTTACGCCAATCGAAAGGCTTAGACACAATGCCCATCGAAAGGCTTGCCATGAGGCCAATCGAAAGGCCTTTTGCATCTTTCAGTCGAAGGACACTATAAATATAGAAATCGAAGAGCTATATATAGATGAAAATCGAAGGACACCATATATATGGTAATCGAAGAGCTCTATATAGATGGAAATCAAAGGACACTACATAGATGGTAATCGAAGGACACTACCTAGATGGTAACCAAAGAGCGCTATATAGATGGAAATCGAAGGACGCTTAGAAACAGGCCAATCGAAGGAAACTTATAAACATGCCAATCGAAGGAAACTTAGAAACATCATTTGAAAATTTTCCTTGTCTTTAGGAAAAGGTTGGTAACCACCTATGCAAGAGGAAAATCATGGAAAAATATGAGAGGGCAAATTTTGGGGTACAACAAACAACTTCCCTTATTTAAGTGTCTTCTATCAGGAGATACGAAGGTTAAAATCTTCATGTCGACGCGATTGAAGATACTTAAATATAAAACAAGCCCTATTTTTGGCCCTAAGATGCCATGCAATGATTATGATTATGCATGTAAACAAACAGATCCAAAGGTGACATGGGACACCACTGGGGAAGCAGAAAATAAAATTTCAAAAGAAAAATTAGACCAGAGAAATAAATCACTGGTAAATAGAAGACTCGACTCTATTAGGGTAAAGACCAAGAAGGAGACAAAGTAACATCAACTCAAATATTGAGGAGTGAAAATAAAGGATATCAGTGGTCGACAGATAACTGTAAACTATCCATCACTGAGAAGATAGAAAAAATGGAAACGTCGACCCACAGGGGGAAATAAATGGTAGGATAATATCAACAAATACCAATATTAGGGTAGGTAACAAATGATTGACATTTGTACTTATGACTGGAAACAAATGAACTTCTTTAGAGCAAAGTGAGTCTCAATGACGAACTATCTCCCTTAATGACGAGACTACCATTCATTAGAGTAACAAATCTCAACAACAAACTATCTCCCATAATGACGAGACTATCATTCATCGGAATAACAAATCTCAATAATGAACTATCTCCCATAATGACGAGACTACCATTCATCGGAGTAACAAATATCAACAACGAACTATCTCCCATAATGACGAGACTACCATGGAGTAAACAAATATCAAACAACGAACTATCTCCCATAATGACGAGACTACCATTCATCGGAGTAAACAAATCTCAAACAACAAACTATCTCCCATAATGACGAGACTACCATCCATCAGAGTAAAAAATCTCGACAACAAACTATCTCCCATAATGACGAGACTACCATTCATTGGAGTAACAAATCTCAACAACGAACTATCTCCCATAGTGACGAGACTACCATTCATCGGAGTAACAAATGTCAACAATGAACTATCTCCTATAATGACAAGACAACCATTCATCGGAGTAACATCTCAACAACGAACTATCTCTCATAATGAAGAGACTACCATCCATTGCAGTAACAAATCTCAACAATAAACTATCTCCCAAAATGACGAGACTACCTGTGATACGGTGGCAGAACCGACTGTTTGAATGCTGGTTTGCGTTTTGCATTTTGTGTTCACAAAATGTCGTGGTAAGCAAGAGTCGCCACCGACTTTTATTTCATCCAATCGGAAAGGAAAAAAGTACAGAAAAAAAAATCCTTTTTCGAGATATTATGAGTACGGGGGGTAGATTATAGAAAGGGAAGGTGTTAGCACCCTATCTATCCATGGTTTTCTATGGGCTCTTAGGTACTTGCTCATCTTTTTAAAATTGCTTACATATGTGCTTTGTTTTTGAAAAGAGTTTTAACTTCGTGATAACCCTTGTATCAGTCCTCAAGGGTGTGACGAAGTTGTTTTGAAAATTGTTTTGAAATGTGTAAGTGTGAAAAGTTTTGATTTGAGAAAGTACCTACTAACATCTACCTACTCGAAAAAAGATCGTTTCTATTCTTGTTTCCTTTAGACAGCGCTATCCTACTATTGAGAAATAGGTAGCACCGTCATTGGAGTTGTAAGGGTCAATTTGAAAGGGACGTACGATCACTAAAGCAATGTTAGGATACCTTAGTAATAACCCTAGAGCCTTAAGATCATATTCGAGGCAACATTTCCAAGGCAACATTTCCGAGGCAACATTCAAATGGGACGTTTGATCTTTTTTAGACAGGAGGGTGTCGTACCCCAAATTTTCCCTATCTCTTTATTTTTGGTCTAGCTTTGAACTTTGCATTCCATTTGCATCATTTTATCATTCATTCATTTGTATATCCCACATCTCATGGAATCAGGCGCTTTGGTTTGAAGTATTAGGGCTACGCCCTCTTTTTGTCTAATCTTGTTTTGAGGTTTTCTTATCAGGTAAAAAGGAAGCGCATCTGGTTCTCGATTAGTGGATCGTGGAACGAATTTTGTCATTATGTTACGAGGGTGGTTCTTGCTCAATTTTATCAGAGCCTGGATTAGGGTTTATTTCCCTATGTGTGCTGGTCAAGATGCTAGGGTTTCGAGTTTTTTGGTTTCTGTGAAGATGTTTCTGTCGCCTGCCTCGAGGATGGTTCAAAGCTCAGGACATTAGGCCTTTCTCACAAGGATTCTCAGGGTTTAAGTCCGCACAAGTACAATTGGATCATATTGGATTTTCAAGCATCAAGTCAAAGAGGAAACTATTGAAAGAGCAAAGCAGATAAATTTGTTTTTTTTTTGACAAAATTGAAAAAGAGCAAGTTTGCTTCGATTTAGAGGTTTCGATTGAGCATATGGCTTCCTTCGAGCAAGCTGGATTTAGGGGGGCTTCGATTGAGCATATCGCTTCCTTCGATCAAGCTGGATTTAGAGGTTTCGATTGAGCATATGGCTTCCTTCGATCAAGCTGGACTTAGAGGTTTTGATTGAGCATCTGGCTTCCTTCGAGCAAGCTGGATTTAGGGGCTTTGATTGAGCATCTGGCTTCCTTCGAGCAAGTTGGATTCAGGGGCTTCGATTGAGCATTTGGCTTCCTTAGAGCAAGCTCTGATCCATAAGCTTCGATTAAGAAATTATTTCCTTCATTTTTTTTGCTCCAATTCATAAAGCATTGACCTTCTACTGATTTGCTTTGATTCAGAAGGCAACGAGTTCCTACAGGTTTTCTTTTATTCACAAAGAAGGGGTTCCCTTCATGCTAGCTTCGATTGAACTCCTTCTTTCATGCTATATTCGACTTAACTCCTTCTTCCCTGCTAGCTTCGACTGGGCAATGTTTCCCTTTGAAATAACTAGCTTCGATTCAGATAACAATGGCCTCCTGCAAGTTTGTTTTCATTCACCAAGCAACAACCTCCTACATGAAGACTTCGGCCAAGCTATGGCTTCCTGCATACAAGCTTCGATTGGATAATGGCTCTTCATGCAAGCTTTGTTTAAGCAATGTCCTCTTGCATGCTTTCTTTGATTCACAAAAGTTGTAGCCTCTTGCATGCTTTGTTTCGATTCACAAGAAGTACAACACTCCAAAAACCTACTGTTGCTGCTCCAAAACCTGCTGTTACTGCCAAACCCAAGCCAGTTGTGCTGCCATGCAACAGTCCTGCACCAACTTGCCACAACACTCCAAAAACCTGCTGTTGCTGCTCCAAAACCTGCATTATAACAGTCCAGAGATTACACAAAATTAGAATAAATACAAACTGTATTTGATAAAGCAAAAGAACAGAGTTACCACTTTGGTTTGTTCTGATCCAAGTTTCAACTCATTTTCCCTCTCTTTTTTTTCATCCTCCTCCTCTATATAACAGTGGTATCAACGAAAAGAAAAAGGGGGAGAGGACAGCAGAAAAAAAAACACATAAAAGAACAAAGAGGAAAACTCAGAAGAAACACTAGTAAAAAATCTCTCTGTGAAAAGATTTCGCTGAACTTCCTCCAAAGCCACAAACACGTCATCTCATCCGCTATATTTCAACTGTAAGAGAATCATCACCATACACAACAACATTTTTACATCTCTCTGTTTATGCAATATTCAAAACGCAACAAAGAAGCAACAACAACATCAACGTATACACACCAAAAAACACAAAAGCAGAAGAAGAGCATAATAAAATACAAAGAAGGAAGATCAACATCAAGCACAAGTCTACCATCGTACCTGATTGGAATCTCATCTCGTGTTTTCTATTTGGCATCTTCAAGGCAGTTGCAAGTAAGCTCTTTACCACTTATGTAGTATCTGTTTTTTTGTTGTTTTAGCTTGCAATGAAATAATCATGAAAATCAGAGCTGCAATAATGGTTGAACCAACTAAAACATAAAGTGTTAGAAATCCACATAAAATTCAGAGAAAAAAAACTCATTTAAAAACACGCAAAAAAATCCACACAAAAATTCATTCCTAAACCTCTACCCAATAATCCTTTCAACTGCACAACAACAACAAATCGTGACCTTCCATTAACCTCTTTAAGCATAACCCTAAACCTCACTTCACCAATCCACAACATATCAAAACACCTTTCTATTCCCTTCTTGTAAACAGTGAGATAACCACAAAACCGAATGTGATCCATTTTCAACATTCTCAATCACAAACTCACCAATTGATCCACACCATAACTTCACCATACTCCTTAAATCCAAGCTTCTACCTTCTATCTCTAGGCCCAAACGAAAAGCATGCCTTCACTTATTCCAGGCTCAGTCGAAAGGCATTCCCTCACTGTTTTCAACCTCCAGTCGAAGGACACAACTTGCTGCTTCCTTTGCCCAATAGAAGGACAGGACTTCGCCTCTGCCAAGGCCCAGTCGAAGGACACAACTCGCTGCTGCCTTTGCCCAATCGAAGGACAGGACTTCGCCTCTGCCAAGGCCCAATCGAAAGACGTGACTTTGCTGTTGCCAGCCCCAATCGAAGGAGGCCAACAGAATGCAAATCGAAGGGCGCTTCCCCCCAATTGAAAGACACTTTTTTTCTTCTTACTTTTATCTTATTTTTTCCTTCATATTTTTTATGCCTTTTGATATGTTTGTAATAGCGTAGGTTTTTATCTTTCTGCATCTTCTTACATTGTACAAATGCTAGTAATTAGGCGTATGGCAAGATAAAATCAACAAGTAAACAAACCAATCAAAAATCCAAAAAAAAACACTCTTTAATCATTACTTGAACTTATTTTAAAACTCGCAAAAACACTCAACCAAGCAAAACTCCCCCAAGGGCATGTTATCTCCATTCTACCGCGATACCGGCCGTGCCTATTGCTAGAATGCGTGCGTTAACATCGCCCACTAAAAAACACAAACAAACCAACCATTTTCTAAGAAGAACTATGGTGTTCTGATTCCTTCATTGGATACGTAGGCAAAGGGTCGCGAAACCCTCACGAACGCAATAATCAAAAACCATCCATTTCCCTTTAGCAAGCATAGTTGTAGATAAATACACCCTTTAAAGACAAACAACCAAAATGGATCCCGTTGAGTACAACAGATGCGAGGGGTGCTAATAACTTCCCCCCACATAACCGATTCCCTTACCCTTTCTCTTGGTTGCAAGACCATCTTATCCATTCCCTTGTGGTTTTGTCGATATTTCCCCTTCCTTCGGGATAAATAAAGTTTGGTGGCGGCTCTGTGTTTTCTGTCGGTGGTTTCAGCTGAAGACTCTGCTGGGGACTTTTAGCGAGTCTCTCCTAGTTTTGTTTACTTGTCTTTTGGGTGTTTATTTATTTGCTTTATCTTGATTTACTGTTTTATTTCTTTATTTATTCTTTTGTATATATTGCATATTTGTTGCTACTCACATATTCTGGATATATTGTGTTGTTGGGTTTGATGATTACTTTTGATAAGTCCTCTACCCGGACTTGGGTTACACATAGGATTAGGACGAGCGGTATAGTCATGTTAACTTTGAGGGAGTAATCCCGAAGAAGGAGGCATGAGAATCCCCCACTCAGTGGAGGTCCCCTTGAAAGTAGTGATGTTTACCGAGTAATCGAGAAGACGTTGTTGCTTTCGACCTGGGAGCTCGAGAAGCTGAGGGCCGTAGAACCATTAACCCATCTTGGCCTGTTAGGCGCAATGCGGAGACTGTAATGGAGTAATCCAGAAGTAGTTGTCACGCGATATTGCACTCTAACGAGTTTTTCCTGCGAATATTGCTGATTACCAAGTAATTGGGACGTCGGTAATATCCAAAGGAAGAGTGTAGACTTCGAGAACTCTTTAGAACCTTGTTCGGCAGGTGATAAACCCCTAGTACATACCTTGTGGGTGGTTACTTTGACTCCATGCCTGTGACGTCGAACCTTTGATCCTGTTACTTTCATCCTGTGCAACGGACTACGCAATGGTTATCCAGAATATGTGAAGCTGAGACTTCATGCCATAGCATACCATAACATCACATCATCATGTATATATATCTCATATCTAGAGAAATCAAAAGATAAGTCTTGTTGATATAACTTTTCAAAAGGGAAATTTTTAAAAAAAGGATAGACGAGTCTTTGGGTCTCATTAGAAATGAAGATAAAGCATTCATCCATATTACCATGCATTCATTTTTTCACAACAAAAACTCATTGGGGTCCCTTTTCTCAATCCAGTAAACAACAAAGACGACTCATCCACATCCTTACCATACCAGAGGCAACCAGCAAAGGCTAATGGATCTTTTTGAAGAGAATCAGAATGCACTTCATCGGGATATGGACACTATGGGTACCCGCATGGATCAACTCATGGAAACTCTGTATGCCGTGATTAAGGGTCAAGAAGAACTACACCAGAGTGTTTCCAAGCTTACTACTGCTGCACCTTCCACTTCTTCTAATGGGAGAAATGACAATGCTAATGTTGAGACTCCTACCGGTGCTCCTAGGAATGATGTCGATGATCATTATGATGTTATTGATCTCGATGAACCCTAAGTGAATCTTGCTGCCGGGGTTGCCGAAACTGCGAAGATGTATCATGCCCTTGAAGAGCGACTTAGAGCCATGGAAGGAATCAAGGCGTCTGGATTCAACACTGCTGCAATGTGCCTCATGCCTGGGGTAGTCATTCCTCCCAAGTTCAAAGTCCCAGAGTTCGACAAGTACAAAGGCACTTCTTGCCCAGAGACACATCTCCGTTCCTATTGTCACAAAATGGCGGCCTATGATGGAAATGAACCTTTGCTCATGCATTTCTTTCAGGACAGTTTGACCAGGGCATCCTTGGATTGGTATATGCAATTGGAGAGATCCCATGTCGGTACTTGGGGAGAGCTTGCCGATGCTTTTCTGAAACATTACCATTACAATACTGCTATGGCTCCGAGCCGTACTCAGCTCCAGGGGATGATACAAAAGTCTGAAGAATCTTTCAAAGAATACGCTCAGAGGTGGCGTGAACTGGCTGCAAGGGTCCAACCTCCTCTTTTGGACCGTGAGTTGATTGATCTGTTTATGGGTACTCTACGAGGCCCTTATCTCCAGCATATGCTCAGTAGCACTTATACTTCATTTTCTGATATGGTCATCATTGGTGAACATGTTGAGACATGTATTAAGGCCGGAACGATTCAAGGTGTTCCTAATAATGCTAACAACAATGCAGGCATTAATAGGAAACCATTTTCCGGTTTTATCAAGAAGAAAGAGGGCGAGACCAGTGCCATCACCGTCAACCAAGGAAGATCTCCCACATTTCCTCAAGTCCGATTCCCTTATTTTCCTACACCCGCTCCTGTTCCCAACCAGTTTGTTCCGCAAGTATACGCTGCTACAACTCCAACACCTTGGATGGCCCAACAACGGCCTTTCTCTCCACAACCGCATTATGTTCCACAACAACAGTTTGCACCTCCTACAATTTATCAACAACCGAATCAACATCTCCAAGGCCCAAGAGCTCCTCCAAGACAGAGAGCCCCTGAAAGAAGGTTTAATCTCATTCCCATGTCCTACGCTCAGCTTCTCCCACAGTTACTTGCTAGCCAAATGGTTCAATTGCGCGAACTCGGTCCACCGCCAAATCCTCTCCCTAGGGGATATGATAATAATGCTCATTGTGAATTCCACTCTGGTGCCCCAGGCCATACCATTGAAAATTGTAGAGCTTTAAAGTGCAAAGTTCAAGATCTCATCGATGCGAAAGCCATCAACTTCAACCCTGTTGGTCCGAATGTTCAAAATAATCCTATGCCTCCTCATCAAGGGGGAATAGTCCATGCTATTGAAGAAGTCAATGAACGGGTTTTGGTATCGAAGGTTGATAAAATTAAGATATCTTTGGAAACTGTCAAAGAACTTTTGTTAAAGCATGGAGTGCTACAAGAACTCCATGACTTCTGCTTAACCTGTTCTTCCAAACCAGAAGAGTGTGCTGAGTTGAAGATGGCCATCCAACAGTTGATCGATGAAGGTGTCTTACAGATAGAGAAAGTGTTCCGAGAAGAAGAAATTGATGTTCTGGAAATCCCTTACTATCCGAGAAGTTTTTCAGCCACCCCCAGTATTCCTTTAACAATTCAGGTTCCTATTACCCCCACAATGATTCAAGCTCCTATTCCCCCTCTAAGCAGCAACATGAAGGCAGTTCCATGGGAGTACAATGTAGTCTACATTCATGGAAAGAGGTATGAGTGTCCTCCGGTAGGTGACAAGAATGTTACCAACATTGCGGGAACAAGTAACATGACTCGCAGTGGTCGGATCTTTTCTCCTCCACCCCCACCTCCTAAGGAAACTAATAGTGAAGCTCTAGCTAAGGCTAAGGGAAAGCAAGCAATGGATAATCAACCCGGACTTTCTGAGGGACAAGAAGCGGAGCAACTTTTAAGAATTCTCAAGCGGAGTGATTACAAAGTAGTGGACCAGCTCAATCAGACACCATCCAAGATTTCCATCTTGTCTCTCCTTTTGTGTTCAGAGGCCCACCGCAACGCCTTATTGAAGACCTTATGTTCCGCTCATGTTACCCAAGACATCTCCGTGGCCCAGTTTGAAGGAATAGTCACTAATATTGCTGTGGGAAATTGTTTGGGTTTCTGCAATGATGAACTCCCAATTGAAGGAAGAGCCCATAATAAAGCACTACATGTTTCTATGAAGTGTTTGGACACTGTTTTATCTCGAGTTTTGGTGGATACAGGTTCTTCACTCAATGTGATGCCTAAGGTTACCTTGTTTAAGCTGAATATGGACGGAGTAATGATGAGGCCCTCCACTCTAAATGTTCGGGCGTTTGATGGTTTGAGAAGATCGGTGGATGGAGAAGTTGATTTGCCTGTCAAGATTGGTCCCCACACTTTCTATTTGTCATTCTATGTTATGGACATTCATCCATCCTATACTCGCCTTTTGGGTCATCCATGAATTCATTTAGCAGGAGCTGTGACATCTACCCTTCCTCAACGCCTGGAGTTTGTTGCGAACGACCAAGTTGTCGTTGTTTGTGGTGAAGAAGATATAATGATTAATAATCTGACTACCTACCGTTACGTAGAAGTGGAAGGCGAGGTACAAGAGTTGCCCTTTCAAGCTCTAGAGATTGTTACTGTCGATAAAATCCCCGTCATGGAATGTAAGAAGTCTGGGATACCCCTGGCCTCTTTGAAGGATGCCAAAGCCCTCATAGAAGCTAGACCTCCCCATGACAGTTGGGGAAAATTGATTGAAGTTCCAGAAAAGAAAGATCGTTTCGGTCTTGGGTATCAGCCATCATCCTCCATGCGAGCTGGTTGGGTTCCTCTCAAAGGGCAGTAGGTTACCCCAATTTCTGAAGTGTTCGTCAGTGCTGGTGTGAGCAAAGAAGGACATGTACTCTCCACAGATGCTGAAGGTGACGATGAAGATATTTCAAGATTTATCTATCAAGTTGCGCTGGACCAGGAGCTCAGCAATTGGACTGCCATGGACATCCCTGAAGTTGTTTTCCTTGATGTGTAATTTTCTGTTTCCATTTTAAGTCGTATGTCCTGCCCAAGGCATACTGACAGCTTGTAGAAGGGGCCCCTTATGTTTCAATCTTCGTTTAACATTGAATGAAAAGTCGCACTTTCGCATACAATTTTGTTCTCTGTCTTTTCTTTTACTTTACTTTTTCAAAATAAAAATGGCAATACTTTTCTTTTCTTACTTTAAATTTTCCTTTGCACTTTCTAAAAATAAAACATAAAATCATCGATCATGCAGATCCGTCTCAGACTCCGTTGGAAATGATAATGCTATGGTTCCTTATATCCTTGAGAATTCAGTTGATCATGCTAATGAAGATAATGGGGAAGATTGTGAAGTCCCTGAAGAACTAGCCAGGCTCTTGAGACAGTTAGAGAATGTCATCCAGCCGTATCAAAAAGAAACAGAAGTTGTCAATCTCGGTACTGAAGAGGTAAAAAGAGAAGTCAAGATAGGGGCCGCCTTGCAAAGTGAATAAAAGAAGGGGTTGATTGTATTGCTGCAAGAGTATGCTGACATCTTCGCTTGGTCGTATGAAGACATGCCCGACTTAGACACTGATATAGTAATGCACATATTGCCACTCAAGCCAGAATGTCCTCCTGTAAAGCAAAAACCAAGAAGGACCAGACCTGACATGGCCTTGAAGATCAAAGAAGAGGTTCAGAAACAGCTCGAAGCAGGTTTCCTGTCTGTGATAAATTACCCGCCTTGGATTGCTAACATTGTGCCCATACCTAAGAAGGATGGCAAGGTACGTATGTGTGTTGACTATCGAGACTTGAATAGAGCAAGCCCAAAGGATGATTTCCCGTTGCCTCATATTGATGTATTGGTTTATAATACTGCTCAGTCTTTTGTGTTTTCCTTTATGGATGGTTTCTCTGGATACAATCAGATAAAGATGGCTCCGGAAGACATGGATAAAACAGCTTTCACAACTCCTTGGGGTACCTTTTGCTACAGAGTCATGCCTTTTGGTCTTAAAAACACTGGTGCGACATATCAGCGAGCTATGGTGACTCTCTTTCACGACATGATTCATAAAGAAGTCGAGGTGTATGTGGACGACATGATTGCAAAGTCACAGACTGAGGAAGAACATTTGTTTCATTTGAAGAAGTTGTTTGATCGTTTGCGAAAGTTCAGGTTAAGGCTTAATCCCAACAAATGCACCTTTGGGGTTCGGTCGGGCAAGTTACTTGGTTTTATCGTGAGTCAACGAGGAATTGAAGTAGATCCAGACAAAGTAAAAGCAATACAAGATATACCGGCACCAAAAAATGAGAAGGAAGTGCGAGGTTTCCTTGGGAGGTTGAATTACATAACCAGGTTCATTTCCCATCTCACTGCTACCTGTGAACCCATCTTTAAACTGTTACGCAAGAATTAGGATGTCCACTAGGATGAGAGTTGTCAAGAAGCTTTCGAGAAGATTAAGCAGTATCTTCAAGAACCACCAATACTCATACCACCAGTTCCTGGGAGACCTCTCATTATGTATTTGACTGTGCTTGAAGGATCTATGGGTTGTGTGCTCAGACAACATGATGATACTGGACGAAAAGAACACTCTATTTACTATTTGAGCAAGAAGTTTACTGATTGTGAATCGAGGTATTCCTTACTTGAGAAGACTTGTTGTGCTCTTACGTGGGCAGCCCGACGTTTGAGGCAATATATGTTGACACATTCTACACTTCTGATATCTAAGATGGACCCGATAAAGTACATCTTCGAGAAACCAGCACTTACAGGTAGATTGGCTCGGTGGCAAATGCTTTTGTCCGAGTATGACATCCAGTACGTCACACAAAAGGCCATCAAAGGTAGAATTCTTGCTGATCATCTCGCTCACCAACCATTGGAAGAATATCAGCCCATGAAGTTTGACTTTCCAGACGAGGATATTATGAAACTTGATGTTAATGAAGGACCTGAACCAGGGGAGCGATGGACTCTCACGTTCGATGGTGCGTCAAATGCTATGGGTCACGGTATTGGGGAAGTTCTGACCTCTCCACGCAACACTCATATACCCTTCACTGCCAGATTATGTTTTGATTGCACGAATAATGTCGCTGAGTATGAAGCTTGTGTGATGGGCCTTGGAGCCGCCATTGATTTGAAGATTAAGATTCTTGAAGTTTATGGGGACTCTGCCTTAGTGATACATCAAGTACGGGGTGATTGGGATACACGGCACCCAAATTTAGTTCCATACAGGGATTACATCATTGAGTTGTTGCCCGCTTTCGATGAAGTCACTTTTGAGCACATTCCTAGAGAAGCGAATCAACTAGCAGACGCTCTAGCCGCTTTAGCAGCAATGTTCAAAGTCAATTACCCGAATCATGCACCCAGTATAAGGATCTATCGTTACAAGGAGCCATCACATATTTTCCCTGCTCATTGTCTTACGACTGAAGATGTATCAGACGAAAAGCCGTGGTATTTCGACATCAAAAGATATCTTGAGAAGCAAGAGTACCACGAAGGTGATATGATTTGTGATAAGCAGACTCTCAGAAGGTTGGCATCTAAGTTTTTATTGTCAGGAGACATTCTGTACAAGAGGAACTATGATTCGATTCTGCTCAGATGCGTGGATAGACACAAAGCAGAATCCATTATACGAGAAATACACGAGGGCTCTTTTGGGACTCATGCCAGTGGGAATTCCATGGCCAAGAAAATCCGACGAGCAGGTTATTTCTGGATGACAATAGAAAGTGACTGTTGTGTATATGCCAAAATGTGCCATAAATGTCAGGTTTACGCAGACAGGATACATGTTCCTCCCACTCCTTTGAATGTGATGACTTCACCATGGCCCTTTGCAATGTGGGGCATCGATATGATTGGACGCATCGAGCCAAACACTTCAAATGGACATCGGTTTATCCTCGTTGCTATTGACTACTTCACCAAGTGGGTGGAAGCGGCTTCATACAAAAATGTGACCAAGCAAGTTGTCACTCGTTTCATCAAAAGAGAGATCATATGCCGGTATGGAACTCCTAACAAGATCATCACTGATAACGGGTCAAATCTCAATAACAAGATGATGAAGGAAATGTGTGAAGAATTCAATATCGAGCACCATAATTCGTCACCTTATCGGCCGAAGATGAATGGGGCAGTCGAAGCCGCTAACAAGAACATAAAGAAGATCGTCCAGAAAATGGTGAGAACATACAAAGATTGGCATGAGATGTTGCCTTTTGCCCTGCATGGCTATCGAACTTCGATGCGTACTTCCACTGGGGCAACTCTGTTTTCACTAGTCTATGGTATGGATGCGGTACTCCCAGTTGAAGTGGAGATTCCTTCCTTAAGGGTCCTTATGGATACTAAACTTGATGAAGCAGAATGGATTCAAACGAGACTCGACCAACTCAATCTCATCGAAGAAAAGCGCCTGGCAGCCATTTGTCACGGTCAGTTATACTAACAACGCCTTAAGAGGGCATTTGACAAGAAGATTCGGCCTTGAGAGTTCCACTCAGGTGATCTGGTCTTAAGAAAGATTCTCCCAATCCACACTGATCCAAGAGGCAAGTGGACTCCCAACTATGAGGGACCGTACATCGTGAAGAAAGCTTTCTCAGGAGGTGCTCTAATCCTGACAAACATGGATGGGGAAGACGTTCCACTTCCAGTTAATTTAGACTCAATCAAAAAATACTACGCATGAAAGGACCCGCTAAGTCGAAAACCCGAAAGGGCGGCTTAGGCAAAAGTTAGGGCTAAAAAAAGAAAAAAAAGAGAGAATAACCCGCTAAGTCGAAAACCCGAAAGGGCGGGTTAGGCAAAAATGGGTGTCCCGGTGGATTGAAAACCCGAAAGGGAGATCCAGGCAAAAATTAGGGACAGAAAGCGAGAGACTGCAGTTTGAAGATTCTTCACGTACACCCTCTTAGTGTGGGATGGCCCGATCTAACTATTATCCTTTGGAAGCACGAGACTAGGACGACCTGGGATATGAGAACTATAGCAACATCAGTGTTAACGGAAATTCGAGATTTTCTTATTGCCATTTTACTCGTTGTATTTCTTTTCTTTTCCGCGACTTCCTCATTTAGGAGTTGTTTCTATGTACGAATGCCCATTCACGGGCCAAACTCATTAATAAAATTTTTCCCTTCCATTAAAAATCTTTGTTATGTTCTTTTACTTTATTTTTCGTATGTGAATTGTGATTTAAATTCTTTGTTAAGCATTGCATTGAAAATAATAATCACGAGCTAAGATGTGAAACACTACATTACATGGATGTGAAGGCATCCCAAGGGAATTTTGTGGCGTTCAAGTGTTCGCTCTTCTGGGCAGGTAGCAAGTCATAACGGTCACCTTGACCAAGATTTCATCCTCGTCGCCACCTTACAAATTGACCGAGCGCCCGATCCTCCAACACTGAGAAACTTGGGGAATTCGATGAGATCCATGTCTCTATTCAGTCATTCACAAGTAGTCCAGCAGGTGCAGGAAGTCAGATCAAGCTACTTCTCTTCAGCAAGATTTAATCCCCCAGTGAACTCAACAAGGATATAACTCATTTCTCTCAAATTCAAGCACCAGTCCATATTGGTACCTCAAGATGATGGACAACAGATCCCAATGAGTTTTTGGCACTTTACATACAATAATCATCACAACATACTGCATTGCATCCTCAAACGCATAGCATATCCATGGATCATCATGTCACACTTCAAATGCATATGAAGCATGAGCCAGATCAACCCCAAATCAACAAAATATCCTCACAAAGAATTTCATCCTCATAATTCCCAGTTAACATCTATTATTACATTACCAACTAAAATAAACCATGGTGCCAGTATGTCGTACTTCTCCCCAACTCTCAATGATCATTTTATCTTTCATAGGGTCGTAGGTCGCTCGTAGGTCTTACCATCATGTTATCTTTCATAGGGCCGTAAGTCGCTCGTAGGTCTTACCCTCACGTTATCTTTCATAGGGTCGTAGGTCGCTCGTAGGTCTTACCCTCACGTTATCTTTGCTAGGGTCGTAGGTCACTCGTAGGTCTTACCCTCACGTTATCTTTCATAGGGTCGTAGGTCGCTCGTAGGTCTTACCCTCACGTTATCTTTACTAGGGTCGTAGCTCGCTCTAAGGTCTTACCCTTACGTTATCTTTACTAGGGTCGTAGGTTGTTCGTAGGTCTTACCCTCACGTTATCTTTGTTAGGGTCGTAGGTCGCTCGTAGGTCTTACCCTCACGTTATCTTTTATAGGGTCGTAGATCGCTCGTAGGTCTTACCCTCACGTTATCTTTGCTAGGGTCGTAGGTCACTCGTAGGTCTTACCCTCATGTTATCTTTCATAGGGTCGTAGGTCGCTCGTAGGTCTTACCCTCACGTTATCTTTGCTAGGGTCGTAGGTCGCTCGTAGGTCTTACCCTCACGTTATCTTTCATAGGGTCGTAGGTCGCTCGCAGGTCTTACCCTCACGTTATCTTTGCTAGGGTCGTAGGTCGCTCGTAGGTCTTACCCTCACGTTATCTTTCATAGGGTCGTAGGTCGCTCGTAGGTCTTACCCTCACTTTACCTTTCTCTTGGGTCATAGATTATACGCTGATCTTTACCCATTATCTTTACCTTTCTTTTTGGGTCGTGAAATACCGCTTGATAGGTTTTCTGTCATCATCAAGTTCGACTCATTGCATTTAAGTTATCATTTTGTCAAGTAATTCTACTTTCAGTCATCACGACATCGTCAACCATATCCTTTCAGTCGCTTTACTATTCATTCCCTAAAAAAAAACCTTGTATTGGCACCGTTACCCCAGTACGAGATACCCTTTTTCAACCATGTTTTATCCATCATGACCAGTCCACCAAAAGACCAGTTTGTCTTTCCCTAAGCAGACATTCCCACCAGTGAATAACACTCACACCATCTCTCCAGGGCAATTTTCGGGTCCTAGTATTTAATCATCTTCCACCTCGAACTCTCGAAAGGCTGGCGCCAATCTCGCCTTCAGGTTTAAGACGATTAAATAGGGGCAGCTGTAGTACCCCAAATTTTCCCTATCTCTTTATTTTTGGTCTAGCTTTGAACTTCGCATTCCCTTTGCATCATTTTATCATTCAGTCATTTGCATATCCCACATCTCATGGAATCAGGCGCTTTGGTTTGAAGTATTATGGCTATGCCCTCTTTTTGTCTAATCTTGTTTTGAGGTTTTCTTATCAGGTAAAAAGGAAGCGCATCTGGTTCTCGATTAGTGGATCGTGGAACGAATTTTGTCATCATGTTACGAGGGTAGTTCTTGCTCAATTTTATCAGAGCCTGGATTAGGGTTTATTTCCCTATGTGTGCTGGTCAAGATGTTAGGGTTTCGAGTTTTTTGGTTTCTGTGAAGATGTTTCTGTCGCCTGCCTCGAGGATGGTTCAAAGCTCAGGACATTAGGCCTTTCTCACAAGGATTCTCAGGGTTTAAGTCTGCACAAGTACAATTGGATCATATTGGATTTTCAAGCATCAAGTCAAAGAGGAAACTATTGAAAGAGCAAAGCAGATAAATTTGTTTTTTTTTTGACAAAATTGAAAAAGAGCAAGTTTGCTTTGATTTAGAGGTTTCGATTGAGCATATGGCTTCCTTCGAGCAAGCTGGATTTAGGGGGGCTTCGATTGAGCATATGGCTTCCTTCGATCAAGATGGATTTAGAGGTTTCGATTGAGCATATGGCTTCCTTCGATCAAGCTGGACTTAGAGGTTTCGATTGAGCATCTGGCTTCCTTCGAGCAAGCTGGATTTAGGGGCTTCGATTGAGCATCTGGCTTCCTTCGAGCAAGTTGGATTCAGGGGCTTCGATTGAGCATTTGGCTTCCTTATAGCAAGCTCTGATCCATAAGCTTCGATTAAGAAATTATTTCCTTCATCTGTTTTTGCTCCAATTCATAAAGCATTGACCTTCTACTGATTTGCTTTGATTCAGAAGGCAACGACTTCCTACAGGTTTTCTTTTATTCACAAAGCAGGGGTTCCCTTCATGCTAGCTTCGATTGAACTCCTTCTTTCATGCTAGCTTCGACTTAACTCCTTCTTCCCTGCTAGCTTCGACTGGGCAATATTTCCCTTTGAAACAACTAGCTTCGATTCAGATAACAATGGCCTCCTGCAAGTTTGTTTTGATTCACCAAGCAGCAACCTCCTACATGAAGACTTCGACCAAGCTATGGCTTCCTGCATACAAGCTTCGATTGGATAATGGCTCTTCATGCAAGCTTTGTTTAAGCAATGTCCTCTTGCATGCTTTCTTTGATTCACAAAAGTTGTAGCCTCATGCATGCTTTATTTCGATTCACAAGAAGTACAACACTTCAAAAACCTGCTGTTGCTACTCCAAAACCTGCTGTTACTGCCAAACCCAAGCCAGTTGTGCTGCCATGTAACAGTCCTGCACCAACCTGCCACAACACTCCAAAAACCTGCTGTTGCTGCTCCAAAACCTACATTATAACAGTCCATAGATTACACAAAATTAGAATAAATACAAACTGTGTTTGATAAAGCAAAAGAACAGAGTTACCGCTTTGGTTTGTTCTGATCCAAGTTTCAACTCATTTTCCCTCTCTTTTTTTCATCCTCCTCCTCTATATAACAGTGGTATCAACGAAAAGAAAAAGGGGGAGAGGACAGCAGAAAAAAAACACATAAAAGAACAAAGAGGAAAACTCAGAAGAAACACTGTAAAAAAATCTCTCTGTGAAAAGATTTCGCTGAACTTCCTCCAAAGCCACAACACATCATCTCATCCTCTATATTTCAATTGTAAGAGAATCATCACCATACACAACAACATTTTTACATCTCTCTGTTTATGCAATATTCAAAACGCAACAAAGAAGCAACAACAACATCAACGTATACACACCAAAAAACACAAAAGCAAAAGAAGAGCATAATAAAATACAAAGAAGGAAGATCAGCATCAAGAACGAGTCTACCATCGTACCTGATTGGAATCTCATCTCTGGTTTTCTATTTGGCATCTTCAAGGAAGTTGCAGGTAAGCTCTTTACCACTTATGTAGTATCTGTTTTTTTGTTGTTTTAGCTTGCAATGAAATAATCATGAAAATTAGAGCTGCAATAATGGTTGAACCAACTAAAACATAAAGTGTTAGAAATCCACATAAAATTCACAGAGAAAAAAAACTCATTTAAAAACACGCAAAAAAATCCACACAAAAATTCATTCCTAAACCTCTACCCAATAATCCTTTCAACTGCACAACAACAACAAATCGTGACCTTCCATTAACCTCTTTAAGCATAACCCTAAACCTCACTTCACCAATCCACAACACATCAAAACACCTTTCTATTTCCTTCTTGTAAACAGTGAGATAACCACAAAACCGAATGTGATCCATTTTCAACATTCTCAATCACAAACTCACCAATTGATCCACACCATAACTTCACCATACTCCTTCAATCCAAGCTTTTACCTTCTATCTCTAGGCCCAAAAGAAAAGCATGCCTTCACTGATTCCAGGCTCAATCGAAAGGCATTCCCTCACTACTTTCAACCTCCAGTTGAAGGACACAACTTGCTGCTGCCTTTGCCCAATCGAAGGACAGGACTTCGCCTCTACCAAGGCCCAGTCGAAGGACACAACTCGCTGCTGCCTTTGCCCAATCGAAGGACAGGACTTCGCCTCTGCCAAGGCCCAATCGAAAGACGTGACTTTGTTGTTGCCAGCCCCAATCGAAGGAGGCCAACAAAATGCAAATCGAAGGGCGCTTCCCCCCAATCGAAAGACACTTTTTTTCTTACTTTTATCTTATTTTTTCCTTCATATTTTTTATGCCTTTTGATATGTTTGTAATAGCGTAGGTTTTTATCTTTCTGCATCTTCTTACTTTGTACAAATGCTAGTAATTAGGCGTATGGCAAGATAAAATCAACAAGTAAACAAACCAATCAAAAATCCAAAAAAAACACTCTTTAATCATTACTTGAACTTATTTTAAAACTCGCAAAAACACTCAACCAAGCAAAACTCCCCCAAGGGCATGTTATCTCCATTCTACCGCGATACCGACCGTGCCTATTGCTAGAATGCGTGCGTTAACATCGCCCACTAAAAAACACAAACAAACCAACCATTTTCTAAGAAGAACTACGGTGTTCTGATTCCTTCATTGGATACGTAGGCAAAGGGTCGCGAAACCCTCACGAACGCAATAATCAAAAACCATCCATTTCCCTTTAGCAAGCATAGTTGTAGATAAATACACCCTTTAAAGACAAACAAACAAAATGGATCCCGTTGAGTACAACGGATGCGGGGGGTGCTAATACCTTCCCCCCACATAACCGACTCCCTTACCCTTTCTCTTGGTCGTAAGACCATCTTATCCATTCCCTTGTGGTTTTATCAATATTTCCCCTTCCTTCGGGATAAATAAAGTTCGGTGGCGGCTCTGTGTTTTCTGCCGGTGGTTTCAGAGGCTAACCACTAAGACACCTTATACTTAATGGTCGTTTACAGAAGGCAACTGAAGTGAGAGTATACCCTAAGAGTGATATGTGGGAGTGATTTGTTTTCAGTTATTTATCTTTGCACATTAGGGTTTTCTAACCGTGTTAAATTTGTCATGCATTCTTGTCATACAACCCTATTAGCATACATCTAAACAGTCAAATATTCGCGAGAATTAAAATGCGAGAAATTAAATCTACGCTATTAAAAGGCTTCGGGGAGGGGGATTAATTATATATCCAAAATCCTGGAAAAATGAGATAAGTAAAAAGGTCCTAGATTAAACTATTATAAACCATGAGCAGTTATAAACATATTTGCAAAAATAACTAATACGCGCGCGATGAATCGTATACGGGATAATTAGGGTTTTGACCCTTGCCTAAACCTAATCGCGATTGAAAAAAAAGTTTTTATCATTTAAGAAAGTAATCAAATAGTTAAATTAAGAAGAAAATCCTAAGTTCTAATTAATTTTAAATTTAACAAATAAATTAATTCAATCTAAAACCTATTTTTGTATTTTTATTTTATTTGAGAAAGAAAGAAAAATTAAATCAAGAATTAACCTAATTTTCTAATTGAATTTTAATTATGAATGAAATTAAAGTTGCCCTAAATTAATTAGAAAAATATTTATTAAGAAATAAGTCTTTTTTTTGTGATTTTTGGTTGGTTAATTTTAAAATAAAAGGATTTTTGTGTTGATTAAAAAAAAAACAGAATAATTAAAGAAAAGAAACTAAAGAAAAATAATGGAAATAACTGAGTGGGCTGCTGTCAGCAGATCTGGTTCTGGCTGATGGGTCCAGAAGATGGTGACCCTCAGAAGATGGGGGGCACTGGATCTGATCCTAGCTGGTGGATTAGAAGATGCCGCTCTTCAGAAGATAAGGTGCACTGGATTTGATTCCGACTGATGGGTCCAGAAGGTGATGCGCTGGATCTGGTCCTGGCTAGTGGGTCAGAAGATGCTGATCTTCAGAAGATGAGGTGCACTGGATTTGATTCTGGCTGATGGATCAAGAGGATGATGCACTGGATCTGGTCCTGGCTAATGGATCCAGAAGGTGATGGTCCTCAGAAGGTGCACGTGCTGGCTCTGGTGAAAACAATGGAGAAAATACAAAAGGCGCACGCCTAGGATCGAACCCAGAACAATAAGCTTCTAACTTCCTTCTTCTGACCAATTGCGCTGGATGTTAACTTGTTAATATAATAAAAACAAATAATATATCAGAACAACAGGTTTTTGGCCAGAATAACGCGCCAGAATTTGAATCAACCAATCAGGTTGTGACACACTGTTGTCTTCTTCCCTAGAACCGTCGTTTTAGGTTCTGAAACTTTACCTACAGACGGAGGCCTGTGGCTACAACCTGTGTCATTCAAGAATCAAGCATATGCAATATAAATTCAGTTAGGGACCATGGATCAGCTGGGTTTGCAATTCTGATCATCATGGTACCCATTATCCTGTCTAATTTTGCTTGAAAACCAAAACCCCAAATTGGAGCACGAAACCTTAACAATGGTAAAAACTTATTCTTGCACTGTAACTCAAATTAAACTATCCAGAAACATTGCAAATATGATGATGAATACAAATACACAATTTAAACATGCTGAATATGCAAGAATTACAACAATTTAAGGTGGAGAATTTTGAAAACCGTGAGAGTGATAGGTAGTGATTCTGGATGTTCTGATGCTTACGAACGATTGGGAATATTTCCTGAGACATCCTGGAACAGGCTGCTGGCCTTGAATTGTTCTCAAAGATCCTTTATTCTGAAATCAAAACTTCACTCTTTGCCAAGATTTTTGAGTGTTCTTCTTACAGTCTCACGCCTCCAGCCTCTTTGATTTTGATTTGCAAACCTTTCTTATATAACCTAGAATTAATTAGGTTAATAAACTTGGATTAAAACTTTGCATTTATCCAAAATTTGATTTGATTTTCAATGCATATGATATCTTTCTGTTTTCATGCCAATCATGCCTTTCTTGTACCAATCGCCATTGATATGATTTAATTATGATGCGCCAGCACTATGAGGTTGTGATTCTGTCCACAAATCCAATCAAAACAAATCTTTGCTATTATTTACCAATTATTTGATTTAATTCAATTTTTAATAAATAAAAAATCAAAATAAAATAAATAATGAAGAAAATAACATGTGAGTGCACACTTGGGTCGTGGACCAGGTTATAAGTGAAGTGCAAGCATAAAGAGTTAGGCCCATTTAGCAAAAAATACAAATTTGAGCATATTTGACTTTTGGCAATTTTGCAAAAATGGTCAATTTGGCCAATGCATAACTCCCTTAATTTTGACCCTAGAGAGGTGTTCTTGGACTTTTTAGAAAGCTTAGGATGTCCTCTAAGCCACCCTTTTTGTCTAATCTCAATTGAGTCTTCCATGTTCATGTATGAAGCTTTGGCCCAAAAGGTGTTTTTGTTGACTTTTCAAAATGACCTATAATGTAAAAATTCATATCTTTTTGTGAGTTCATATTCTGAACTTGGGATATGAATATGAATTTTAGGGAATTGCATCCTCTTCAAAATGAGCTTTGGATGGGTCATTTCTGATAAAGAATGAGAAAGTTATGCTTGGTCAAAGTTGAGTTAACTTTTCCTATAAAACCCTAATTTAGCAACTTTTGGGTTTTGATGAATTGTGAGCAATCCTTGAGGAATCATGATCAACCCTTGATCAAATGATGAATAATAATTCAAACTGAGGATGTTGACCAAAAATCTTGAAGTTTGACTGTATGTGGGCCACAGTTGACTTTTGACCTTGTACAATCGATTTTTCAGGCATTTGAGCAATTGGCTGGGAAAACTTCTTCTGCAAGGCTTGAAACATGACATGGATGATCTTGAGAACATATTAGGACAATGGTGATAATTTGAGATCCTTTGTACTTAAGCATCTTGATGAAAAATGAAACCCTAATTTGAAGTAGACTGCCTTAAGAGAGAGTTTGTTTGGTCAACTTTTGAACTTCCTTGAGCAATTTGAGGACCTCACTTGACATGTATTGAGAAATATGGGAGGGATAATTTTGGGGTACAACAGCTGCCCCTGTTCAATCTTCTTAAACTTGAGGATGTAGATTGGCTCGTCTGCCTTTCGTGATCTGAAGGTGGAAGATGATTGGACACTAGAGTGCCCAGAAATTTGCACTCACATGAAGTGATACTTGATTTATGACATATGGAATGGGCTTATAGATGCCATTTGGAAGTTTCTAGAGAATTGTCAGAGATGGGCTTAAAGATGCCATCCGAGGAAGCGTCGATCGCATTAGAGATTCCTTTACGAGATCCTGTATACCTGTTGTTAAGGAGGACTTCGTTGGGGAATGCTGGTCTCTGTCTTGAGGGAAATAGAGTTTTAGGAGCTTCAGTTGTCCGTTACTCAACTGGGGACTAATTTCGGTTTGGGAATCAGAAGTGAACTATGTGTTTGGTCGGGGTATATGTTGCACTGTGACTTTTTGGGGAAATATGAAATCAATTGTGTTTGATCGGGTCCTGGTCTTACAGTGTTGTGGACTGTTGTCTGGGGGTAAGGGAGGAAGAACCCGGATAGTAAGGTTATGAGAAGAAACCTGGATAGTAGGGTTACCTCGAGATGAAAGCCTGGATAGTAGGGCTGTGAGAAGGAACCTGGATAGTAGGGTTACTTCGAGATGAAAGCCTGGATAGTAGGGCTGTGAGAAGGAACCTGGATAGTAGGGTTACTTCGAGATGAAAGCCTGGATAGAAGGTGTGATACGGTGGGAGAACTGGCTGTGGTTTTGCGTTTGTTTTCACAAATGTTTCGGTTGAGCAAGAGTCGCCACCGACTTTTTATTTTATCCTAAGGAAAGGTTTAAAAAGCACAGCAAAAACCTTTGAGATTTTTCTTGGGTTCGGGGAGTAGATTATAGAAAGGGAAGGTATTAGCACCCTTTCTATCCATGGTTATCCATGGGCTCTTAGGTACTTGCTTAGATCAACTTGCCTTGGTTTTCAATTGTTTGAAATGGTGCTTTGTGCGTGGCTTTGAAAATGTTTTGAAAAAGATGCCTTGTCTAGGCTACCCTTGTAACAATTCTTTACTCGAATGTTTTACAAAAGGTGTTTGTCTTTTTGAAAAGATGTTTCAAGGTTTTTTGAAAGTTTGTTTTGAAGGTGCTTGTGAAGTGTGGTTCGAAAATAGGCAAGTGTTTAATTTTGCAAGTTGACAAGTACTTAAGAGCTATCTACCCTAAAGTTCTTAAAGATTTTTGTTATGTTTTAACCCTTTTAACAATTTTGTTCCACCATTGAATTTGGTGGACAATCTTGTGTTAGGATGTGAAAGGGACGAGCGCGGGTCATCGTTTAGACCATAATTGCAATGGTGCCAAGTATCATTGGGCAATTTTCCTTTAAGGGACTTGATCATTTTAGGCAACTTTCGAAAGCGTCATCGAGGGACTATGATCATTTGATTGTTTGTTTTTACCCAAAGAGACCTAACATGCAATATGGCCTAATTTTGAAAGGCAACAAGTGGATGTAACCCTAGGGGTGTTATTGTGCAAGTGTGTTTTATTGCATACAAGAGTTTTTTATTTGAATTAGGTTTTTCTATTTCATTGATTTTATCTTGCCATACACGTCCTAATTACTAGCAATAAGAAGCGGAAATGTAAAATCCTACGCTATTACAACAATTAGAGGAGGGGGATACACATTTGTACATGGGGGGGTTCAACGAGAAAAATAGATAAAAAAGAAAATAGCAAAAAACAAGATATAGAGAGAGAGAGAGGGAGCCCGCGCGCTGCTGGGAGGTCATCAGAAGTTCTGACTCAGATCCGCTGCCAGATGATCAACCTCTTGGTTAAACTGTATGAGTCAGAACTTCTGACTCTGACACCTGCAAAACAGAACCTTGTTAGTGGGGAAATCAGAAGTTCTGATTCCCCTGCGCTGCAAGACAGAAGTTTGTTAGTGGAGAAACCAGAAGTTCTGATTCTGCTGAAAAGGCAATAACACTCAGAGGTTCTGATATCATTGACAGCAAAACAGGCTTCAGATGTGCTAACGCCAAAGTCAGCACTTGGCTTTTCCCTGTACTAATCAGAACATCTGCAATTCTGTTGTTATTCCACAAAACAGGAAACATATTTGGAACAGATCCAGCAAATACAAAAATGTTTCAGAGGTCATAACCAACAAGGTCACAGACAAGTCCTATACTGGCTCAGAACGTTCTGAGGTATGAAAATCCTCAGAACATAAACAGCAACAACATGATATTTACATTATGTTTATTTGAGTATGCACAGCTGATGATGCTTAACAGCGTGATGAGGGTCAGCAGGTGCTTACCTGACTGTTGGAAAAGTTTGTGGGTGAAAGTTAGCTTTTGGCTCTGGTGGTGTTCTGGACAGACTTTCTTTGAAAAGGGTAGGTAAAGGTGTATATATACGTAGGGTCAGAAGTTTGGAAAGGGTGTTTTTTGGTTCACAAAGAAAACTGGGTATTTTGATGAAGTTTGAAGGTAAGAACTTCAAAGTTATGAAACAAACTGGAGATTTTGGCAGAGTTTCAGAACGCTATGTTGCTAAGGGTTGCCGTTTCTCTCTTAGCAATTTTTATGTTTCTTTTTTTGAATGCCCTTTTGCAGTGGTGAAGACTCTCTATTTATAGGCAAAGTTCTTGTGGGTGCCTTGAACATTAAAGCGCCAACAGAGTTTGAATTTGTTCTTTGACAGAAATTCCTGGGAAGTTGTGATAACAGATAGCCTTCAGCCTAGGCTGCAGCAGCAGGCGTAGATTGGGGAGAAGTGACCTCTGAAGTGGGCGGTGGCGCGTAGACCCATGCCAAAATCTGCACAAAAGCGTTTTCCAAGCCACACGTGAATGTTCAGGAGTGGTTGGAAGCATTAATGGGCATTAAATGGTGATAAGACCTATCAACATCAATATTCTGGTAATGGAAACCAATGTTGAATCAGCAGCGTAAACCATGCTCTGGCCTTGGCTTCCTGTTGTCTTAGTAAGCTCTGGAGATTCTCCTGATTTTCTGATACGTTCCTTGGATTTACTTCTGGACCTTCTGGGCTTAGAGATTCTGTATCAGTGTAACACCCACTCTTCTGACCTTTTCATCTTCTGATTTCAGCATGTTCTGAAAGAGCCTTCAGACTTCCCTGCTTCTCTTGCATTCCTTTAGCAAATTCTGACTGAGCTTGTGTAACTGCTGAAGGGGCATGTTCTGTCTGAGGCTTACATACTGAACCACGTTTACAACTTCTGATTGAGCTGATGTAGCTGCTGAAAAGCCAACTTCTGAATACGCTGAGCCAAGCTTGCAACTTCTGACCGTTTTTATTTGGAATTGGTCCAGAAGTTCTGAAGCGCTGATTTTTTTCTTAAACACTCATTTTTTTAGAGAAATGTTCCAAGTACTTAGAATTTGATTTTTTCACCAGATAAAAGCGTTGTTTTTGGAGCTCGTGAGATCATCTTGCTCTTGTAAGTGGCTTGCTTGGGCAAAAAGATAACTCAGGACTTGGATTTGTTTCAGAGGGACCTTGAAAATCCAAGATGGTTTCCTGAAGAAAGAGAGGGCAAATTTTGGGGTACAACAGTTGCCCCTGTTCAATCTTCTTGAACCTGGAGAGTCAGATTGGCAAGTTTTCCTTTCGCGACTCGAAGGTAAAAGGAGATTGGACACTAGAGTCCCCTTAAATTTGCACTCGTCAAAGCAATGGATGCGGAAATGGGCTTAAAGATGCCATTTGGAGATGGGCTTAAAGATGTCATCTGGAAGGGTGGCAGAATCTTGTCGGGGATGGGCTTAAAGATGCCATCTGGAATGAAAATCAGAAAGGTGTCCATGTTTTGAACCATCTCTGAACTGGGGCTTGAATAAGCAATAGATTGACATCCGTACCTGGAGGCATCCGTAAGCTGTTTTCAAAAGTTGCATCTGAACAAGCGATAGATTAACATCCGTTGTTGGGAGGAATCCATAAACTGTTTTCAGAAGTCTTGAGGTTGAATAAGCAACAGAGCAGCATCCGTTGTTGGGAAGCGTCCGTAAACTGTTTTCAAAAGTTGCATCTGAACAAGCGATAGATTAACATCCGTTGTTGGGAAGAATCCATAAACTGTTTTCAGAAGTCTTGAGAAGAATTTGAACAAGCGCTAGGTTAACATCCGTTACTTGGAGAACCCGTGAACTGTTTTCAGAAATCTTGAAGTTGAATAAGCAATAGAGCAGCATCCGTTGTTGGGAAGCGTCCGTAAACTATTTTCAAAAGTTGCATCTGAACAAGCGATAGATTAACATCCGTTGTTGGGAAGAATCCATAAACTGTTTTCAGAAGTCTTAAGAAGAATCTGAACAAGCGCTAGGTTAACATCCGTTACTTGGAGAACCCGTGAACTGTTTTCAGAAATCTTGAAGTTGAATAAGCAATAGAGCAGCATCCGTTGTTGGGAAGCGTCCGTAAACTGTTTTCAAAAGTTGCATCTGAACAAGCGATAGATTAACATCCGTTGTTGGGAAGAATCCATAAACTGTTTTCAGAAGTCTTGAGAAGAATCTGAACAAGCGCTAGGTTAACATCCGTTACTTGGAGAACCCGTGAACTGTTTTCAAAAATCTTGAATTTGGAGAAAGAACCGGCGTAGGGTTCCCTGATGATGAGCTCGTGTAAAACTGCATCTGGATAAATCTGGAATAAGCATTAGAATGTTGCCATGTCTGGGTCACATCTTAAACTATTCCAGGAAAGAAATTCGGGAGATAATGATTTTTGTCTGTCGACTGATCTTACCTGAAAAGGTAAAGGGTTAGTTATATGCAATGTCATGATGCATGATGCAATGTATGTTATATGATATGAATGTAAATGGACGTGCATGTAAGCTGGAGAGCTGTCTTGCAAAGGATAGATGAATCCGAGATGGCTGAAGATAAAAGTATCTTGACTGCTGCCGGGAAGAATAATTCCTGGTTGTTGCTGGAGAATAAGGAGCTTGGGTTGTATACCAATCTTCTGGGGAATTCCTGATGACTTCTACTGGGGAGTTCCAATCTAATAGACTCATGCTGGGGAGATAGGACTGAGAATATTCAGTTTGGCGGGAAGTATTTCTGGCGACTTCACTGGGGAACTCAAGATTTGCCCTCCAAAATTCTGTGGGGAGAAGGTTCATTAGTCTGGCTCCGCTGGGGATTGATAATTTTGAAGCCTTAGCTCAGCTGGGGATACTGAAACTTAAACTCTGAGGGGAATTGAATTCCGGAGGATTCTCTGGCTGGGGGTTGTATTGGTAAGTTATGCTGGGGAACTCTGATGAACTCCACGGGAGGTAGGAAGCATTTGGCCGGGTGTGATCTTCCGTGGCAGTTAGCTGAGGATAACCCAGTTATAAGCCCTTGTGAGGAATAAGTTTGAATAAAACTCGGGTGAGACGTCCGTACTCTGAAGGGGATAAGCCTCCAGAATCCACTGGGGATAAGCTTCAGGGTTTGCTGGGGATATGGATTCCAAATCTCCTGGGGGTTTCCTTTGAAAGGGTATCAAGATATCCAACTGTATATTCAACCTATCAGTAATCCTCTTTCTTGATTCATAAGGAAATGATCATGTTCAAATGCATATGCCTATTTAACAAAACATTGGACGTTTCTCAAAATAAAACAGATAGTGCAAGAGAAAAAGTGAAAGGAAATGACACAAATTTATGGGAAAAGTATTTGTATTAACTTTCTCTGAGCATATTTGTACAACAGAGACAATCATCCTAGTAAGAGGATTTTGTCGTAAATATTGAAAGATTTATCCAAAATAAAAGATGGCTATGTGAAATAATTCCATGGGATTCCATTCCGCTATAGCCTTCACAACTCTGAATATCTGTCCATTCAATGCTTCATTTGCCGATGACTGGATTGATCCGAAGCCTGGAACTGGTTGATGAAGAGATTGTCTTTGAAGTGATCCGACGAGACATAGTCATACGCTTTAATTCCCTAACTTTTGCCTGAATCGCCCTTTCGGGTTTTCGATCCACCGGGAAACCCCTTTTTGCCCAAGCCGCCCTTTCGGGTTTTCAACTTGCCGGGTGTACAGATTTTTTTTTTTGTTTTTTGTTTTTTTTTTTTTTTTATCCCTAACTTTTGCCTGAACTGCCATTTCGGGTTTTCGATCCACCGGGATGCCCATTTTTGCCCAAGCCGCCCTTTCGGGTTTTCGACTTGTCGGGTTATTTTATGTGTAGTATCTTTTGACTATGTCTGCATTCGCAGGGTGCGGCAAATCGTCGCCGTCCATGGTGGTCAGAATCATTGCACCACCAGAAAATATGCTCTTGATCACAAATGGTCCTTCATATGTAGGAGTCCATTTGCCCCTGGGATCACTTTGCGGCAAGATAATCCGCTTGATTACGAGATCTCCGACTTGATACACTTGACGTCTGACTTTCTTATTGAAGGCCTTGATCATCCGTTTTTGATACGTTTGACCATGGCATATAGCAGCGAGTCGTTTCTCGTCGATCAGGTTGAGTTGATCAAGTCGGGTCTGCATCCAATCATCTTCATTCAAACCTGCATCCTTCATAATCCTTAGAGAAGGAATCTGAACTTCCATAGGCAGGACAACTTCCATGCCATATACCAAAGAAAATGGGGTTGCCCCGGTTGAAGTACGTGCCGTCGTACGGTATCCATGCAGAGCAAACAGTAACATCTCATGCCAGTCTTTGTAAGTGACTGTCATTTTCTGAATGATCTTCTTAATGATTTTGTTCGTAGCTTCAACAGCACCGTTCATCTTCGGCCGATAGGGAGATGAATTGTGATGATAAATCTTGAACTGTTCGCACAAGGCGGTGATCATTGTGTTATTCAGATTTGTACCGTTGTCTGTGATGATCCTGTCTGGAACACCATACCGACATATGAGATTTTTCTTGATGAAGCGGGCAACCACATTTTTAGTAACAGAGGCGAAGGAAGCTGCTTCGACCCATTTGGTGAAATAGTCAATGGCAACCAGGATGAAGCAATGTCCGTTGGAAGCCGTGGGCTTGATCTCTCCAATCATGTCAATGCCCCACATTGCAAAGGGCCACGGAGCAGTCAGAACGTTGAGAGGAACCGGAGGGATATGAACTTTGTCAGCGTAGACTTGACATTTGTGGCAAGTACGGGAATGTTGATGGCAGTCAGCTTCCATGGTAGACCAGTAATAGCCTGCCCTTAGGATCTTCTTAGCCATTGTATGCCCGATCAAGTGAGTGCCAAATATGCCGCTGTGTATATCAGTCATAATCAACTCTGCTTCAGCTTTGTCTACGCATCGGAGTAATACACAATCATGGCTTCGTTTGTAAAGGATGTCGTTGCTCAGGAAGAACTTAGCAGCAAATTTCGTTAAGAACTTATTGTCGTTTACGGAAGCTCCTTCGGGATAATCTCTGGTCTCGAGATACCTTTTGATTTCACGGAACCAGGGTTGTTCCACTACTTCTTCGGTATTAATCTCATGACAATGCGCAGGTTCATCCATTCGCTTGATGGTGATTTGGGGAGCCTCGTTATCCCAGTTGAGTTTAAACATGGAGGACATTGTGGCTAGAGCATATGCTAGTTGATTTTCTTCTCGCGGGAAATGCTCGAAGGTAATTTGCTCGAAATGAGGCAACAACGTCAAGACATGTTCTTTGTATGGGATAAGATTAGGATGCTTGGTATCCCACTCTCCTTTGATTTGACTGATAACCAAAGCCGAGTCCCCAAATACGATCAAAGATTTGATCCCCAAGTCTATAGCAGCCTTGAGACCAAAGATGCAAGCTTCGTATTCATCCATGTTGTTTGTGCAGCTAAAGCAAAGTCGGGCCGTGAAAGGTGTGTGACAACCTTCCGGAGAAATGAGTACCGCACCGACACCGTTTCCAAGTGCATTTGAAGCATCATCGAAGTACAGGGTCCATCGGGATCCCTTTTCGGGTTCGTCATACGGTCCGTCACCTTCAATGTTGTCCAAAGTCATGATGTCCTCGTTTGGGAAGTCAAATCCCATGGGTTGATAATCTTCGATAGCCTGATGATCCAGATGGTCAGCTAGTACACTCCCTTTTATAGCTTTTTGGGTGGTGTACTGGATGTCATACTCAGTTAGGATCATTTGCCATCTGGCTATCCTTCCAGATAAAGCGGGCTTTTCGAAGATATACTTGATAGGATCCATTTTGGAAATCAACAAGGTAGTATGAGTCAACATATACTGTCTTAGTCGGCGAGCAGCCCATACCAAAGCGCAACAAGTTTTCTCGAGCAGTGAGTAGCGAGTCTCACAGTCGGTAAACTTTTTGCTAAGGTAATAAATAACATGCTCTTTTCGACCAAACTCGTCATGCTGGCCCAAAACACACCCCATTGAGTTATCCAAAACGGTCAGATACATGATCAATGGTCTTCCTTCGACGGGTGGCATCAGAATAGGAGGTTCTAGCAAATACTCCTTGATCTTATCAAAAGAAGCTTGGCAATCATCGTTCCATTCGACTACCTGATCTTTCTTCAAGAGTTTGAAAATTGGCTCACAGGTAGAAGTCAGATGGGAGATGAATCTGGAAATATAATTCAAGCGCCCCAAGAATCCTCTAACCTCCTTTTCAGTACGGGGAGCAGGCATCTCTTGTATTGCTTTTACTTTTGTTGGATCGACTTCAATGCCTTTGTTGCTTACAATGAATCCCAGAAGTTTACCAGACCTAATTCCAAAAGTGCACTTACTTGGATTCAGCCTGAGTTTGTATTCTTTCAACCTGACAAACAGTTTTTCTAGATGTTCAAGGTGCTCTTCCTCTGTTTGTGACCGAGCTATCATATCGTCTACGTAAACTTCAATCTCATGATGTATCATATCATGAAACAAAGCTACCATGGCGCGTTGATAAGTTGCCCCTGCGTTCTTCAGCCCGAACGGCATCACCTTGTAACAGAAAGTGCCCTATTGTGTGACAAAAGTTGTTTTCTCCATATCCTCGGGGGCCATTTTGATTTGATTGTAGCCCGAGAATCCATCCATGAAGGAAAACACTTTATGCTGAGCTGTATTGTCGATCAAAATGTCAATGTGTGGGAGTGGAAAATCATCTTTGGGGCTGGCCCTATTCAAATCCCGGTAGTCCACACACATCCTGACTTTGCCATCTTTCTTAGGTACTGGCACGATGTTAGCGACCCATTGAGGATAGGACGTAACAGCCAGGAAGCCAGCGTCGAATTGCTTCATTACTTCTGCCTTGATCTTTTCAGACATGTCAGGCCTCATTCGGCGGACTTTTTGCTTGATCGGTGGACAATCCTCTCTTGTGGGGAGACGGTGAACCACGATGTCTGTGTCTAAACCCGGCATGTCTTCATAAGAACAAGCCAAGATTTCAACATACTCATTCAATAATTGTATCAGGCGTTCCTTGATATTTGGTTCCAGATTGGCACCTACTTGTACCTCCTTCCGGTCTTCCTCGGTTCCCAAGTTGATAGTTTCCAATGACTCTTCATGCAGTAAGATGGCCCTTTCCTCTTGCTGTAGAAGTCTGGCTAGTTCCTCTGGTACTTCACAACCTTCGTCATCTTCATACTCGGCTTGATTGACCAGATCTTCAGAGTTATTGAAGGATATAGCAGAATTGTCACCCATGGAATCCGGAGTGGATGGGTACCTGCATTTGTGAGTGTGGGTGTGTGTAAGGGATAGCCATCCTTAAACAAAAAAATGCAAAAGGAAAGAAAATGAACACAAGCAGTTTATCAAATGAAAAACGTCCAATGAATCATTAAACATGGCATATGGATATGAAAGATAATCAAAACCCTTACAAATGGACCTACATACCCCGGGCAAGACATGAGGTGAAAAGATAGTGTACGGATTGTTTGAAAATAAATATTACAGACCAAATAGGAAATGTTTAACAGATAAATTACTGATGAATAAAAGTGATGGGGACAAAGTCTTTTGCCTCCCAGTTGCACAATCCTCCTTTGACAGTTGGGTAAATCCACTCTTAGATGTTGCTCTCTTTGTCTTCATTCTCCAAAGCGTTGATTCCGTAGGGAGAAATTTTGACTGGCGCCCTTTCAATCTTCGAACGGCGCATAGCTTTCTGGCCTGCGGCAGTGAACCCTAATCCAAATTTGTCGGTCTTATGTGGAATATCAGGCAACTGCCCCCATGCTGAATTCTTCCCTTCCTTTATTGCGGCCCTTGCGTCTTCCAGCGATGCCATCCTGGCCATTTGACTCGGTGTCTCAGCTGCCAACTTTGCTACTGTTATCTCAGGAAGGACTTCTTCGAAATGCTGAAAAGGCGTCTCAATGAACTCCCCTTCTACCTCCACGTACCGGAAATAATTCAAGTGGCTAATCATGTACTCCTCTTCACCATGGACAGTAATGATCTTTCCCTTGACAGGGTACTTTAACATCTGATGTAAGGAGGAGGTGACTGCCCCATCATGGTGTATCCAAGGCCTACCCAGCAAGCAAGAGTATGACGGACGAATGTCCATCACATAGAAAGTAGATTTGAACACCTCAGTGCCTATCTTGATGGGAATTTCGACCTCCCCATGGACCATTCTCTTCGAACCATCGAAAGCTCTGACAACAATATCACTCGGCTTCAACTCCAACCCTTCACAATCTAGTCGGTCCAAGGCCTTCTTAGGCAAAACATTCAGCGATGAACCAGTGTCGACCAAGACATGTGCGAGAGTAGTTCCTCGACACTCGACTGAAATGTGCAAAGCATCATTGTGGTTTCTACCTTTAGGAGTTAGGTCGGCATCAGAGAAACCTAATCCATTGTCCGCAGTCAGGCTAGCCACGCAATTTTGAAATTGATCTGCAGAGGTTTCCTGGGGCACATGGGCTGCCTTCAGGAATTTTATCAGGGCTTTCGCGTGCACTTCTGAGCAAAGTAGTAGTGCCAGCATGGAGATCTTTGAGGGGGTTTGCCCCAGCTGTTCTACCACATCGTAATCACTCCTCTTGATTATCCTCAAAATCTCATCCATTTCCTTCTTGGAGGTTTCAGGGATAACCAAGGGTCGAGCCCTCGTCCTGACGAGCTCATCTTGGATTCCCTTACCTTTGTCAGCAGTGGTAGGAGGGATAGTACTAGGGACAACAACATATTCAACCAAAGGGGTTCTGGCGGAGAGTTTTATTGGTGCAGGGATGACCTTGTCAGCAGATGAGGGTCCAAAGATTGCTCTTGGGGGGGCAATCTCTGGAGAAAATATTCTCCCGCTCCGAGTGATTTTGCTCGTGCCCGCAATGTTACCAATGCTGGCTTCTTCATCATTCGAACTTTCTTCAGTTATTTCGATTTGTTTAATACCATGGTAGTAGACGTCACCGCCATAGTTCCATGGTATTGACTTCTCAGAAACATAGGGAACGGGCCCTGGCATTGTTATCTTCAAAGGAACAGATTTCGTAGCTGGCGTAATCTTAACAGGCTTTTTGACAGCCTTGGAAAGATTGGCGTGAATGGTTATGATCGAGACATCTTCAGTATGGGTTGGAGTAGCAGAAACTTTTTCAAACAAAATTTGTCGACTATCCACAAGGCCTTGGATGCCTTTCTTCAGTAACAGACAATCAAACGGTAGAAAGTAACAACAATAGCAGTCTTCTTTACATCCCGGGAAGATCCCGACCCTTAACAGATTCAACTTGATGGTTAACAATGGAGTTATCAGATCATTGACATCAGCAACATACAAATCTTCTTCAATGGCATTGACATTTCGGCCGTGCTTCGGCATGGGTGCAGATATCACATTAGGCTTCTCCGGAGCGTCAAACTCCACCTCCTTCGCCTCTATCAGGTCTTGGATTTTATGCTTGAGTGCCCAACAATCATTGGTGTCGTGCCCGACACTGTCAGAGTGGTAGGCGCATTTAGCATTAGGATGATAATGCGGAGATGACGTATTCACATTCTTTGGTGCCTCTTTGATAGTGGCGAGGTTCAACTTCAACAGATGGGGAAGCACTTGCGCTGAAGTCATATTAATACGGGTGAACTGCCATTGTGGCCGTTCCACTCGTTGTTGATTTGGTCTGGACTGGTTATAGCGAGGCTGCTCACTTGAAGGATTTTGAATCATTACGGCCCCCACAGTTGGTCGACGTTCCGTCTTTCCTGCTCTTCTCTGAGAATATACCACAGCCATCTCCTTCTTAAAAGGTTTCTTCTCAACACTTGCATCAACACCCTTTTGAATCTTTCCTGACTTGATGCCAGCTTCTATTCTTTCGCCCGTTAAGATCAAATCGGTAAACCCCGCGGAAGAGTTACCAATTAGATGATTGAAAAATGGCCCAGATAGGGTCCCTAAAAACATATCAACGAGTTCACGGTCGGTTAAAGGAGGCTGCACCCTGCCAGCCAAACCCCTCCATTTTTGTGCATATTCTTTGAATCCTTCGCCTGTTCCCAATGACATATCCTGAAGTTGGGTACGAGTCGGGGCAAGGTCAGAATTGTACTGATATTGTTTGTAAAAAGCGGTGGCCAAGTCTTCCCAATTGCAGACGCTGGTTCCCTCTAGCTGATAAAACCACTCCAATTGAGCTCCAGAAAGGCTGTCTTGAAAGAAATGAATCCAAAGGTTTTTATCTGCCGTATAGGGTTGAATATTTCTCACGTAGGATCTGAGATGCATTTTTGGACAAGACAGCCCATCATACCTCACAAACACTGGCACTTTGAATTTTGGGGGAATCACAATCCCGGCGACCAAACCCAAGTCTTCAAAATCCAAACCCGGTACTCTTTGTAACTCCATGGCAGCCAACCTGTCTTCTAAACCCTTGTATTTATCATCGGCTGGAGGGTACTGCTGATCAGAATAATCTTCATCCTCTTCGACCTCTTCTTCTTCCACATCGGACTCGGAAGGTACCGCAGCCCCACCTCCTTTGCTAGTCCCTTCATCAGAAATAGGAGGAAATTCAAGCACTCTCCGAGCTTCTCCGTCAAATCTTCTCCCTAAAGTAGCCACCCCGAGTCTCTTTTTCTTCTTTTTCACTGGGTCTTTGTTCCCCAGTTGGGTCTTGATATCCTCCTGACCCTTAGCTAAGGTCATCAGGAGCTGCTGGAACTGTGCATTTTGAGCTTGTAGGTCTTTGACTGTTTGCTTGAGATCCATCCTACTGACATAAACAGCAGACAGATAAGGAAACCTGGAGTGAGACCTGCTTATGCACATGATGAATGATATGCTTATGTATGCAATGCATTCAAGGATTTAGAACATTCAAAATTGTTGCAGACAAAGAAGAACGCACGTCATATTGATAACAAGAAATTTGTTAGTACATAAATGCCCCATGGGCCAAATATTACAAAATGACTTCTCAAGGCAGAAAGACATTGCGCATCCTCTTTGGTGCGATGTAGGTGTTGAGGGCCTCTTGCTCATGGAGTCGGCGGGTAAGCTCTAGAACCTTCTTCTCACTAGCGTAGAAGCTGGCTTCAAAAGTGTTCCGTTCCTCCTTGAGCTGAATCTAACTTTTCTGCATTTCCTCCCACGATGTAGGCATGTCAGGATGTAGGATGGTGTAGGGAACCTCTCCTTCCTTGACGGGCTCTTTAATCACAGGGAGAACATGAGGATAAGGCATCCTCAAACTTTGGGCTCGGGCTCGTACCCACTTGAGATAAGGCTCAAGAGGGATGGAGTTCTTGTGTCCCAGAGTCTTGATATCAACCTTGTTGGGTCTTCCCCAAGCTCTGATGAATCTTTGGCGAAGTCCTTGCGCATCGTTGTCGAAGTCAAAAACTAGGTCAGGAATCAACATGTCATGAGGGCCATCCCTCCGTGCATATCCAAATTGCCTCAAGGCTAGGCAAGGGTTGTAGGTTATACCTCCTCTAATTCCAAGTAAAGGAACATTAGGAAACTCTCCACAATGATCGACGATGATGACATTTTCTCTGGACCGAGAACACCAATGTACATCAGAGTGAGTGAGAGTCATCAACCGTTGGGACCACCTTGAGCCTTGGTCATTCATCAAGACAGATTATGGAAGGTGCGAAATAAACCACCTTGCAAGGAGAGGAGTACAACACATGAGAACACCCCTCTTTCTCATTGTTCGTGTGTAAAATGAGTGAAGAATGTCCCCAAGCAATGTTGGTATTGGGTTTCTGGACAAGAAGATTTTGACGGTGTTGACATCTACCAATTGGTCAGAATTTGGGAACAAAACCAACCCATAGATAAGGAGTGCCACAATTTCTTCAAAGGCTTGTAGGTCCAATGAATTCCAACATTCTTGTGCCTTCTCAAACAAGAATTTTGCTAAGAATCCTTTGACGCCGCTTCTGGTTTCCCAATGCCCATTGATGTCGGAAGGTTGTAGATGTAATGCTCGAGCAACATCTTCCGGCTTTGGTTCCTTTTCCGTACCGTTGAAGGGTAGTTGATTAAGGATATGGATTCTTAGGAGTTGAGAAAACTCCTCCAAAGTGTGCACCAACTGGTAATCAGGGAAAGTGAAACAGTGGTGAAGAGGGTCAAAGAACTGGAATAGCACTTTCATCATGTCTTCTTCAATGTTGGTGTTGACTAGGCTGAGCAGTCTACCATGTCTTTCACTGAAGGATGAGCTTTCCGGAATTCTCGAGGTGAGCTCCTTGAGTTGAGGAGAAATTCTCACAAGGTTGACTTGGATGGTATTTCTGCGAGGAATTTCCATGACCTATAAAACAGGAACAAAGATGAAGATCCAAACCCTTGAAATGGTTAGTGAATGCATATGATGTTTTATGATGTTTATGATGTTTATGATGTATGCACAAAACATATGTGCAAGCAAATCACACCAAACCCTAGTTTCAGGCTTGCATGGGGTTTCATAGGTAAGTACCCTCTTCAGTGTAGTTGGCTTAAAAACCTGTCCTATAAATAGTAACCGGGTTCTAAGGAGCTCAATATCACGGGATTGTTTTCATTGTTCATTGTTTTGGTTTAGCCACTTAACTAGCGACCAAAATATTCCAAGAAAAACAACCCTCAATGAGTGTAATATCGAGTATCTACCAACTTCAGACTGCACCAAAGCCAGTCATCTCACTACCCCTAATAAAAGGCCAAGATGGTCAAGTAAGGTTCTAGGTCATTAGTGCTTAGTGACATCACTCAGCGGCCCCGTACTCTCCTTGATTGAACTCAAGGGTTACCGGTACTCACAAATATGTCGCACTAATATAGTTATTGCTTCGACCGTGTCGGTATACCCCGCACAGTTTCCACAACGTATTGCTATCTATGAAATGTTTCCCAAAATCCAGGTGTAGGATTACAAACCCAAACAAGAGAGCCAAAGTATAAAGCAAACAATTCAAACAATCAGTCATGCAAGAGGGTGATCTAAGCCCTAAGGTTACTCCACTTTTAAAGTTATCCCCAGCAGAGTCGCCAGTTCTGTGATACGGTGGGAGAGCTGACTGTGGTTTTGCGTTTGTTTTCGCAAATGTTTCGGTTGAGCAAGAGTCGCCACCGACTTTTTATTTTATCCTAAGGAAAGGTTTAAAAAGCACAGCAAAAACCTTTGAGATTTTTCTTGGGTTCGGGGAGTACATTATAGAAAGGGAAGGTATTAGCACCCTTTCTATCCATGGTTATCCATGGGCTCTTAGGTACTTGCTTAGATCAACTTGCCTTGGTTTTCAATTGTTTGAAATGGTGCTTTGTGCGTGGCTTTGAAAATGTTTTGAAAAAGATGCCTTGTCTAGGCTACCCTTGTAACAATTCTTTACTCGAATGTTTTACAAAAGGTGTTTGTCTTTTTGAAAAGATGTTTCAAGGTTTTTTGAAAGTTTGTTTTGAAGGTGCTTGTGAAGTGTGGTTCGAAAATAGGCAAGTGTTTAATTTTTCAAGTTGACAAGTACTTAAGAGCTATCTACCCTAAAGTTCTCAAAGATTTTTGTTATGTTTTAACCCTTTTAACAATTTTGTTCCACCATTGAATTTGGTGGACAATCTTGTGTTAGGATGTGAAAGGGACGGGCGCGGGTCATCGTTTAGACCATAATTGCAATGGTGCCAAGTATCTTTGGGCAATTTTCCTTTAAGGGACTTGATCATTTTAGGCAACTTTTGAAAGCGTCATCGAGGGACTATGATCATTTAATTGTTTGTTTTTACCCAAAGAGACCTAACATGCAATATGGCCTAATTTTGAAAGGCAACAAGTGGATGTAACCCTAGGGGTGTTAGTGTGCACGTGTGTTTTATTGAATACAAGAGTTTTGTCTTTGAATTAGGTTTTTATATTTCATTGATTTTATCTTGCCATACACGTCCTAATTACTAGCAATAAGAAGAGGAAATGTAAAATCCTACGCTATTACAACAATTAGGGGAGGGGGATACACATTTGTACATGGGGGGGTTCAACGAGAAAAATAGACAAAAAAGAAAATAGCAAAAAACAAGATATATAGAGAGAGAGAGGGAGCCCGCGCGCTGCTGGGAGGTCATCAGAAGTTCTGACTCAGATCCGCTGCCAGATGATCAACCTCTTGGTTAAACTGTATGAGTCAGAACTTCTGACTCTGGCACCTGCAAAACAGAACCTTGTTAGTGGGGAAATCAGAAGTTCTGATTCCCCTGCGCTGCAAGACATAAGTTTGTTAGTGGAGAAACCAGAAGTTCTGATTCTGCTGAAAAGGCAATAACTCTCAGAGGTTCTGATATCATTGACAGCAAAACAGGCTTCAGATGTGCTAACATCAAAGTCAGCACTTGGCTTTTCCCTGTACTAATCAGAACATCTGCAATTCTGTTGTTATTCCACAAAACAGGAAACATATTTGGAACAGATCCAGCAAATACAAAAATGTTTCAGAGGTCAGAACCAACAAGGTCACAGGCAATTCCTATACTGGCTCAGAACATTCTGAGGTATGAAAATCCTCAGAACATAAACAGCAACAACATGATATTTACATTATGTTTATTTGAGTATGCACAGCTGATGATGCTTAACAGCGTGATGAGGGTCAGCAGGTGCTTACCTGACTGTTGGAAAAGTTTGTGGGTGAAAGTTAGCTTTTGGCTCTGGTGGTGTTCTGGACAGACTTTCTTTGAAAAGGGTAGGTAAAGGTGTATATGTACGTAGGGTCAGAAGTTTGGAAAGGGTGTTTTTTGGTTCACAAAGAAAACTGGGTATTTTGATGAAGTTTGAAGGTAAGAACTTCAAAGTTATGAAACAAACTGGAGATTTTGGCAGAGTTTCAGAACGCTATGTTGCTAAGGGTTGCCGTTTCTCTCTTAGCAATTTTTCTGTTTCTTTTTTTGAACGCCCTTTTGCAGTGGTGAAGACTCTCTATTTATAGGCAAATTTCTTGTGGGTGCCTTGAACATTAAAGCGCCAACAAAGTTTGAATTTGTTCTTTGACAGAAATTCCTAAGAAGTTGTGATAACAGATAGCCTTCAGCCTAGGCTGCAGCAGCAGGCGTAGATTGGGGAGAAGTGACCTCTGAAGTGGGCGGTGGCGCGTAGACCCATGCCAGAATCTGCACAAAAGCGTTTTCCAAGCCACACGTGAATGTTCAGGAGTGGTTGGAAGCATTAATGGGCATTAAATGGTGATAAGACCTATCAACATCAATATTCTGGTAATGGAAACCAACGTTGAATCAGCAGCGTAAACCATGCTCTGGCCTTGGCTTCCTGTTGTCTTAGTAAGCTCTGGAGATTCTCCTGATTTTCTGATACGTTCCTTGGATTTACTTCTGGACCTTCTGGGCTTAGAGATTCTGTATCAGTGTAACACCCACTCTTCTGACCTTTTCATCTTCTGATTTCAGCATGTTCTGAAAGAGCCTTCAGACTTCCCTGCTTCTCTTGCATTCCTTTAGCAAATTCTGATTGAGCTTGTGTAACTGCTGAAGGGGCATGTTCTGTCTGAGGCTTACATACTGAACCACGTTTACAACTTCTGATTGAGCTGATGTAGCTGCTGAAAAGCCAACTTCTGACTACGCTGAGCCAAGCTTGCAACTTCTGACCGTTTTTATCTGGAATTGGTCCAGAAGTTCTGAAGCGCTGATTTTTTCTTAAACACTCATTTTTTTAGAGAAATGTTCCAAGTACTTAGAATTTGATTTTTTTTCTCCAGATAAAAGCGTTATTTTTGGAGCTCGTGAGATCATCTTGCTCTTGTAAGTGGCTTGCTTGGGCAAAAAGATAACTCAGGACTTGGATTTGTTTCAGAGGGACCTTGAAAATCCAAGATTGTTTCCTGAAGAAAGAGAGGGCAAATTTTGGGGTACAACAGTAGGGCTATGAGAAGGAACCTGGATAGTAGGGTTACTTCGGGATGAAATCCTGGATAGTAGGGTTGTGTGAAGGAACCTGGATAGTAGGGTTACTTCGAGATGAAAGCCTGGATAGCAGGGTAGTGAGAAGGAACCTGGATAGTAGGGTAGTGAGAAGGAACCTGGATAGTAGGGTTACTTTGAGATGAAAGCCTGGATAGTAGGGCTGTGAGAAGGAACCTGGATAGTAGGGTTACTTCGGGATGAAAGCCTGGATAGTAGGTCTGTGAGAAGGAACCTGGATAGTAGGGTTACTTCGATAAGAAAGCCTGGATAGTAGGGCTGTGAGAAGGAACCTTGATAGTAGGGTTACTTCGGGATGAAATCCTGGATAGTAGGGCTGTGAGAAGGAACCTGGATAGTAGGGTTACTTCAAGATGAAAGCTTGGGTAGTAGGGGTGTGAGAAGGAACCTGGATAGTAGGGCTGTGAGAAGGAACCTGGATAGTAGGGTTACTTCGGGATGAAAGCCTGGATAGTAGGGATGTGAGAAGGAACCTGGATAGTAGGGTTACTTTGATATGAAAGCCTGGATAGTAGGGCTGTGAGAAGGAACCTGGATAGTAGGGTTACTTTGATATGAAATCCTGGATAGTAGGGTTGTGAGAAGGAACATGGATAGTAGGGTTACTTCGAGATGAAAGCCTGGATAGTAGGGCTGCTTCGAGATGAGTTTGGGTAAAACTGCAGAGGGAACTTGGGTAAGGTTGTTCTTGTCGCACCGCCGATTACTCTATTTAGCTCCGAGTGTCGATCACGGACTTGCTGGAAATTGTTGATAATAACTGTCTTTCCTGAAAGAAATACAAGGTTAGTTATGTACGATGCATGAGATGCATTGAATGATGATGTTTTCAAAATAACTGAGATTATGTTATATGTGATGTATGCACATGTCATGATGTATGAAATGCAGACGTAATAATCTGAGTTCGGGAACATAAATCCCTGACTGTTGTTTGGAGAGTATAAGAAATAGTATTCTTGACTGCTGTAACAAATCATAGTTCCTCTGCTTCTGTTGGGGATGGTGAAAAATGATGACTGTGCCGGGGAATTTCCCCTTGGCTGGTAAATATTCTGCCGGAAGGGATCCTGTCTGAGGATAACTTTACGGGGAATGACTCTGTTGGAGAGGAGATACTCTGTTGATAGATCTGCTGATTTGGAGAAACAACTCAGCTGGGGATGAATTACCGTTGATGGTGATAATGAATTCTATTGGGGATTGAATTTCTGCTTATGAGAGAAACAAAATCTTCTTGGGGAAAAATTTACCAACTCACTCGCGATTGTGAACCTCATTTGGGGAGGGATATGTCCTGCTCGGGAAAGCTAACATCACTGTCTTTGAATACTTTTTACTCTGTGGGGAGCATATGTACCACTACTCATGTTCTCAAGATGGCTATATCCCTGTACCTGATGGACAGAGTAAATGTAAGGTGTAGGCACTTCTTGTTTGTCCCTGTTCCTGGAATTACGAGTAATCGTCTTTTGTTTCTTATGTAAATATTTATGAGTAGCAATTATTTTCAAATGCATATATCAAAAATGAATCATTGGACGTTCTTGCAAAACAAAACAAGAAAAAGAAAATAAATCAAAATTTTATGAAAATGACTTGCATTGATTTTCAAAATTGGCATGTAATAGGCATTTTTGTACAAAGAGGTTGACATCCTAGTAAGAGAACGCCGCTGAAAGAAAGAAATTATACAATTTGAAAGAAAGAAAAACAACTATGTGAAACAATCCCATTGGGTTCCAACTCTGCTATTGCCTTTATATCTTCAAGCGTCTAATCACTTTGCTACTTGGCCGAAGGTGGATCAGATTGATTGGCGCCGTCTGAATTTGATAGTCGATATCGAAGTCTTGTTGCAAGATGATCTAATGAGACATAGTGTTACGCTTCGATCCCTATTTTTTTCCTGGGCCGCCCTTTCGGGTTTTCAGTCCACCGGGATACCCTTTTTTGCCAAAGTCGCCTTTCTAGGTTTTCGACTTGCCGGGTGTACATTTTTTTTTCATCCCTTACTTTTGCCCGAACCCTTTTGGTTTGCCGGGAAGCCCTTATTTTTGCCTAGGCCAATCAACCTAGCGGGTGTTTGATTATGCGTAGTATCTTTTCACTATGTCTGCATTGACGGGGTGAGGGAGGTCGTCACCATCCATGGTGGTTAGAATCATAGCCCCTTCTGAGAAAATATTCTTAACCACAAATGGCCCTTCGTATGTGGGGGTCCATTTGCCCATGGGATCACCTTGCGGCAGTATGATGCGTTTGATCACCAGATTAGATTCAACTGATCAAGTCGAGTTTGGATCCAGTTATCTTCGTTCAAACCCGCATCCTTCATAATCCTGAGAGAGGGTATCTGGACTTTGATGGGTAGGACTGCCTCCATGCCGTATACTAGAGAGTAAGGTGTTGCCCATGTCGACGTCTGTGCTGAGGTACGGTACCCATGAAGAGCGAATGGTAACATCTCATGCCAGTCTTTGTATGTCACTGTGATACGGTGGGAGAACTGACTTGAGGTTTTGCGTTTGTATTCGCACTTGTTCGGTTGAGTAAGAGTCGTCACCGACTTTTTATTTTATCCTAAAGGAAAGGTTAAAAAGCACAGCAAAAACCTTTTGAGATGTTTCGTGGGTTCGGGGGTAGATTATGAAAAGGGACGGTATTAGCACCCTTTTCATCCATGGTTATCCATGGGCTCTTAGTTACTTGGTTTTTTAGATCACTTGCCTTGATTTTCGATTGTTTTGAAATTGCGGTGTGTGTGTGTGTTTTGAAAATGTTTTTGAAGAGATGCCTTGTTTTAGGCAACCAATGTAATGACTCGTGTTTGAGTATATACGAAGGTGTGTATCTTTTCAAAAAGATGTTTTCAAATGTTTTTGAGAGTTTGTTTTGAAAGTGTTTGTGATGTGTGGTTTGAAAAATAGGCAAGTGTTTTTATTTTGCAAGGGGGCAAGTAACCAAGAGCTATCTCCCCTATATTTCTCAAAGATCTTTGCTAGGTCTTAACCCTTTTAACAATTTTGTTCCACCATTATATTTGGTGGACAATCTTGTGTTAGGATGTTATCGGGACAGGCGCGGGTCATCGTATGGACCATGAATGCAATGGTGCCAAGTATCTTTGGCAATTTGCTTGAAGGGACTTGATCATTCCATTTAGGCAACTTTCGAAAGCGTCATCGAGGGACTTATGATCATTTTGAATTCGTTTTGTCAAAGATACTCAACATGCAAGCATGGCCCATTTTGGAAGACAACATGTGGGATTACCCTAGGGGGTGCAAGTGTGATTGTGTATTGATTTCATGTATTTGTCTTGTATTAGGTTATCTAGCGTTTGATTTTATTTGCATGCAAACCCTAGGTCTAATCATGGTATAATTGAAAGCGGTAAATTTCAAGAATTTAAAGTCTACGCTATTACAAATAGTATCCGGGAGTGGGGGTACAAATTTACAAATGGGGATGAGACTTTAGGAATGTAGTGTCCAATAATTTACAACCAAATCGAATTGCGATAAAAGTGTAAATGATGTATAGTAACGTATAAGAATAGCAAATGCATATTGTCAAATGTAAAGTGTATTGTGTAGGTGTACGTGTACGTATATTTGTATGAGAATTATTTACAAGTGCGGAAATGTGAATTTAATGTGTATTATTAAGTATTGTTTAACTTAAATGAAAAGAATTAGATGTTTATTTATTTAATCTTTGTAATCTTGTATTTTTATTTAATATGTACAAAAAAGAATATTTTAATTAAATGTTTTAAATTTTAATTAAATTATGTATATTAAAAAAATGTATTTGTCTTGATTATGTACAAAAAAGTATTTTACTTAAAAGAAGGAAAAATGTTTTACATTTTAATTATATTGTGTATTTTTGTATTAATGTTTAAATTATTTTAATTAAAAGAAATTGTATTTATCTTAAAGAGAATTTACATATAAATCAAAATAAGTTTAATGAAAATAAAAAATAAAAAAAAGTATTTTAAATAATTCCAATTCTTATGTATTTTTCAGTATTTAATGTAAAGTATTATTTTTATGTATTAATGTAAAGTATTATTTTAAGAAAAAAAAGGTATTCATCTTAAAGAAAATTAACATTTCATGTAAAAAAAAGAATTAATTAAAGAAAGTGTAAGTTTCAAGTTTTAAAAAGAAAAATATTGTTTTTATTAGTTTCTATATAATATTTAGTTATGATATATATGTAAAAGTATTGTTAATATAATAATTGAAATTAGTATTAATAAAGTTATAAAAAATATGGTTAATTAAAACAATAAAAGGGTAAGAAAAAACAAATTGTAGCAAGAGAAAAGTATGGGCTTTAGGCATTTCAGAATATTTGGGCTTAGGGTTGTGAGAATAGGGCGAGGCCCAATTGTTTCAAACAACGTTTTTAGGGTTTTTATGATTTTGTTCATTTGGAGACTTTAGGGTTACAGAAACGGCGCGCCGTTCGTTCATCGTTCGTTCCTCTCTCTTTCTCAACGCCAGCTTCTGAGCTTCTTTGCCCAAGCCAACAACGCCATCATCACCTCCTTTCCGTGGTTAAGCACGCGGTGGCTCGTTCAAGGTTGAATTTCGTTTTTAATCTCTTTGTTTTTTAGGGTTCTTATAACTTGCATGTTACGATCTCCTGATTTAAGCTTTTATTATTGTTGTTTTCTGCTGAGGTGGTGGAAGGAAAGAGGAAAAGAAAGGATACCTTTACGAAGGAGGAGGAAGGAGGCGTTTGGAGGCTTGACGGCGAAGAGACGGTGACGAACTTGGTGCTAGCTTGCTTGGCGTCCTGGTATTTCGTTCTTTGACCCTTAGGTTTGATGATGACTTGACCTGAGAACCTTTTGATGATATATTTTCTTCTTCTCTCTTCTGTTGCCTCGTTGCTTAATATGCTTGTGCTGGACCCTCTGTATGCTTGTTCTGAGCTTGACAATGTTGATATTGTTGGTTAGTGTTGAATTGCCTTGCTTATTGTTTGCCCAATGATGAAGAAATTCTGAGGGTTTTTGTGATGTTTGACCCTAGTTGCCTTGAGTTGCCTGACTATTGTATGATTTGCCTATGAAGAAATCTTTCTGAGGCTTTGTGTTGCCTTATGTTTGCAAACTTGTATGCTTCTTTTCCTTCTTTTTTCTGGTTGCCTGGACGCCTGCCCTGTGATGAGGCTTCCTCTGAGGGCCCCTTCGTGTTGCCTTTGAATGCTTGCTCGCTGAGTTTCTTCTTGCCTTTGAGTTGCCTTAAACGTTTGCCTTATGTTCTGATATGCCTATGAAGAGATTTTCCTGAGGCTTTGAGTTGTTAGCTTGAACTTGGTTTGGATATTATGCTATTTCCAGTTTTAGGCTTATGCTGGTTTTGGGTCTGATGAAGCTATGCTTCAGCTTGGCATGGTTTGGCCATCAGCAGGCTTGACAGGGTATTGGGTGTTTTTGGTTACAGGTTATGCTGGTTAACTGGTTTTAGCTTGCAGGTTTTACTGGTTTTAGCTTGCAGGTTTCAGTTATGCTATTTTGGCATGATTGTTGGCTTCAAGCTTTGAATGGTAAGGCTTTGTTGTTAGCAGGTTGTAGGTTTTGCATTGCAGCTGGTAAGGCTTGGCTTAACAAGGGTTAAGGTTTAAATGTTTTGACAGGGTTGGTGGTTTTTGAACTGTAAGGCTTATGCTTGGACAGTTTTTTTTGTTTTCTGTTTGTGATATCCTCCTTTGTTTATGTTCTCTCTACTGTTTTATTGACCAATTGCTTTATCTTTTCTTTCCCCCTTTTATCCACTGTGTTATTGCAGTTTTATTTTCTATAATTTCTTGCCTAAAGCCAAACCTGTAAGCCTAAACACTTTCCTCTCTCTCTTTCTCTCTCCAGTACAGCTTTCAGCATTTTAAAATGTTTATGCTTGTACTTTTACTGAAAGGGCAGCACTGGGAAATGATGATATGAGAAGCTTGCTTGCATTACATGTTTACTCTGCATATTTGTCTCTTTTCTTCATGATTTTGTGTTGCACCTTGTACCTTTTGATACTTTGATATCTTCTTTTTGACAGCTTTGAGTAGCCTTATACTTGTTTGACATCTTTGACAGTTTGTGGACAGTTTGGAATTTGTGATTCAGTTTGGACTTTGTGGTTAGGCCATCCTGTTTGTTTTGAAATATGCAGTATGTTGACAAACTTTGCATTTTTCAATTTTGTGCATTCCAAGTTTAGCAAGCAAATATTCATCCCTCTTTGTGAACTGAGAGAAATCCCGTGATTTGCAGAGAGGGCTAACTGATTCCAGTCAGTTGCCCTTAATGATGACCTTTATTTTTATCTGTCTCTTTAATTGTTTATCCGCTTCAACTGACTTTTTCCTTCTTTTCTTTGCAGATAAATAATTAAATGGAGAGGAATAGCAAAAGATGAAGAATTGAAGATTTAGAAAAAATTAGGATAGTCTTTTTTAGGTTTAAATTACTGTAAAATCATTGTTGTAAACAATTTGTAAACAAAACAATTGTACAAATAATTTAACAATAAATAAAAAGTTTTTTTATCCAATTAATTCTTTTCCTCTTTTTACTTGTTTACTTTACTATCTATAATTCTTTAAATTAAATAATTGAAAATAAATTCCAACTATTTAATCTTAGAATATAAATAATTAAATAAACAATGCTTCAGCATTTGATCAATTAAACTTGGCGCTTCCGTCATCCAAAGCAAAACAACAGTCAATCACAGCAATTGCCCAGACGCTTTTTCCCTTTACTGACTTTAATCAAACATTGCAAATTCAAACCCAATGCATCCTTTCACTGATTTAGTCACACAATGCGAACTCAATCCAAATGTTTCAATCCACATCTCAGCATATCTTGAAAAACACTGTAGAGTTAAACCTTTCTGAGGCACCGCGCACGAAAACCCTAATTCCTGATTAAATGCCCAAAGAAGCGTTCGCCTGATCGAAGTTGAGCCAAAATCAACCAAACCCTAAACAAACTGTTTGAATTGTTCCAGAGCCATGAAAATCAATGAAAACCCTAATTTTGTCTGACTGACGAGAAAAGTCCGTTTGACCGATTCTTGAGCCAATCTGAAAAATCAGGAAAAGCCTGAAGTTGTGATTTCTTGTGGAAAAATACGAGGGCAAATTTTGGGGTACAACAGTTGCCCCTGTTCAATCTTCTTGAACCTGAAGAGTTAGATTGGCAAGTTTGCCTTTCGCGACTCGAAGGTAAAAGAAGATTGGACACTAGAGTGCCCTAAAAATTTGCACTCGGCGATGTGATGGTAGAGGTGAATGGGCTTACAGATGCCATTTGGTGATGGGCTTAAAGATGCCATCTAGGGATGCGATAGAATCTTGTCGGGGGATGGGCTTAGAGATGCCATCTAAGAATGGGCTTAAAGATGCCATTTGGTGACTGCTGGTAGGAGGATGGGCTTATAGATGCCATCTGAGAATGGGCTTAAAGATGCCATTTGGAAATGTTGAACTGTATTTCGTTGGTGAGTGGACGAGTATCAGAAAGGCATCCATGTTTTGGAACATCTCTGAACTGGGGGTCTGAGCCAGCAATAGATTGACATTCGTGTCTGGAGAATCCGTGAACTGTTTTCAAAAGTTGAAAGGAGTCTAAACAAGTGATAGGTTAACATCCGTTGTTGGGAAGAATCCATATACTGTTTTCGAAGGTCTTGAAGTTGAATAAGCAATAGAGTAGCATCCGTTGTTGGGAAGCATCCGTAAACTGTTTTCAAAAGTTGCATCTGAACAAGCGATAGATTAACATCCATTGTTGGGAAGAATCCGTAAACTGTTTTCAGAAGTCTTGAAGTTGAATAAGCAATAGAGCAACATCCGTTGTTGGGAAGCGTCCGTAAACTGTTTTCAAAAGTTGCATCTGAACAAGCGATAGACTAACATCCGTTGTTGGGAAGAATCCGTAAACTGTTTTCAAAAGTCTTGAAGTTGAATAAGAAATAGAGCAGCATCCGTTGTTGGGAAGCGTCCGTAAACTGTTTTCAAAAGTTGCATCTGAACAAGCGATAGATTAACATCCGTTGTTGGCAAGAATCCGTAAACTATTTTCAGAAGTCTTGAAGAAGGAACCGGTGTAGGGTTTCCTGATGATGAGTCCATGTAAAACTGCATCCGGATGAATCTGGAACAAGTATCAGAATGTCGCCGTGTCTGGGTCACATCTGAACTACTTCTGAGTGAATCTGGAATAAGTATCAGAATGTCGCCATGTCTGGGTCACATCTGAACTACTTCTAGAAAGAATCTCGGAAGGTGATGGTCTTTGTCTGTTGACTGCTCTTTCTTGAAAAGGTAAAGAGTTAGTTGTTATGCAATGTCATGATGCGTGATGCAATGTATGTGACATAAATGTTTATGACATGAATGTGATGAATGCGCATGTAACCTGATGAGCTATCTTGCTGAGGATAAATGAATCCCGGGTGGCTGAAGATAACAGAATCTTGACTGCTGCCAGGGAAAATGAATCTTTGGCTGCTGCTGGGGAACTTAGAAGCTTGGGTTGTATGCCAATCTACTGGGGAATCCTTTCTTGAGGAGATATTCACTGGAGAATATTTAAATATTCTGCGAAATGCTGAGAATGAGAGTCTTCAACTCTGCTTGGGGATTGATAGTTGGAAGTTTTAGCTTCGCTGGAGATATTGAAACTTGATTCTGAGGGGAATTAGATTCCGGAAGGTTCTCAGGCTGGGGATTGCAAGAATCTTCTGATTGCCGTAGGTGTTGGTCTGGAATAAGTTACTGAACGTCGCCATCTCTGGGTCACATCTTGAACTATCTCTAGAAACAAATCTGAATAAGTTATAGAATGTCGCCAAATCTGGGTCACATCTTGAACTATATCAATCTTCTGAGGTGATGAGGGAATTGTTGAACACTTTTGACATTCGAGTGCCCCAAGTGGTGATGTAGATAATTTCCTGGCTTGTTACAAGTGTTGATCCACAATCAGTCGTTCACATATATTTTCCTGTCTTGTTACAGGTGTTGATCTAGAACTTAAGAAAGGTAACAGAATGGCAACCGTGTCTGGAGCACATCTGGACCGTATCTTCCAACAGGTGATGAAGGAATTGTCGAACACTTTTGACATTCGAATGCCCCAAGTGGTGATGTAGATAATTTCCTGGCTTGTTACAGGTGTTAATCCACAATCGGTCGTTCACGGATATTTTCCTGGCTTGTTACATGTGTTGATCTGGAACTTAAGAAAGGTAACAGAATGGCAACCGTGTCTGGAGCACATCTGGACCATATCTTCCAACAGGTGATGAAGGATTTGTCGAACACTTTTGACATTCGAATGCCCCAAGTGGTGATGTAGATAATTTCCTGGCTTGTTACAGGTGTTAATCCACAATCAGTCGTTCACAGATATTTTCCTGGCTTGTTACAGGTGTTGATCTAGAACTTAAGAAAGGTAACAGAATGGCAACCGTGTCTGGAGCACATCTGGACCATATCTTCCAACAGGTGATGAAGGAATTGTCGAACACTTTTGACATTCGAATGACCCAAGTGGTGATGTAGATAATTTCCTGGCTTGTTACAGGTGTTAATCCACAATCGGTCGTCCACAGATATTTTCCTGGCTTGTTACAGGTGTTGATCTGGAACTTAAGAAAAGTTGGTCAAGGAGATATTGTCCTGGCTTGTTACAGGTGTTAATCTCTGACCTGAGAAAGAAAGATGGTTCCCTGGCTTGTTACAGGTGTTGATCTTCAATCTCTTCATGTAGATGATTTCCTGGCTTGTTACAGGTGTTAATCCACAATCAATCGTCCACAGATATTTTCCTGGCCTGTTACAGGTGTTGATCTGGAACTTCAAAAGGTTGCTTACAGACGTGCCCTGGCTGGATACAGGTATCGAATCTCTAAACTCCTTATGCAGACATGCCCTGGCTGGATACAGGTATCGAATCTACAATCAATCACTCACAGACATGCCCTGGCTAGATACAGGAATCGAATCTGGAATTGTGATAGTTGATCTGTTGGCAGTTGTAATTTCCAACAGGTGGTGAAGGAATGATTGAACACTTTTGACATTCGAATGCCCCAAGTGATGATGAGTCTTGAATCAGATTACTCTGTGAATTGAGAGATTTCTTGAAATCTTGACTGGACTGCCCCAGGTTAATTGAATTTTGAAAGATCTGTTGAAACCTTGACTGGACTGCCCCAGGTTAACTGGATGGTGCTATGTCATGCCCCTTGTTGATAGGAGATTTGTCGTTGGAAGTGTTATCCTTTTGAAGTGATTTTGTTCACTGAGAGAGTTTTCGTTCCTCCGAACATTCGCTGTATGAATTTCTTCGCTGTCAAACAAAAGCCAAATGCGAACAGTGATATTCAAACAATACAAAGTTTATATTTGTCTCGAAGTTTTTGAAAAATGCGTTTTTTAGCAGAAACTTTTTATAAGACAGATCAACATATGATTTAGAGCAAAGCCTTATAGGAGTCAGGATACCTTTTGTAACAGTATGCTTTCGAACTAACCCATGCTTCAATTAGGACTTTTAAAGGGTTGTAACGTGGCTTGGTTCACGGATTAAGAAACAAAGGATAAAGGCTCAAAGTATATTTGTACCCACCCGCTCTTCGTGATATTCTTCATACCCAAGCTCAGTTAATTGTGCGTCGCATTCTGTTTTGAGTTTGGAACAACTTTTTGGGCGATGGTTCACCCATTGAATTTGGGAGACAGTCATCATCTCCTTTTGCAACATTTTTTTCATGTTGTTGAGGATTTGTAATGACCTCACTATTTTGATTTTGATTTGTTATCCCTAACTTTTGCCTGACTGTTCCCATCTTCGAGATTACAGTCAGCGGGATGCCCCAACTTTCTTGAGCTTCCTTTACAGGTTTTGGCTCAGTGGGCTTTTTCTCTTTTGAGAGATTGACTGTCTATGTGATAGGGAACCACCCTTGTCTTTTGATTCCAAAGGAATGCTTTCTTTTTCGACGTCGTTCGTTGTGTTACAAACTGAGAGTTTGCGACTTCAATGCGCATTTTCTTTTGAATTAACTGAGATACTACCCTGCCCCAGGTTTATATCAAAGGTTTTGATTGTTTAGAAACAGAAAACTCCTACTTCTTTGGCTCGAAGGGGTTGACTAGGGATTAACTTCCTTATAACTCCAGTGTTCGGGAATTGAAAGAAATGCTTGTACATCATCAGCAAGGTCTGTTCAAAAGCATACTGTATGAGATTATGGTATTGTTTCGTCATCCTCCCTCTAAAGGCTTGCAGATTTTTATCAAGAGTCAAATATCATAAAGAAAAGCATAAGAGTAGTGAAACGAATGGATGAATTCAAGACAAACATATGCAATGCATTTAATGAAAACAGAGTTTTGACATCAACAGTTAATTGTTTGAATAACAAAAGAAAATTACAACTTTGAAAATTCAAATGAAGCAAAAGTCTCTCAGTTTGAGCTTCATCACTTTAGGTGGAGAACCCCTTAACGCAAGATTTTCATCTCGCCGTCTGGCATGAATTCCAGCACTCCAATGTCGATCAGATCTTGAATCTTGTTCTTCAAGGCCCAACAGTCGTTGGTGTCGTGTCCCGGGCTGTAGGAGTGGTAAACACAAAATGCGTCGGGACGATAGTTAGGAGAAGAGGTATTGAGCTTCTGAGGAGGATCCCTTAGGGTAAGCAGGTTGACCTCCAGCAGGCGCTTCAGTATGAAGAATGATGGTATCTCAGTCTCCGTGAACTGTCTTCCCGATGTTTCTTGCTTACACCGATTACCCCGTTGACGCTGGCGAGGTTGTTGATGGGCTTGTGACCCTGAAGCAAGCGAAGGAGCCTTCCCCTTGTCTTCTTGAGTGGATGGAGGCTGAGCGGTGACTTGCTCTTCAACCTCAGATGTTTGCCCCAATTGGTTGTTTGGAAGTAGTTGGCGGACAAGAACTCTGAGTTCCTCTTGTCTTTGAGATAGGTCTTGGATGAGAGCCATCTGGCCCACCAACTGTGCCATCACTTGGGTCCTCAATGTTGTCAAATCAAACTGCAGCTCCGCAAGCTGATCACTCCTGGCATTGTTTGAATTCTCCAAGCTCTTTGTGAGGAGAGCTTTCATTTCTTCTTGCCCCAGAGACAAGTTCAGGAACATTTCCTGCAGCTGAGCAGTCTGGTCTTGGATGTCTTTGACAAACCTTTCTAGAGCCATCCCTTACTGAAATAAACAGCAGGAGAGTAAGGAAACCTGAAAAAGGAAAGATCGTTAAGATGCAATGCATGATATGTGGATGCATGCTTTCAAGGATCTCTTGGGGTAAACACAAGAAAATGTTAGAGGTTGAACTTTGTTCTTGGATTGGAGAACTTTGCACCGGTGGATGTCTTTCCACTAGAATCAAGCTCACCATGTCAAGTGGGTCATCGCCACTGATTCAAGTTGTTGCACTTGATCTTTGACTGGAGAACTTTGTATCGGTGGATGTCTTTCCACGAGAATCAAGCTCACCATGTCGAGTGGGTCATAGCCACTGATTCAAGTTGTTGTACTTGATCTTTGACTGGAGAACTTTGTATCGGCGGATGTCTTTCCACGAGAATCAAGCTCACCATGTCGAGTGGGTCATAGCCACTGATTCAAGTTGTTGTACTTGATCTTTGACTGGCATTTATTAGAGGAGGAACCTCTTGCCCTTTGGTAGACGTCTGGTTCAACGTATCCCTGCATCAACAGACCCTCAAGATCCTCGAAAAGGTTATTGAAAATGCTATGGTATGATGTTATGATGTACATGTATGCAAAAAGTAAGTGAGTGTATATACATGTAATCATATTCACACAAAGCAAACAAGTCCTTAGGTTTAGGCTTGCATGGGGTTATAGGTAAGTACCCTCTTGAAGTTAGTTGGCTCATCCTGTCCTAAAATAGAAAATGGGTTCTAAGGAGCTCAATATCATTGGATTGTTTTCTGTGTTCATTGTTTCGGTTTAGCCACTTACTGGCGACCAAAATATTCCAAGAAAACAACCCTCAAATGAGTGTAGTATCGAGTATCTACCAACTTCGGACTGCACCAAAGTCGGTCATCTCACTACCCCTAAAAAGGCTAAGATGGTCAATTAAGGTTCTAAGAGTTCGTTAGTGCTTCACGACATCACTCAGCGGCCCCGTACTCTCCTTGATTGAACTCAAGGGTTACTGGTACTCACAAATATGTCACACTAACATAGCTTACTGCTTCAACCATGTCGGTATACCCCGCACAGTTCCCTCACAGTTTTTTTGCTATTTACCTAAAAAGGTGCCCCAAATCCGGGTGTAGGATTTACAACAAACCCAAACAAGAACCCAAAAGATAAAGCAATCAAGTCAATCAAAGCAAGAAAGTAAAGGTGATCTAAACCCTAAGGTAACCCCACTTTTAAGTTTTTCCCCAGCAGAGTCGCCAGTTCTGTGATATAGTGGGAGAACTGACTTGAGGTTTTGCGTTTGTATTCGCACTTGTTCGGTTGAGCAAGAGTCGCCACCGACTTTTTATTTTATCCTAAAGGAAAGGTTAAAAAGCACAGCAAAAACCTTTTGAGATGTTTCGTGGGTTCGGGGGGTAGATTATGAAAAGGGAAGGTATTAGCACCCTTTTCATCCATGGTTATCCATGGGCTCTTAGTTACTTGGTTTTTTAGATCACTTGCCTTGATTTTCGATTGTTTTGAAATTATGGTGTGTGTGTGTGTTTTGAAAATGTTTTTGAAGAGATGCCTTGTTTTATGCAACCAATGTAATGACTCGTGTTTGAGTATATACGAAGGTGTGTATCTTTTCGAAAAGATGTTTTCAAATGTTTTTGAGAGTTTGTTTTGAAAGTGTTTGTGATGTGTGGTTTGAAAAATAGGCAAGTGTTTTTGTTTTGCAAGGGGGCAAGTAACCAAGAGCGATCTCCCCTATATTTCTCAAAGATCTTTGCTAGGTCTTAACCCTTTTAACAATTTTGTTCCACCATTGTATTTGGTGGACAATCTTGTGTTAGGATGTTATCGGGACAGGCGCGGGTCATCGTATGGACCATGAATGCAATGGTGCCAAGTATCTTTGGCAATTTGCTTGAAGGGACTTGATCATTCCATTTAGGCAACTTTCGAAAGCGTCATCGAGGGACTTATGATCATTTTGAATTCATTTTGCCAAAGATACTCAACGTGCAAGCATGGCCCATTTTGGAAGGCAACATGTGGGATTACCCTAGGGGGTGCAAGTGTGATTGTGTATTGATTTCATGTATTTGTCTTGTATTAGGTTATCTAGCGTTTGATTTTATGTGCATGCAAACCCTAGGTCTAACCATGGTATAATTGAAAGCGGTAAATTGCAAGAATTTAAAGTCTACGCTATTACAAATAGTATCCGGGAGTGGGGGTACAAATTTACAAATGGGGATGAGACTTTAGGAATGTAGTGTTCAATAATTTACAACCAAATCGAATTGCGATAAAAGTGTAAATGATGTATAGTAACGTATAAGAATAGCAAATGCATATTGTCAAATGTAAAGTGTATTGTGTAGGTGTACGTGTACGTATATTTGTATGAGAATTATTTACAAATGCGGAAATGTGAATTTAATGTGTATTATTAAGTATTGTTTAACTTAAATGAAAAGAATTAGATGTTTATTTATTTAATCTTTGTAATCTTGTATTTTTCTTTAATATGTACAAAAAAGAATATTTTAATTAAATGTTTTAAATTTTAATTAAATTATGTATATTAAAAAAATGTATTTGTCTTGATTATGTACAAAAAAGTATTTTACTTAAAAGAAGGAAAAATGTTTTACATTTTAATTATATTGTGTATTTTTGTATTAATGTTTAAATTATTTTAATTAAAAGAAATTGTATTTATCTTAAAGAGAATTTACATATAAATCAAAATAAGTTTAATGAAAAAAAAAGTATTTTAAATAATTCCAATTCTTATGTATTTTTCAGTATTTAATGTAAAGTATTATTTTTATGTATTAATGTAAAGTATTATTTTAAGAAAAGAAAGGTATTCATCTTAAAGAAAATTAACATTTCATGTAAAAAAAAGAATTAATTAAAGAAAGTGTAAGTTTCAAGTTTTAAAAAGAAAAATATTGTTTTTATTAGTTTCTATATAATATTTAGTTATAATATATATGTAAAAGTATTGTTAATATAAAAATTGAAATTAGTATTAATAAAGTTATAAAAAATATGGTTAATTAAAACAATAAAAGGGTAAGAAAAAACAAATTGTTAGCAAGAGAAAAGTATGGGCTTTAGGCATTTCAGAATATTTGGGCTTAGGGTTGTGAGAATAGGGCGAGGCCCAATTGTTTCAAACAACGTTTTTAGGGTTTTTATGATTTTGTTCATTTGGAGACTTTAGGGTTACAGAAACGGCGCGCCGTTCGTTCATCGTTCGTTCCTCTCTCTTTCTCAACGCCAGCTTCTGAGCTTCTTTGCCCAAGCCAACAACGCCATCATCACCTCCTTTCCGTGGTTAAGCACGCGGTGGCTCGTTCAAGGTTGAATTTCGTTTTTAATCTCTTTGTTTTTTAGGGTTCTTATAACTTGCATGTTACGATCTCCTGATTTAAGCTTTTATTATTGTTGTTTTCTGCTGAGGTGGTGGAAGGAAAGAGGAAAAGAAAGGCTACCTTTACGAAGAAGGAGGAAGGAGGCGTTTGGAGGCTTGACGGCGAAGAGACGGTGACGAGCTTGGTGCTAGCTTGCTTGTCGTCCTGGTATTTTGTTCTTTGACCCTTAGGTTTGATGATGACTTGACCTGAGAACCTTTTGATGATATATTTTCTTCTTCTCTCTTCTGTTGCCTCGTTGCTTAATATGCTTGTGCTGGACCCTCTATATGCTTGTTCTGAGCTTGACAATGTTGATATTGTTGGTTAGTGTTGAATTGCCTTGCTTATTGTTTGCCCAATGATGAAGAAATTCTGAGGGTTTTTGTGATGTTTGACCCTAGTTGCCTTGAGTTGCCTGACTATTGTATGATTTGCCTATGAAGAAATCTTTCTGAGGCTTTGTGTTGCCTTATGTTTGCAAACTTGTATGCTTCTTTTCCTTCTTTTTTCTGGTTTCCTGGACGCCTGCCCTGTGATGAGGCTTCCTCTGAGGGCCCCTTCGTGTTGCCTTTGAATGCTTGCTCGCTGAGTTTCTTCTTGCCTTTGAGTTGCCTTGAACGTTTGCCTTGTGTTCTGATATGCCTATGAAGAGATTTTCCTGAGGCTTTGAGTTGTTGGCTTGAACTTGGTTTGGATGTTATGCTATTTCCAGTTTTAGGCTTATGCTGGTTTTGGGTCTGATGAAGCTATGCTTCAGCTTGGCATGGTTTGGCCATCAGCAGGCTTGACAGGGTATTGGGTGTTTTTGGTTACAGGTTATGCTGGTTAACTGGTTTTAGCTTGCAGGTTTTACTGGTTTTAGCTTGCAGGTTTCAGTTATGCTGTTTTGGCATGATTGTTGGCTTCAAGCTTTGAATGGTAAGGGTTGGTTGTTAGCAGGTTGTAGGTTTGGCATTGCAGCTGGTAAGGCTTGGCTTGACAAGGGTTAAGGTTTGAATGTTTTGACAGGGTTGGTGGTTTTTGAACTGTAAGGCTTATGCTTGGACAGTTTTTTTTTGTTTTCTGTTTGTGATATCCTCCTTTGTTTATGTTCTCTCTACTGTTTTATTGACCAATTGCTTTATCTTTTCTTTCCCCCTTTTATCCACTGTGTTATTGCAGTTTTATTTTCTATATTTTCTTGCCTAAAGCCAAACCTATAAGCCTAAACACTTTCCTCTCTCTCTCTTTCTCTCTCCAGTACAACTTTTAGCATTTTAAAATGTTTATGCTTGTACTTTTACTGAAAGGGCAGCACTGGGAAATGATGATATGAGAAGCTTGCTTGCATTACATGTTTACTCTGCATATTTGTCTCTTTTCTTCCAGATTTTGTGCTGCACCTTGTACCTTTTGATACTTTGATATCTTCTTTTTGACAGCTTTGAGTAGCCTTATACTTGTTTGACATCTTTGACAGTTTGTGGACAGTTTGGAATTTGTGATTCAGTTTGGACGTTGTGGTTAGGCCATCCTGTTTGTTTTGAAATATGCAGTATGTTGACAAACTTTGCATTTTTCAATTTTGTGCATTCCAAGTTTAGCAAGCAAATATTCATCCCTCTTTGTGAACCGGGAGAAATCCCGTGATTTGCAGAGAGGGCTAACTGATTCCAGTCAGTTGCCCTTAATGATGACCTTTATTTTTATCTGTCTCTTTAATTGTTTATCCGCTTCAACTGACTTTTTCCTTCTTTTCTTTGCAGATAAATAATTAAATGGAGAGGAATAGCAAAAGATGAAGAATTGAAGATTTAGAAAAAATTAGGATAGTCTTTTTTAGGTTTAAATTACTGTAAAATCATTGTTGTAAACAAAACAATTGTACAAATAATTTAACAATAAATAAAAAGTTTTTTTATCCAATTAATTCTTTTCCTCTTTTTACTTGTTTACTTTACTATCTATAATTCTTTAAATTAAATAATTGAAAATAAATTCCAACTATTTAATCTTAGAATATAAATAATTAAATAAACAATGCTTCAGCATTTGATCAATTAAACTTGGCGCTTCTGTCATCCAAAGCAAACAACAGTCAATCACAGCAATTGCCCAGACGCTTTTTCCCTTTACTGACTTTAATCAAACATTGCAAATTCAAACCCAATGCATCCTTTCACTGATTTAGTCACACAATGCGAATTCAATCCAAATGTTTCAATCCACATCTCAGCATATCTTGAAAAACACTGTAGAGTTAAACCTTTCTGAGGAACCGCGCACGAAAACCCTAATTCCTGATTAAATGCCCAAAGAAGCGTTCGCCTGATCGAAGTTGAGCCAAAATCAACCAAACCCTAAACAAACTGTTTGAATTGTTCCAGAGCCATGAAAATCAATGAAAACCCTAATTTTGTCTGACTGACGAGAAAAGTCTGTTTGACCAATTCTTGAGCCAATCTGAAAAATCAGGAAAAGCCTGAAGTTGTGATTTCTTGTGGAAAAATACGAGGGCAAATTTTGGGGTACAACAGTCACCGTCATCTTCTACACAATCTTCTTGATGTTCTTGTTAGCTGCTTCAACAGCGCCATTCATCTTTAGCCGGTAGGGAGAAGAGTTATGATGCTGTATATTAAACTATTTACAAAGCTCGGTGATCATTGTGTTATTGAGATTTGTACCATTGTTAGTAATAATCTTCTCTGGGACACCATATCAACAAATCAGATTATGCCAGATGAACCGCGCCACGACGTTCTCGGTTACTGTAACGAAGGAAGCTGCCTCAACCCACTTTGTAAAATAATTAATTGCTACCAGAATGAAGCGATACCCGTTATACACAGTAGGTTTGATCTCGCCGATCATGTCGATGCTCCACATTGCAAAGGGCCAAGGAGTTGTCAAAACATTCAGGGGAACCGGAGGTACAAGCACCTTATCAGCATAGACTTGGCATTTATGACAGGTTCGCGAGTGCTGATAACAATCGGCTTCCATAGTGGACCAGTAATATCCTTCCCGTAGGATTTTCTTTGCCCTGGTATGTCCACTAGAATGAGTTTTGAAGGTACCTTCATGTAAATCTGCCATGATCCTTTCTGCCTCGCTCTTGTCTACACACCGCAATAAGGTTAAATCATGGTTACGCTTATAAAGGATTCCATTACTGATGAAGAACTTCGCCGTAAACCTTCTCAGAAACTTCTTATCATTAACAGATGCCCCCTCGGGGTATTCTTGAGCCTCAAGATACCTTTTTACCTCGTGAAACCAGGGTTTATCTGCCACTTCTTTGGTCTCAATGTCATAGCAATGTGCGGGTTCGTCCAACCTCTCAATGGTAATCTGGGGAGCTTCATTATCCCACCTGACTTTGAACATAGAAGACATGGTAGCTAGCACGTCCGCCAGCTAATTCTCCTCTCTTGGAAAATGTTCAAAGGTTATCTCCTCAAAGTGTGGGAGCAATGTCAATACATACTCTTTGTAAGGAATAAGATTCGGGTGCTTCGTATCCCGCTCGCCTTTAATCTGACTTACTACCAGAGCGGAATCTCCGAATACATTCAAAAACTTAATCCTCAAGTCAATAGCAGCTCGAAGACCCATGATGTAGGCTTCATACTCTGCCATATTGTTGGTGCAGTTGAAACATAATCGGGCAGTGAATGGAGTATGACAGCCCTCAAGAGATATAACCACAACACCAATTCCATTACCCAAAGCGTTCGAGGCTCCATCAAAATACATAGACCATCGGGATCCCTCCTCGGGTCCTTCATCCGGTCTAGGTTCTTTGCAGTCAGTTACTAACATGATATTCTCATTCGGGAACTCGAAATTCATAGACTGGTAGTCATCCACGGCCTGATGCGCCAAATGATCCGCCAATACACTCCCCTTGATTGCTTTTTGGGTTGTTTATTGGATGTCGTACTCGGTTAAGATCATCTGCCATCTTGTTATTCTTCCGGAAAATGCGGGCTTCTCGAAAATATACTTGATCGGATCAATCTTTGATATCAACAAGGTAGTGTGAGTCAGCATATACTGTCTCAGTCGGCGAGAAGCCCATGCCGAAGCGCAACAAGTTTTCTCGAGCAATGAGTATCGGGTCTCATAGTCGGTAAACTTTTTGCTAAGGTAATAAATGGCGTGCTCTTTTCGACCAGACTCGTCATGCTGCCCCAACACACACCCCATTGAATTGTCTAGCACTATCAAGTATAATATCAAAGGTATTCCTTCAACTGGAGGCATCAAAATTGGTGGTTCTTGAAGGTATTCTTTAATTCTTTCGAAAGCGGTCTGGCATTCATCGTTCCACTTTACCACTTGAACTTTCTTCAACAGCTTGAAGATTGGATCACAAGTAGCAGTCAAATGTGAAATGAATCTGGAAATGTAATTCAGACGTCCCAAGAAGCCTCTAACTTCCTTCTCTATGCGGGGAGCCGGCATCTCTTGTATGGCTTTTACCTTTTCAGGGTCCACCTGAATACCCTTATCACTGACAACAAAACCCAAAAGCTTACCAAACCTTACCCCGAAGGTACACTTGTTCGGATTCAACCTCAGCTTGTATGTCTTCAACCTGTCAAACAGTTTCTGGAGATGATCAAGGTGCTCTTCCTCAGTCTGGGACCTAACTATTATGTCATCAACATAAACCTTGATCTCATGGTGAATCATGTCGTGGAACAAAGCGACCATGGCGTGCTAATAAGTTTCCCTAGTATTCTTCAACCCAAAAGAAGGTGCCCCACTGGTAACGAAGGTTGTCTTCTCCATGTCTTCAGGAGCCATCTTGATCTGGTTGTAGCCAGAAAAACCATCCATGAAGGAGAAGATCTTCTGCTGCGCGGTGTTGTCGACTAGAACATCAATGTGAGGAAGTGGGAAATCATCCTTGGGGCTTGCCCTATTCAGATCTCTGTAGTCCACACACATCCGTACTTTACCATCCTTCTTAGGTAACGGAACGACGTTGGCAACCCACTGCGGATAAGAAGTGACAACTAAGAACCCTATGTAGAACTGTTTCATGACTTCTTCCTTGATTTTCTCTGACATTTTGGGGCGCATACGATGAACCTTCTGCTTTACCGGAGGGCAGTCTTCTTTAGTCGGCAAGCGATGAACCACAATATCAGTGTCCAAACCCGGCATATCTTCATAGGACCAGGCGAAGATCTCAACATAGTCGTGTAGCATCTGTATTAACCATTGTTTGACACTAGGCTCCAGATTCGCACCTATCTTAACCTCTTTCTTGTCTTCCTCCGTACCCTAATTCACTGACTCCACTGGCTCTTCATGAGGCTGTATGGACCTCTCTTCCTGCTGTAATAGTCTAGCAAGTTCTCCAGGAACCTCACAATCATCTTCACCTTCGTCCTTGGCTTAGTTGATCGGATTTTCGAAGTCATAACTGGCAGTAGAGAAGTAGTTATCAATGGGATCCAGAGTGGATATGGATCTGCAGTATGATACGTGAGTGTGTGTAAGAAAATAACTGTTTTGATAAAGTGGGAAATAGAAAAGAAAATACAAGGAGCGCAAAATTTGTAATGCAAGAAACGTCCAATGCTTTATTAATGATATATGAAATGACAAATAATAAGCCCTCACAAGCAAAGCCAAGGTGCCTCGGGCAAGGCACCGGGCCGTAAAGTTTCAAACTGTTTATTACAAATCTTAAAAACAAAAGTCAATTACTGCAGAATAAAAGAAACAGGTATGAAGTCTTTCGCCGTCCAGTTGTTCAGTCCACCATTGGTTGTTGGGTAGATCCAACTGTCAATGTCCGAATCTTCTTCACTGTCCTCAATTGCGTTAACTCCCCGATTTCTAATGTGTAGAGGAGGTCTTCCAGCCCGTGCATGCCTAACAACCCTTTGAGCCCCTATAGTAAAGCCCAAACCAAATTTGCCAGTTTTGTGAGTGAAATCAGGAAGCTGACCCCAATTGGTACACCCGCCTTCTTCAACTACGGCCCTGGCGTCCTTGAGAGAAGCCATCTTCAGTGGAGGTTTGCCGGTAGTAACTTCAGTTGATACCGAGAACTGAGGGACCTCTTTGAAATTTTGACAAGGGGTTTCTATGAATTCCCCGTCCATCTCTATATAGCGGAAGCAATTGAGGTGACTCACCATATACTCTTCTTCACCTTGCATCGTGACAATCTTCCCCTTCACTGGGTATTTCAGCATTTGATGGAGCGTGGAAGTAACTGCCCCAACCCTATGGATCCAAGGATGACCCAGCAAGCAAGAATATGATTGTCTGATATCCATTACGTAGAAGGTGGATGCAAAAGTCTGAGAACCCACTTTGATAGGGATGTCCACCTCCCCCTGCACCATTCTTTTTGATCCATCAAAAGCCCTTACCACAATGTTACTCGGCTTTAGAATCAAACCTTCACAATCCAGACGGTCTAACGCTTTCTTTGGCAGAACATTCAGTAAGGACCCGATATCTACCAGCACATGGGCCATAGTGGTTCCCTTGCACTCAATCGAGACGTGTAGAGCATCATTATGACTTCTTCCTTTCGGTGTCAGATCTGCATCTAAGAAACCCAACCCATTGTCAGCAGTCATGATGGCCATGCAATCTTTGAATTGATCTGCTAAAGTTTCCCGCCGCACGTGCGCAGTCTTGAGAAATGCAATTAAAGCCTTCGCATGGGCTTCAGAACATAACAGCAGAGATAACATGGAGATCTTTGACGGGGTCTGCCCTAGCTGTTCGACCATATTGTAGTCGATTTTCATGATAATTTTTAGTATTTCCTGTATCTCTTGTTTAGAGGCTTCCACAACGATTTTCTTAGGCGCCTCTGTCCGGGCAGACTCACCTATAATTTCTTTTCCCCGAGTCCCAGATGGCTCAACATCAGGGGTGATAACTGAAGTAAGAATAGGAATAGTAGCAGGTGTGCTAACTGGAGTAGGAACAGGAGGAATGTCAGGAGTGCTGGTTGGAACAACAGTTGGAATAACAGTAGGCTTGATGATAGTCTTCGAGGAAATCTCATGAGAGAAGACCCTTCCACTTCGGGTAACTTTACTAGTCCCTTCAATATTAATGACATCAGTATCAACTTCTTTAGTCTTTAGATCTTGCTTAACACCGTCGTAATATACATCAGCACCATAATGCCATGGGACAGCCTTGTCTGAGGTGTACGGTATGGGACCAGGAACAATGATTATTAGCGGAGCAATTCTTGGAACAGACGTAACCCTAACAGGTTTTCTCGAGGAAACCTTGGAAGGATTGGCGGAAATGGTTATAATGGCGACGTCTTCAGTGGGAACAATGAGGATCGCAGTCTTCTCAAACAAAATTTCTTTATTATCCATCAGGCACTGAACACCTGACTTCAACAAATAGCAACCGGAAGGCAGAATTGAGCACATGTGGCAACCTTCACCATAACCCGGAAATAAACCAGCCAACAACAAATTCTTCTTAACAGTCATCAGAGGAGTAGAAATTTCTTCAACAGAGGTCACAAACAAATTTGTGTCAACAACATTAACTCCACGACCATGTTTGGGCATAGGAGCAGTTATTACATTCGGCTTTTCTGGAGCATCAAACTCTATCTCCTTAGCTTCCAGCAAATCTTGTACTTTATTCCTCAGAGCCCAGCAATCATTTGTATCGTGGCCAGGACTCTCAGAATGGTAGGTGCACTGCATGCTAGGATTGTATCTGAGAGAAGTAGTGTTTGGATTCTTGGGAGCCTCTTTCAAGGATACCAAGTTGGATTTCAACAGATGAGGCAGAACTTCGGCCAAAGTCATGTTGATGCGGGTAAACTGCCGTTGTGGTCTTTCCACCCTTTGTTGATTGTTGCATTGTGGAGCAACTGCGGGTCTTGGTATCACTACAACATTTACCGTTTGACGGTGTTCAGATCTACTTTGTCCCCTCGGGCTATAGACTACCCTAGCTTCTTTATTACCAGCGAAAGGTTTCTTTACCAAACTCGAAGAGGCATCCTTCTGTATTTTACCACTCCGAATGCCAGCCTCCACTCTTTCTCCAGTCAAAATCAACTCGGTAAAACGAGATGACGAGCTGCGGATCAAGTGATTGAAAAATGGACCAAATAGCGTCCCTAGAAACATGTCAACCAACTCCCTATCAGACAAAGGGGGCTGGAATCTTCCAGCCAAGTCTCTCCACTTTTGAGCATAGTCCTTAAAACCTTCACCCGCACCCATGGACATACCTTGGAGCTGAGTACGAGTGGGAGCAAGGTCGGAGTTATACTGATATTGCTTGTAAAAAGCAGCAGCAAGGTCTTCCCAGTTTCGGACACTGGCTCCTTCCAACTGGTAGAACCATTCAAGCTGAGTCCCTGATAGACTATCTTGAAAGAAATGCACCCACAAATTTCTATCAGCAGTGTGGGGTTGGATTTTACTAACATACAAGCGGAGATGGAGTTTTGGGCAGCACACCCCATCATACTTGGCGAAAACCGGAGCTTTGAACTTATGAGGGATGACCACTCCTGATACCAGTCCCAATTCTCCGAAATCCAAACCAAGTATTTTCTGAATTTCCATAACGCTCAGTCGGGCTTCTAACTGCTTGTACCTATCCTCAGCAGGAGGATATTGCTCATCATCGTAATCCGTATCATTATCAGAAACTGCAGGACTAGGGTCCTTTGCCCTCTCTTGGTTCTCCCCGTCCTTGGATAAGGAGGTCAGATCAGCTGGTTGTCTCAACCTTTCTTTGAATCTTCTACCCATGTTCAGAATTCCGACCTTCTTCTTCTTCTTCTTCTTCTTCTTCTTATTCGTCTTCTTCTTCTTCTCTTTCAAAATAAGGGTCTTCAGATCCTCTTGCCCTTTAGCCAGACTTATGAACATCTGTTGGAATTGGGCGTTCTGTGCCTGGAGATCTTTGATGGCTTTATCGGAAGACATTTCTGCTGAAATAAACAACGAATAAGATGAGAAACCTGTAAGGGTACCTGTAATGATGTGCATGATAATGGGATGCGCATGTAATGATTTCAAAGACTTTGGGAGATTTAAATTTGTAAACCAAAAATAAACAAAACTTTATTAGTTTAATTTTAAAAGGTTCAACAATGCCTTTAAGGCGTTACAAAGAAGTAAATAAAACAAAATCTAAAACTAGAAAAGCAAAATCAAAAGTCCCATGGTCTCTTCCTCTTTGTGCTGATGTAGTCATTGATCACTCTTTCTTCCTCGAGCTGCCTGGTGAGCTTCAAAATCTTCCTCTCTTATGACTGACATCAGTACTTATGACTGGAAACAAATGAACTTCTTTAGAGAAAAGTGAGTCTCAATGAAGAACTATCTCCCTTAATGACGAGACTACCATTCATTAGAGTAACAAATCTCAACAACGAACTATCTCCCATAATGACGAGACTATCATTCATCGGAGTAACAAATCTCAATAATGAACGATCTCCCATAATGACGAGACTGCCATTCATCGGAGTAACAAATCTCAACAACGAACTATCTCCCATAATGACGAGACTACCATGGAGTAAACAAATATCAAACAACAAACTATCTCCCATAATGACGAGACTACCATTCATCGGAGTAAACAAATCTGAAACAATGAACTATATCCCATAATGACGAGACTACCATCCATCAGAGTAACAAATCTCAACAACGAACTATCTCCCATAATGAAGAGACTACCATTCATTGGAGTAACAAATCTCAACAACGACCTATCTCCCATAGTGACGAGACTACCATTCATCGGAGTAACAAATGTCAACAATGAACTATCTCCCATAATGACAAGACCACCATTCACCGGAGTAACATCTCAACAACAAACTATCTCTCATAATGACGAGACTACCTTCCATTGCAGTAACAAATCTCAACAACGAACTATCTCCCATAATGACGAGAATACCTGTGATACGGTGGCAGAACCGACTGTTTGAATACTGGATTGCATTTTGCGTTTTGTGTTTGCAAAATGTCTTGGTAAGCAAGAGTCGCCACCGACTTTTATTTCATCCAATCGGAAAGGAAAAAAGTACAGAAAAAATCCTTTTTCGAGATATTTTGAGTACGGGGGGTAGATTATAGAAAGGGAAGGTGTTAACACCCTTTCTATCCATGGTTTTCCATGGGCTCTTAGGTACTTGCTCATCTTTTTAAAATTGCTTGTGTATGTGCTTTGTTTTTGAAAAGAGTTTTAACTTCGTGATAACCCTTGTATCAGTCCTCAAGGGTGTGACGAAGTTGTTTTGAAAATTGTTTTGAAATGTGTAAGTGTGAAAATTTTTGATTTGAGCAAGTACCTACTAGCATCTACCTAATCGAAAAAAGATCGTTTCTATTCTTGTTTCCTTTAGACAGCGCTATCCTACTATTGAGAAATAGGTAGCACTGTCGTTGGAGTTGTAAGGGTCAATTCGAAAGGGACGTACGATCACTAAAGCAATGTTAGGATACCTTAGTAATAACCCTAGAGCCTTAAGATCATATTCGAGGCAACATTTCCGAGGCAACATTTCTGAGGCAACATTTCCGAGTCAACATTTCTAAGGCAACATTCGAATGGGATGTTTGATCTTTTTTAGACAGGAGGGTAACCACTAAGACACCCTATACTTAATGATCGTTTACCGAAGGCAACCGAAGTGAGAGTATACCCTAAGAGTGATATGTGCAAGTGATTTGTTTTCAGTTATTTATCTTTGCACATTAGGGTTTTATAATCGTGTTAAATTTGTCATGCATTCTTGTCATACAACCCTATTAGCATACATCTAAACAGCCAAATATTTACGGTAATTAAAATGCGAGAAAGTAAATCTACTCTATTACAAGGCTTCGGGGAGGGGGATTAATTACATAGTCAAAAACCCGGAAAAAAGCGATGAGTAAAAAGGTCCTAGATTAAACTATTACAAACCATGAGCAGTTACAAACATATTGGCAAAAATAATTAATACGCGCGCGATGAGTCTAATACGAGATAATTAGGGTTTTGACCCATGCCTAAACCTAATCCCGATTGAAAAAAAAGTTTTTATCATTTAAGAAAGTAATGAAATTGTTAAATTAAGAAGAAAATCCTAAGTTCTAATTAATTTTAAATTTAAAAAATAAATAAATTCAATCTAAAACCTATTTTTGTATTTTTATTTTATTTGAGAAAGAAAGAAAAATTAAATCAAGAATTAACCTAATTTTCTAATTGAATTTTAATTATGAATGAAATTAAAGTTGCCCTAAATTACTTAAACTAATTAATTAGAAAAACATTTATTAAGAAAATAAGTCTTTTTTTTGTGATTTTTGGTTGGTTAATTTTAAAATAAAATGATTTTTGTGTTGATTAAAAAAACAGAATAATTAAAGAAAAGAAACTAAAGAAAAATAAAGGAAATAACCGTGTGGGCCTGCTGTCAGCAGATCTGGTTCTGGCTGATGGGTCCAGAAGATGGTGACCCTCAAAAGATGGGGGGCGCTGGATCTGATCCTAGTTGGTGGATCAGAAGATGCTGCTCTTTAGAAGATGAGGTGCACTGGATTTGAATCTGGCTGATGGGTCTAGAAGGTGATGCGCTGGATCTGGTCCTAGCTAGTGGGTCAGAAGATGCTGCTCTTCAGAAGATGAGGTGCACTGGATTTGATTCTGGCTGATGCATCCAGAGGATGATGCACTGGATCTGGTCCTGGATAATGTATCCAGAAGGTGATGGTCCTCAGAAGGTGCACGTGCTGGCTCTGGTGAAAACAATGAAGAAAATACCAAAAGCTCACGCCTAGGATCGAACCCAGAACAATGAGATTCTGGCTTCCTTCTTCTGACCAACTGCGCTGGATGTTAACTTGTTAATATAATAAAAACAAATAATATATCAGAATAACAGGTTTCTAGCCAGAATAACGCGCCAGAATTTGAATCAGCCAATCAGGTTGTGACACGCTGTTGTCTTCTTCCCTGGAACTGTCGTTTTAGGTTCTGAACCTTTACCTACAGATGCAGGCCTGTTGTTGCAACCTGTGTCATTCAAGAATCAAGCATATGCAATATAAATTCAGTTAGGGACCATGGATCAGTTGGGTTTGAAATTATGATCATCATGGTACCCATTATCCTGTCTAATTTCGCTTGAAAACCAAAACCCCAAATTGGAGCACGAAACCCTAACAATGGCAAAAACTTATTCCTGCACTGTAACTCAAATCAAACTATCCAGAAACATTGCAAATATGATGATGAATACAAATACGCAATTTAAACGTGCTGAATATGCAATAATTACAGCAATTGAAGGGGCGTACAGTCATAAAGGCAACACGTGGAGACGCTTTAGAAATTTTGTCTAGGGACTAGATCATTTACCAAAAGGCAACTGTAAGGGTCATTTAGGGACTATGATCTTTTTGATTTACAGGTCTTTGCTAAAGCGTCCCCGTTTTAAGGGACATGTCTGTTTTATTTTCGAAGGAAACTAAAGTGGGGTACCCTAGAGGTGCATGTGTGCAATGTGTGTTATGCTCAATTATTTTAGTCTTGAGTTTAGTTTGCTATCATTTGACTTTTAGTCTTTCCTTACAAGCCTAGTTACTAATAGTTAATATTTTGCAGAACTTTAAAGTGCGGGAATCGTAAATCTTACACTATTACAATGCTTTGTGGAGGGGGTATTTAAATGTTCAAATGGGAAAAAAAAATAAAGAAAGTGATAAAGTCCTATTTAATTATCTATTACATACCATAAGTAGATACACAAAATATGAAAAAAAGAATAATAGAAAGAAATATTGAATGCGCGCGAGTTGAGAAAGATAAGTCTAAAACCCTAAAAATTTCTAAGTAAACAAGAAAATCTTTTTTTGGTTTTTGTTTATTTTTAATTAAGAAAAATAATTAAACTAAGTCTGAATTTCATTAAGAAAATAAATTTTAAATGAAATTAACCTAATTCTAATATTTTTGTGTTTTTATTGAGAAAATCTTTGAATTAAATAAACCTAAGTCTAATTGATTTTAAATTAATAAAGCAATGTCCAAATAATTAATTAAATTAATTTACAAAATTAATTTAAGAAAAAAAATATAAGTCTATTTAATTTTTTTTTGATTTTATGATTTGTTAAAAAAAAGTGATTTTTGAAAGTAAAAAGCAAATAAATAAAATAAATGAGAAAATAAAAAATGGGCCTGGATATGCTAAAGCAAAATGGGGGTTGGAATTGGAAAAAATTCACTGGGCCCAAATGTTGGAGCCCAGATTATGCATGATCCTGTATGAACACGTCTTGAGGGCATACGATATACTTCACGCTTGGATATGCTGGCTTGGATCAGATGTACATCTGATGGCCTAGACTGAGGGTGCATGGTGCACATCTGACCATGCTTTACATGTGATCTGCATGAACATTGTTAGAAAAATAAGAAAATGTTGGACTTGGGACTCGAACCCAAGTCCTCTCCCTTCACACAAACGCGCCTTGCCAGCTGAGTTACTTGGTTATTCGTTACATAAAATAAAACAATAATATAATATACAAACAAAACGTCAATATTTGAGAATTAAAAAAAACGTGCGCACTGTTTGAATGTCCCAATGGGAAGCTGCCACGCCTTGTATTCTTCCTCGCTCCATCATTTTAGATACAAAAACCTATTGTGACAGTTTTTGTTTGTCACTAAAACACTTGCACTCTATAAAATCCACAATACGCAACATAAATTAATTATGAGGTCATGGGTCGATTGGCCTTGACCTCCTAAGCACGATAGTACCCTTGGTTTGGACAAATTTTCGCTATTGCAAAAAAACCCCAAACGGGAGGTATAAACCCTAGCCATGGTAAAACGTCATTCCTGAATCAAAACTTAAATCCAACTATGCAGAAAGCTTGCACACACTCATATGAACAATAATGCATGGTCAAAACAAATTTATATTACATGAATAAAAGAAAACAAGTTTGAAAAAAATGAAAAATGTGAGCTACTGAATTAGGTGTTTCGTGATGCTTCAATGCGTGGTGATGATTGGAAAAGCTTCAGGGGACTTCCAGGAACGTGTTTGAGTCATTTGTTTTGACCGAGGGAGGCTAGATCAGTGGTTTTGGAATTTGACAACTTTGGAGATTTTTTGCATTTTTTCGTGGCTCTTTCTAGGCTGTATATATGCGTACATGATGCTTGCAGGGAGGTTCCTTATATAGAGGATATGGAGGGGACAAGAAAAGGAGGAAAGGAATCATGACATAAACCATGGTTTAAACACCAAAATCAAAATTTGAAAAAAAATTCCAAAAATGGTAATTCTTGATCATTTAGGTTTGGGGGATGAACCTGGATAGCCTTGCAGAAAATTATGGGCCTAAAATCAATCCAAACCAAAAGCCCAAGTGTCATGATCCATTATTCACTATTTTATATAATTTATTTTGTATTTATGTGAATAAAAACAAAATAAATATGAATAAAATAGCTAACAAATGTAAGGCAAGGTAAGAATGAAATTAGGGGTCCTCTATAAGCTTAGGAAGATGTTTGAAGTCCAAGGAATTAAACCATTGCCTAAAAAGTTCAAATTTGCTCAATGCATCATTCTTGAAATTTCCAAAATTTTAACAACTTGGGAAAGCCATAACTTGCTCAATATTTATCTCATGATGATGATATTTGACTCTTTGGAAAGCCCAAGATGTCTACTTCAATCCCTATTTTGATCAAATTTGCTTTTGAAGACTTTTGTTGACTTTTTGTAAATGATTTGTAATGTATGAGCTTGTATGTTTCAAATGGCGCGTCTCTTGATATTGAGGACAACAGAGAAGTTGTAGGGAATGATATTATCTTCAAAATGAGCTTTGTTTGGGGAAAAATGGATGAAGTATGTGAAAGTTATGCTTGGTCAAAGTTCAGTTGACTTTTCCTATAGAAACCCTAATTTAGCAATTCTTGACTTTTGATAATTTAGGAGCATTTCTTGAGGAATCATGATCAACCCTTGATCAGATGATGGACATTACTTCAAAATGTTGATGTTGACAAAAAAATCTTGAAGTTTGACTGTATATAGGCCACAATTGTCTTTTGACCTAGTAAAGTTAATTTTCAAGCATTTGAGCAATTGACTGAGCAAACTTGTAGTGGAAGACATGAAATTTGTCATGGACAATCTTGAAGGCATATTACGACAATGGAAAACATTTGAGACTTTTGGAACTCACACATATCTATGAAAAGTGAAACCCTAGTTAGAGGTTCATTGTTTAGGAGGAGAATTTGTCTGATCAATTCTTGGTCAACCTTGAGCAATTGAGGACCTCTAGGAGCATGTCTTGAGTAAAAATGGGAGGGAAAATTTTAGGATACAACAGTCTGTCTGCAAATTCAACCTGAAAAGGTAAAGTCAGTTTCATGCGATGTCATGATGTATGAATTGCATGATGCTCTCAAAATAAATGAGATTGTGATATATACATTTGTGTTGCATATGCTATGATGTTTGTAAAATGATGTATGAATGCAATGTATGAATGTATCACCTGTTCTATTTCCGAGTTGTTGAGTTAAGGAAAATAAATCCATGATTGTAGCTGGGGATGAAGAATGTGATTCTTCAATATTTGTTTAATTTGAATTGCTGGGAGATAAACTTTTGTGGCTAGAGAAATAAACTCAGTTGGGGAAGGAAAAACTCTGTGCACTATTTAGGGATTTTGTGAAATCCTGCTGGGGTATCCTGAGATGCTTGGTGACTTCACTGGGAAATTTTTAGATGTTGGAGCAATAATTTTGAGATTCTTGCTCCACCGGGGATATGAGAACACCTGACACCATTAGGCTGTATGCCGAGAATATGGCGGTGACCTTGTATCAGGATGCCCCTGCCTTTGTACCTGCTGGAGAAAATATTTGTCGAGGATTTTGTAGACGGTTTGACTATTATCCCAATATCTGGAGTCCTTGGTGAATGTTGATCAGGGTAATAAACCTTTTACTAATAGACAAGTGACGAGATGATAGGACGTAGTCGTATGCTTTAATCCCTAACTTTTGCCTGGACTGTCCTTCCAGATTTTCAGTCTATCGGGATAGCCTTTTTTCCCCAAGCCGCCTTTTTAGGTTTTCGACTTACCGGATGTACAGATTTTTCATATGTTTATCCTTAATTTTTTCCCAGGCCACTCAACCTAGCGGGTCTTTGTTCATGCGTAGTATTTTCCGACTATGTCCAAGTTCACCGGGTACAAAGTGTCCATAGTAGTAAGTGTTGCCACACTGCAAGAAGATGTTTGTTTGATCGTACAAGATTCGTTGCTGGAATTTATGTCCAATGCCCCAAGTGATTCAAATGGAGATCTTCCCCTGACTATTTGGCATTTTTGAGAGATTCCTTGAACCTTGACTTGACTGCCCCAGATCAGCTAGACACCATGCTATGCCCCTTAATTATGAAAGGACTATCACTGGAATGTCTTTCCATCTAAGGTGATTCTGTCCACTGAGAGGATTTCTGTTCATTGAATATCCGTCATGCAAATTTCTCTACTGTTGAACAAATAGTCATATGAAAACAATGGTATTTTAAGAATGCAAAGCTTTTGTCTGTCTTGAATTTTGAAAATTCAGTAAAATAAATAAATTTTGTAAAAGTGTGATATCAGCTCAGGATTTTTAGCAAACCTTATAGGAGTCAGGATACCTTTTGTAACAATATACTTTTGAACTAACTGATGCTTCAACTAGGACTTTTAAGGGTTATAACGTGGCCCGGTTCACGGTTTAATTATGCATTTTAGATCCCAATTGAGTATGTAATCTTTGCTCTGATACTTGGTGATGGTTCAGAAATTGAACGTTTGTTTGAGAAGGAAGTCCTTTTTGTAACATTTTCTTTTTTGTTGAGGATTTGTAGGACCTCTTTTTTATTTATTTTGTTATCTCCATTTTTTCCTGAACTATTTCTTTTGCGATTATAGTCAGCGGGATGCCCCAGTTTTTCTTAAGTCTCCTTCATAGGTTTTTGACTTAACGAGCTTTTATTTTGAGAGATAATGACTGTCTGTCTTGACGATTATGTGGAACTATCACCATCTTTTGGAGGGCATCTTCTACACTATTTGTTATGTATGAAGGTAGAGCTTGCGACTGAATGCACGTCTGAATTAATTGAGAAAACTACCCTGCCCCGGGTTATGATTAAGGGTTTTAATTTGTGTGAAAAGAAAAACTCCTGCTTCTTAGGCTCAAAGGGGTTGACTAGGGATTAGCTTCCTTATAACTCCAATGTTTAGAATTTGAAACAATGCCTGTACATCGTCAACAAGGTCTATTCAGAAGCATACTGTAGAGAATGCAGTATCGTTTTTGTCATCCTCCCTCTAAAGGCTTATAGCTTTTAATCAAGAGTTTAATGTCACGAAAAGGAAGTAAAAGCACAGTTTTAGTATAGTGACAACGAATGAAATAATTCAAGACAAACATATGCAATGCATTGATGAAATAACAAAGTTTGACATAAATAAATGTCCGAACAATCAAAAGAAAATTACAACTTGAAAATTCTAATGAACAAAAGCCTCTTTTTCTTAACTTGTCACTTCAAATGATGTGCCTTTGAGGGGTGGCAGAAGAATTCAGTTTGGCCATCTTGTGTGAACTCAAGCACTCCTTCGTTGATCAAGTCCTGAATCTTATTTTTCATTGCCCAACAGTCATTCGTATCATGTCCAGGACTATTGGAATGGTATGCGTGCATTGCATCAGGGCGATAGCTAGGAGCGGAGACATTGGGATTTCGAGGAGGATACATTAACGTAGTCAACTCCATATTCAACATGTGTTGCAATACCTGATCCAAGGACATGTTGATTTTGGTGAATTACCTTTTGGGTGTGTCTTGCTTATGCTGATTGCCTTGTTGTTGTTTCTGCATCTGTGTTGGAATAGAAGTCCGCACTACCCCCACAGGTTGGTTGAGATTACTCTTATTGCGTCCCTTCTGGTCGTACACGACATTGGACTCTTTCTTCCCATTGTATGGTCTCTTCTGAGTACTTGAAGATGCAGTCCCTTTGTTGTACCCCAAAATTTTCCCTCTCATTTTATCAAACATTTCTCACCATAAGGCTCTTGGAACTCAAGACCAAGCTAGGGTTTGCCCTGCTCAAGACACCTCCTTGCACTGTTGACCTAAATTAGGGTTTGAGTTTGCACAGGGATTTTTGGACCTTCAATGCTCAAATTGACTTTCATACTTCTTTTTGGACTCATAAGTTTGTCCATACCAAGTTTCAAGTCTTGAATCAAATTTTTGCCCAGTCAATTGGACAGTTGGCCTATAAATCAGTTGTATTGCGGAAAGAGTCAACTGTGGCCAATTTACAGTAAAACCTCATGAATTTTAACCCACATCAACATTATGAACTCATATGAACCATTTGATCAAGTTTGGACCACAATTCCATAAGAAATTTGATCAGATCACCAAAAGGGCAAAATGGTCATTTTTAGGGTTTTGACTATACAAAGGAAATTTTTGACTGTTTGACCTAGCCAATGGAAAATCAATCTCAACCTTGGACTCAAGGACTCAATGACATCATCTTGACCTATTCAACAAGTTCAAAAGATCTCAAATGCATGGGATTGACAGATGAACTTTTCAGTCAACTGATCAAAATTTGACTGTACACTGAAAAGTCAAACTTTGACTTTTTGGTCAAAATCAAGTGCCAAGGGTCATTTTCATCAAGATATGTCAAATTATGAAACTTGTTCATCAAGAAACCCAAAATTGCAAATTAGGGTTTGAAATTGAAAATTTTCATTAGAAATTTTCTAAGTTATGAAATTTTCTTAATTTTTCCTAACTTTGTCCCACATTTTCACCAAGATACAAATGGATTCAAACAAAACATACAACATGAATGTTGTAGTCCTCCACAAAGTCTATAACTTTTATTCACAAAGTTTTCTCAAAAGAAGCTTGGATCTCAAGTTATGATTTTTGGAACAAGGGTCCCTAAAACTTTTAACTTAGAGAAATTTTGCCCTAGTTTAGGCAGGATTTTGACCCATCTTCTTGGCCATTTTTCACATAGTTCCACTTGGAGTCTCAAGTTGCATTTCAAAGATGGATTATAGTTCTTGTTGAAAGCTTTCCAAATTGTCCAATAAATCGTCAAACACATTTGTGGTTAGGGAGAATCGAATGCTTGAAGTTGGCAAAAACTCATTTTGTATCCATGGCAAATTCATGTTCACTCAAGTGGCATTTTCAAACCAGCATGCTTTGTACTAGTTTGCATGCCTCTAAAACAATTCACACTCCTTAATTTAATGCAAATCCACTGAGCTAATGCATTATCTTGGCCATTTGGACATTGCACACAAAACTAAGCCTTAATTAGAAAAAGGTACATTTCTATTTTGGAAAAGGTATGCTTTATGTCAAAACATGATCTTTGAAGCATAGGGCCAAGATCTCAGAAGCCAAATCAAATCCATAAATTCCAGAAACCAAGAGGATTGTGTGCAGCATATTTGAGGGCTTGTACAGGCCTGTATGGACAGGTTACACATTCTTGCTTCACAAAGAAGAAAACTTGCAAAATCCTCCCAACTTGAAAACTAGCCATTGTTAGCTTAGACAAACATTGCAAACATATTTCACACAACCCTTTGAGCAAGAAACACGAGCACTTAAGCCTCAAAACCTCCCATATCCAGAAATCACTCTTCTTTGGAAAAACAGGGCATGTGCTGCAACTTGAGTGCCATAGCTCATTTGACTCGTGCGTTTTGCTCCTTTTTGCTTCAAACACCTTCCATTCAACTCACTCAAGCTATCCCAAACCTCCATTGCCAACTGTAACTCCATTTACAGTGTTCACCATTTTCATTTCAAGCTTATGCAAGTTGAGTTCTAGAGGTTGATTCAGGGACATTCAAGGCAAGCTAGCTATTGGAAAAGATCAAATGAAGTTCAGGCAAGCTACCAGACACCTCAAAACTTGTTGAGAAGCACTGCATTGCCCTACTCGAATCCAACTGAAACAGATCACGTTTCCAGGAATCCAAGTTTGAACCAGGCGTGCACGCGTTTGACAATTGCTGGAGGCTGAAGATGAAGACTTGGGTTGGGCCTGGCCTGGCTTTGCTTCTAACACCTCCTATTTTCAGTTTTACACCCCCTGGCCCAATTTCTTATATTTTCACATTTTTGCATTTTTGATTTCTTTTCTGATTTTGTTTATTTATTTCCAAGTATAAAAAATGCCTAAAAAATATTTTCATAATTTTTTACATTTATTTGGCATTTTATTTTATTTTTTCTAATATAGAAAACATTTTGAATACTTTTTTATAATTTATTTGAAAACTTGAAAATAATATGTAAATATATACTTTTATTTTTATTTCTTATTTTGTTCACACTGAAAATATTAATAAAAATATGATTTATTTTTGTACATATTTTATTTTATTTTATACATATTTAATACATTTAATTAATATATATATATATATATATATATATATATATATATATATATATATATATATATATATATATATATATATATATATATATATATATATATATATATATATATATATATATATATATATATATATATATATATATATATATATATATATATATATACTCTTATTTTATTAAAATACTTAGAATAAAAATACAAAAATATTATATTTTATTTTTATTATTATTTATACTAAAAATATATTTTTTAAGTATATTTCATTTTTGTACATATTAATATATTTTTTATATAAATAATATATAGTATTTATTTCTTAAAGAAATTAGGGTTTCATCCCTTAAGCAATTAAATAAATCTTTTATTTATTTCTTTATACTTTTTACATTGAAAATACTTTTACATACATAGACAACTTAAAATCTTTTTTTTTTGCATAATGCATATTATTTAATATTCATTTATTTTGTTTATTTAAATATTGTACATTTAAATATTTATGCATTATAATTCAATTTGGATGTAATAGTAATCTAGGGTTTATATTTCTTGTCAAATACCCCCATTCAAAATTGTACCCCATCCCCATAATCATGTTGTAATAGCTTAGAACTTTAAATTCTCGCATTTTACGCCTTCAAATATGCCATGATTAGAGAATTAGGGTTTGTATACAAAAATCAAATCAACAAATAGTTTGACCTAATCAAAGACAAAAATGCATGAAAATCAAACACAATGCACACTTGCACCCCTAGGGTTACAATCCACTTGTTGCCTTCAAAAATGGGCCATGGTATGCATGTTGGGTACTTTGGCAAAACAAAAACAAAACAAAAGATCATAGTCCCTCGATGACGCTATCTTGGTTGCCTAAATAAAAATGATCAAGTCCCTCAAGAAAATTGCCAAAAATACTTGACACAATTGCTATCATGGTCTATACGATGACCCGCGCCCGTCCCATTTAACATCCTAACACAAGGTTGTTCACCAAATGCAATGGTGAAACAACACTGTCAAAAGGGTTAAAAACATAAGAAAGATCTTTGAGTAAAATAGGGTAGACAACTCTTAGTTACTTGATCAAAAGCTTGCAAAAACATCCTTGCTATTTTCAAACACACTTCACAACACAACTTCAAAACATTTCCCCATTCAAATTTTCAAAAGACAAAAACACCTTTGTATACATTCAAACAAGAATCATTACAAAGGTTGCCACAATGATGGCCTCTTTTCAAAACATCTTTCAAAACCACACATAAAGCACCATTTCAAACAATTGAAAAACACCATTTCAAACAATTGAAAAGCAAAATAAGTGATCTAAACAAGTAACTAAGAGCCCATTGATAACCATGGATGAAAAGGGTGCTTGCACCTTCCCTTTTCATAATATACTCCCCGAACCCAAGAAAACATATCAAAGGTCTTTCCTGTGCTTTTTAACCTTTCCTTAGGATAAAATAAAAATTCGGTGGCGACTCTTGCTAAACCGAAACATTTGCGAACACAAACGCAAAACTTCAAGTCAGTTCTTCCACCGTATCACAGAACTGGCGACTCTACTGGGGAAGATTTTAAAAGTGGATTAATATTAGGGTTTAGATCACCTTTGCATGTCTTGATTGCTTTGATTGCTTTACATTTGGTTCTCTTGTTTGGGTTCTTGAATCCTCCACCCGGATTTTTGGGAAACATTCATAGGTAAATAGCCATACGTTGTGGAAACTGTGCAGGGTATACCGACATGGTTGAAGCAATAGCTATATTAGTGCGACATATTTGTGAGTACCGGTAGCCTTTAAGTTAATCAAAGAGAATACGGGGCCGCTGAGTGATGTCATGAAGCACTAATGAACTCTTAGAACCTTACTTGACCAACTTGGCCTTTTTAGGGGTAGTGAGATGATCGGCTTTGGTGCAGTCCGAAGTTGGTAGATACTCGATACTACACTCATTGAGGGTTGTTTTCTTGGAATATTTTGGTCGCCAGTGAAGTGACTAAACCAAAACAATGAACACAGAAAATAATCCCGTGATATTGAGCTCCTTAGAACCCGATTACTATTTATAGGACAGGTTGAGCCAACTAACTTCAAGAGGGTACTTACCTATGAAACCTCATGCAAGCCTGAAACTAAGATCTTGTGTGACTTGCTTGTACATATGTTTGTGCATACATCATGAACATCATAAAGCATCATTTGCATCCACTAACCATTTCAAGGGTTTGGATCTTCATCTTTGTTCTTGTTTTGTAGTTCATGGAATCTCTTCGCAGGAAAACAATTCAAGTCAACCTTGTGAGAATCCCTCCTCAACTCAAGGAGCTTACTTCCAAAATTCCAGAGAATTCTCCTTTCAGTGAAAGACATGGTAGACTTCTTAACTTGGTCAACTCCAACATTGAAGAAGACATGGTGAAAGTTCTCTTCCAGATCTTTGACCCCCTACACCACTATTTCACATTCCCTGATTATCAACTAGTACCTACTTTGGAGGAATTTTCTCAACTCCTGAGGATTCCTATTCTTCATCAACTACCCTACAATGGTACGGAAAAAGAACCAAAGCCTGAAGATGTTGCTCAAGCCTTACACTTGCAACCATCTGATATCAAGGGTCATTGGGAAACCAGAAGTGGTGTCAAGGATTTCTTGGTAAAGTTTCTGTTTGAGAAGGCACAAGACTGCTGGAGTTCTCTAGATCTACAAGCTTTTGAGGAGATTGTAGCACTTCTCATCTATTGGTTGGTCTTGTTCCCAAACCCTGATCAGCTTATAGATGTGAATGCTGTCAAGATTTTCATATCTCGAAATCCCATGCCTACATTGCTTAGGGACATCCTACACTCATTTTACACACGAACAATAAGGAAAAGAGGTTTTCTCATGTGCTGTACTCCTCTCCTAGCAAGGTGGTTTATTTCTCACCTTCCCCAAACAGTTTTGAAGAATGAGCAGGGTTTAAGGTGGTCACAACGGTTGATGACCCTCACACATTCAGATGTTCATTGGTGTTCTCGGTCTAGAGAAAATGTCATAATCATTTATCGTTGTGGGGAATTCCCTAATGTCCCACTACTTGGACTTAGGGGAGGTATCACCTACAACCCCTGTTTAGCTCTAAGGCAGTTTGGATATGCTTGGAGGGATGGTCCTCATGATATGCTGATTCCTGGCTTAGTTTTTGACTTCGACAATGATGCGCAAGGACTTCGACAAAGGTTTATCAGAGCTTGGAGGATGCCCAACAAAGTGGATAGTAAGACACTGAGGCACAAGAATTCCATCCCCCATGAGCCTTACCTCAAGTGGGTACGAACCCGTGCTCAGAGTCTAATGATGCCATACCCTCACATTCTCCCCGTGATCAAAGAGCCTGTTATGGAAGGAGAGGTTCCATACACCCTCCTACATCATGACATGCCAACATCATTGGAAGAGTTACAAAAGAGTTGGATCCAGCTCAAGGAAGAACATAATACTTTTGAAGCCAGCTTCTATGCCAGTGAGAAGAAGGTTTTGGAGCTTACCCGCCGACTTCATGAGGAGGAAACTCTCAACACTTACATCGCACCAAAGAGGATGCGCAATGTCTTTTTACATTAAGAATTTTGTAATATTTTTCCCATGGGGCATTTATGTACTAACAAATTTCTTCTTAATGTGACGTGTGTTCTTTTTGTTTGCAACAAATTTGAATTTCTGAATCCTTGAATGCATTGCATGAATAACATATCATTCATCATATGCATAAACAGGTCTTCACACCAGGTTTCCTTATCTCTCTGCTGTTTATTTCAGCAAGATGGATTTGGAGCAAACGGTTAAGGATCTGCAAGCACAAAATTCGCAATTCCAGCAACTCCTCATGACCTTAGCAAAGGGTCAAGAGGACTTAAATGCACTGTTGGAGAAAGAGAAGGAACCAGAAAGGAAGAAAAAGAAAAGAGTTGGGGTAGCCACTATGGGAAGGAGATTTGAGCATCAGGCTAGGAGAGTTCTCGAGTTCCCCTCAACGTCTGATGAAGGGGCTGGTAAAGGTAAAGGAGCTGCAGTGCCCTCCGAATCTGAGGATGAAGAAGAAGAAGAGGAAGAGGATGAAGATTACTCCGAACAGCAATATCCCCCGGCGGATGATAAGTATAAAAATCTTAAGGATCGGTTGGCAGCCATGGAGTTACAAAGGGTACCTGGTTTAGATTTTGAAGAACTAGGGTTGGTCGCTGGGATCGTCATTCCTCCCAAGTTCAAAGTACCTACATTTGCTAAGTATGACGGTCTGTCGTGTCCGAAGATGCATCTAAGATCCTATGTCAGAAAGATCCAACCTCACTCTTCTGATAAGGATCTTTGGGTCCATTTTTTCCAAGATAGTTTGTCAGGCACACAATTGGACTGGTTTTATCAACTTGAGAGGTTGGATGTTCATAAGTGGGAAGATTTAGCTGCTGCTTTCTACCGACAATACCAATACAATGCAGATTTAGTGCCTACTCGTACTCAACTACAGAGTATGGGTATGACCTCTAATGAGGGATTTAAAGAGTATGCCCAGAAGTGGCGGGACTTGGCTGGAAGGGTGCAGCCACCATTGTCGGATAGAGAGCTGGTTGACATGTTTTTAGGGACCCTGTCTGGCCCTTTCTTCAATTATTTAATCGGAAGTTCCTCTGCAGGATTCACCGAATTAATTCTGACCGATGAAAGGGTCGAGGCCGGCATTAAAAGTGGTAAGATTCAGAAAGATGCCTCCGCTTCCACTGCTATTAAGAAGACCTTCCCAGCTAAGAAGGAAGTTTCTGCTGTTCACAATCAGAGAAATCAAGGGAGAACAAAGCACCAACTAATGGTGGGGGCTGTGATGATCCAAAACTCTTCAACTGATCAACCTCACAGCAATCAACCAAGATCTAATCAACAAAGGGTAGAAAGGACACAACAACAATTCACCCGAATCAACATGACACCGGCTCGAGTCCTCCCTCATCTGTTAAAGCTGAATCTCACCAACTTGAAAGAAGCCCCGAAGAACCCCAATACTTCTTCTCCTTATTATCACTCCAATGCAAAATGTGCATACCACTATGACAATGTAGGGCATGATACCAACAACTTTTGGGCTCTTAAGAACAAAATCCAAGACTTAATAGACGCCAAGGAGTTAAATTCGATGCGCCTGAAAAGCCGAATGTGATTTATGCCCCGATGCCCAAGCACGGTCATAATGTTCATGCCGTTATGGAAGACCTTCATGTTACCAATGTTGCTGACCTTTTGACTCCGTTACCAGTGATTAAAGTGAATTTGATGAGAGCCGGGATATTCCCAGGCTGTGGAAAAGACTGTTACTTTTGTTTAAACTTACAAGCTGACTGCCCACTGTTGAAATCAGGCATCCAACGCCTGATGGATACCCAAGAGATCCTCTTTCAAAAGACTCCTGTTGATACTATCACCCATGATACTCCTGCTACCTTTGTTGCTTCAACCAATGACATTTCTATAATAACCATCTTCGACGATCTTTCCAAGACCTGCAAAAGGCCGGTTAAGATCACGCATGATCCTAAGTTTGTGCCGTTGAAAACCACCATGCTGGGGCCGGTCCCGTATAAATCTAACAAGACGATACCATGGAACTACGGAGGAGAAATCTTCTACCATGGTGTCAAACAGATTGAATCAGTTCAAGAGAATTCCGATGATGAAACCCTTGATATAGGGAATATTGCGGGAACGAGCAAGATAACTCATAGCGAAAGGATCTTCTCTCTGGAGATTGCTCCTCCACGGGAAGTCTTCGGACCCTCGAGAGTTTATGTGCCTATCAAGCCATCTGTGCAAAGCCCGGTAATTGAAGAGCTTGATGCTCCTGAAGTTGGACCCTCTGATGCTACTACCAATAAGGGTAAGGGGATACTAGAAGTGCCTGTCAGGACGAAGGCTTAGACTGTGGTAATCCTCGAGACCAGCCAAAAAGAGATGGAAGAAATCTTAAAAATAATCAAGAAGAATGACTACGATGTCGTGGAACAGTTAGGGCAGACCCCTTCCAAAATCTCCATGTTAGCTCTCCTACTCTGCTCCGAGGCCCATGCCAAGGCCTTGATCAAATTTCTAAAGAAGGCACACATGCCTCAAGAAACTTCGGCTGATCAGTTTCAAGAGTGTGTGGCTAGCCTTATTGCTGATAATGGTCTTGGTTTTTCCGATGCTGATTTGACTCCTAAGGGAAGAAAACACAATGAGACGCTGCATGTCTCAGTAGAGTGCAGGAGAACCACACTTGCCCATGTCCTGGTGGATACCGGTTCATCTTTGAATGTGCTACCGAAAAAGCCGTTGGACCGATTGAACTGCGAAGGTTTGACCCTAAAACCCAGTAACATCATTGTTAGAGCCTTTGACGGTTCTAAGAGGATGGTTCATGGAGAAGTGGACATTTCAATCAAAGTAGGCACATAAATTTTCAACTCTACCTTTTATGTGATGGACATCCGTCCTTCATATTCTTGCTTGTTGGGAAGGTCGTGGATCCACAATGCTGGGGCAGTCACTTCCTCTCTGCACCAAATGCTAAAGTATCCAGTTCAGGGAAAGATCATAACGGTCCACAGTGAGGAAGAGTACATGATAAGTCACCTCAACTCCTTCCTCTATGTGGAGTTGGATGGCGAGTTCATAGAAACGCCTTTCCAACATTTTGAAGAGGTTTCTCCTGAGGTCACAGTTGCAAAGACAATGACTGATATGCCTATCGTTTCCAAGCCTGTGTCTAGGATGGCATCCCTCAAAGATGCGGAGGCTGTAATCAAAGAAGGAAGGAGTACAGTGTGGGGGCACCTGCCTGATTTTCCTTACAAGATGGACAAGTTCGGACTAGGTTTTACTGTTGCTGGCCAGAAAGCTGTGCGTCGCTCCAGGGCTGGAGGACCACCCATAAAAATCACTCACCATGGAATGAATGCCTTAGAAGATGTTGATGAAGAAGACAACTTTGAAGATTGGATCTTTCCGACCGTCGAAGGAGGATTAAGCAACTGAGAAGCGAAAGACTTAGTTCCCATCACATTCATCAACCAATAATTTATCTTTGAACAATTTCCTATTTTGGGCTGTAATAATTAAATAATTCATACACTATTTTCACCTTATGCCGTACCTGGGGCATATAGGTCCATTTGTAAGGGCTTGATTTCTTCATTATCACATGCCATTTTTAAGTGAATCATTGGACGTTTTCATCTATAAACTGTTGTGTTCATTTTCTTTCCTTTTACATTTTGTTTTGTTTAAGGATGGCTATCCCTTACACACACCCACACTCACAAAATACAGGTACCCATCCACTCCGGATTCCATGGGTGACTATTCTGATTTAGCCTTCAGTGACTCTGAAGACTTGGTCAATCATGCCGAGTACGAAGGTGATGAAGACTGTGAAGTGCCTGGAGAGTTAGCCAGACTTTTGCAACAAGAAGAGAGGGCTATTCTGCCCCATGAAGAGTTGCTAGAGACAATCAATTTGGGAACAGAGGAAGACAAGAAAGAGGTTAAGGTGGGTGCCAACCTGGAGCCAAGTGTCAAAGAGCGTCTAGTTTAGCTGCTGAATGAATATGTCGAAATCTTCGCCTGGTCCTATGAAGACATGCCTGGACTAGATACATATATCGTGGTTTACCGTCTCCCTACAAGAGAAGACTTCCCACCGATCAAACAAAAGGTCCGCCGAATGAGGCCCGACATGTCTGAAAAGATCAAAGCTGAGGTGATTAAGCAATTCAATGCTGGCTTTCTGGATGTCACTTCCTATCCACAATGGGTTGCTAACATTGTGCCCGTGCCTAAGAAGGATGGCAAAGTCAGAATGTGTGTGGACTATCGGGACTTAAACAGGGCTAGCCCTAAAGATGATTTTCCACTACCACACATTGATATATTGGTTGACAACACAGCTCAACACAAGTTATTTTCTTTCATGGATGGATTCTCGGGATACAACCAAATCAAAATGGCCCCCGAAGACATGGAGAAAATTACTTTTGTTACGCAGTGGGGTACCTTCTGCTACAAAGTGATGTCATTCGGACTGAAGAATGTCGGGGAAACCTATCAACACGCCATGGTAGCTTTGTTTCATGACATGATACATCATGAGATTGAAGTCTACGTAGATGACATGATATCCCGTTCACAGACAGAAGAAGAACACCTCGACCATCTGCAAAAGCTGTTTGTTAGATTGAAGGAATATAAGCTCAGACTAAACCCAAGCAAGTGCACTTTTGGAGTCAGGTCTGGTAAACTTTTGGGATTTATCGTCAGTAACAAGGGCATTGAGGTTGATCCTACTAAAGTCAAAGCTATACAAGAAATGCCTGCCCCCCGCACTGAGAAGGAGGTTAGAGGTTTCTTGGGACGCTTAAACTATATTGCAAGGTTCATCTCTCACCTAACATCTACCTGTGAGCCAATCTTCAAGCTATTGAAGAAAGATCAGGTGGTTGAATGGAACGATGATTGTCAAGTTACTTTTGATAAGATCAAGGAGTATTTTCTAGAACCTCCTATCCTGATGCCACCCGTCGAAGGAAGGTTGTTAATCAGGTATCTGACTGTTTTGGATAATTCAATGGGGTGCATACTGGGCCAACATGACGAGTCTGGCCGAAAAGAGCATGCCATTTATTACCTTAGCAAAAATTTTACCGACTGTGAGACTCGCTACTCACTGCTCGAGAAAACTTGCTACGCTTTGGTATGGGCTGCTCGCCGGCTAAGGCAGTATATGTTGACACATACCACTTTGCTGATTTCTAAAATGGATCCGATTAAGTATATCTTCGAGAAGCCTGCTTTATCTGGAAGAATCGCTAGATGGCAAATGACCCTGACTGAGTATGATATCCAGTATACTACCCAAAAAGCTATAAAGGGGAGTGTACTAGCTGACAATCTAGCTCATCAAGCCGTCGATGATTACCAATCTATGAGATTCGACTTCCCTAACGAGGACATTATGACGTTGGACAACATTGAAGGCAACAAACCGTATGACGGACCTGAACAAGGATCCTGATGGACCCTGTACTTTGATGGTGCTTCAAATGCACTTGGCAATGGTATCAGTGCGGTACTTATTTCTCCGGAAGGTTTCCATACACCCTTCACTGCCCGACTTTGCTTCAGTTGTGCCAACAACATGGCTGGATATGAAGCTTGTATCTTTGGTCTCAAGGCTGCTATTGACTTGGGAATCAAATCTTTGGTCGTATTCAGGGACTCGGCTTTGGTTATCAGTCAAATCAAAGGAGATTGGGACATTATACATCCTAATCTTATCCCATACAAAGAACATGTCCTGACATTGTTGCCTCATTTTGAGAAGATTACCTTTGAGCACTTCCCGCGAGAAGATAATCAACTAGCAGATGCTCTGGCTACAATTTCTTCTATGTTTAAACTCAACTGGGATAATGAGGCTCCCCAAATCACCATCGAGCGAATGGACGAACCGACGCACTGTCATGAGATTAATACCGAAGAAGTAGTGGAACAACCCTGGTTTCATGAAATCAAAAGGTATCTCCAGACTAGAGAATACCCTGAAGGAGATTTGCCACCAAGTTCTTCCTGAGCAAAGGTATCCTTTATAAATGCAGCCATGATTGTGTTCTACTTTGTTGTGTGGACAAGGTTGAAGCAGAGTTGATCATGACCGAAATACATAGTGGCACCTTTGGCACCCACTTAAGCGGACATACGATGGCTAAGAAGATTCTAAGGGTAGGCTACTACTGGTCTACCATGGAAGCTGACTGTCATCAACATTCCCGTACTTGTCACAAATGCCAAGTCTATGCTGACAAGGTACATATTCCTCCTGTTCCTCTCAACGTTCTAACAGCTCCTTGGCCATCCGCGATGTGGGGCATCGACATGATTGGAGAGATCAAGCCTACGACATCCAATGCACATCGCTTCATCTTGGTCGCTATTGATTACTTCACTAAGTGGGTCGAAGCAGCTTCCTACGCCTCAGTTACAAAGAATGTGGTTGCCCGCTTCATCAAGCAGAATCTCATATGCCGGTATGGTATCCCTGACAGGATCATCACGGACAACGGTACAAATTTGAACAATACTATGATCACCACTCTGTGCGAGCAGTTCAAGATTCAACATCACAATTCATCTCCCTATCGGCCAAAGATGAACGGTGCTGTTGAAGCCGCGAACAAAAATATCAAGAAGATCATTCAAAAGATGACAGTCACCTACAAGGACTGGCATGAGATGTTACCGTTCGCTCTGCATGGATATCGTACCACAGCGCGTACTTCAATAGGGGCAACCCCCTTTTCTTTGGTATATGGCATGGAAGCTGTTTTACCTATGGAAGTTCAGATTCCTTCCTTGAGGATCATGAAGGATACTGGTTTGAGTGAAGACGATTGGATTCAGACCCGGCTTGACCAACTTAATTTGATCGATGAGAAACGACTTACTGCTGTTTGTCATGGTCAGACGTATCAAAAACGGATGATTAAGGCTTTCAACAAGAAAGTCAGATGTCAGGTATATCAAGTCGGAGATCTTGTAATCAAGCGGATCATCTTGCCGCAAAGTGATCCCAGGGGCAAGTGGACTCCTACTTATGAAGGACCATTTGTGATCAAGAACATCTTTTCTGGTGGGGCAATGATTCTGACCACGATGGACGGCGACGACTTGCCGCACCCTGCGAATGCAGACATAGTCAAAAGATACTATGCATAAAATGACCCGACAAGTTGAAAACCCAAAAGGGCGATTTGGGCAAAAATGGGCATCCCGGTGAATCAAAAACCCGAAAGGGCGGTTCAGGCAAAAATTAGGGATAACCAAAAAAATCTGTACACCCGGCAAGTTGAAAACCCGAAAGGGCGGCTTGGGCAAAAAAGGGTTTCCCGGTGGATTGAAAACCCGAAAGGGCGGTCCAGGCAAAAGTTAGGGAATTAAAGCGTATGACTATGTCTCGTCGGATCACTTTAAGGATAATCTCTTCACCAATAAGCTCCAAGATGCTGATCAATCTAATCATCGGCGGACGAAGCAACGAATGGACAAGACACTCAGAGTTGTGAAGGCTATAGCAGAATGGGAACCCTATGGAATTATTACACATAGCCATATTTCTTTTGTATAAAAATTTTCTCAATTTTACGACAACATTCTCTTACTAGGATGTCTGTCTTCTTTGTACAAAAATATTTACAAAAGTTAATACAAGAATACTTCAAAGTGAAGAAATTTGCTTGTCTTTCTTTTCTTTTTTACACTTATGTTTTATTTGAAAACGTCCAATGGTTTGTTAAATAGGCATATGCATTTGAATATAATCACTGCTTACAAATAAAACGAAATGAGAAAGGATAATTACTGGTAGGTCGAAAGTATAGGAAAACGTCTTTAGGTTATTCCAGAAGAAATCCCCTGCAGTATGTCATTCAGATCCTCAACAAAGAGAAAACCCTGAAATACATATCCCCAGTGGAGCTAGAATACTTTAAACCTTCTTCCCCAGCGAAGTCAAATTTTTGACTATCAATCCCCAGCGGGAACCATTCAGTTTTCCCCAATTTCCCCAGCAGGTTATCTTAAAAGCATGAGAATCAATTAGATAACAGTTAACTCTTGGTCTTATCCCCAACTAGGAATCCCCAGTAGATTGGCATACAACCCAAGCTCCTGATTCCCCAAGCAGAGTAAACACTTTCCCCACAGAGTTATTTCCTAACAGAACGAAGATTCTAGTTCCTGTTTCTCCATTTGAAGCCTCCCAGGTTTTAGTTCCCCAATAGAGGTCGTAGGATTTTTCCTTTTTTCCCCAGGAAAGTCATGAAGGATTCTCATCCCCCGCAGAAGTTGTCAAAGCTCTTGTTAATCCCCTCGAGTCACCAAGGATTTTCAGTCCCCAGCAGTGGTCCCAAGATTTCTCATCTTCAACAATCAAAGATTTTTGGAATCCCCAACATCGGGCAAGGATTTACTTTCTCCGATAGCAGTTAAAAATTTCATTATCTCCAGTTATCAAGGATTTATTTTCCTCAGCAAGACAACTAATCAGCTTACATGCACATCCATTATATTTATATATCATAAACATTGATAGAACACATTTTATTTCATCATACATATCATGCAACATAACTTTGCGCTTTAGCTAACATTCTACCCTTTTCAGGATAAGATTAAAAAAGCTATCGTTAAAAACTATTCAGAGATTTCAGATACAGTATGGATACACCCCAGACACGGCAGCGATTCTGTTACTCATTCAGAATTTCAAGTCAAGATACAGTATGGATATACCCCAGACACGGTGGTCATTCTATTACTCATTCAGACTTCAGCAATCAGATACAGACTAGATACGCTCCAGACACGGTGGCCATTCTACTTTTCATTCAGATTCAACTATCAACTTCAAGTTCAGATACACTCCAGACACGGAAGTCATTCTGTTACTTGTCCGCAGCCATATTACAGTGCGGATACACTCAAAACACGGAAGTCATTCTGCTACTCATACAGATCTCAGCTTCTGATATAGACCAGATACGCTCCAGACACGGTTGCCATTCTGTCACTTATTCAGAATTTATCCCCAGCACATAGATGCTTCATACACAGATGTTTCTCTGTCACCCATTCAGAATACAGATACACTCCAGACACGACAGTCGTTCTGATAGTGATTTAAGAATCAAATACGTTTTAGATACGGATACCATTCTGAAATTCATTCTCCTTATTTTCAACAAACAAATTTTGGATGGCATCTCTAAGCCCATCTCCAGCAAGATTCTACCATCTCCAAATGGCATCTATATGCCCATTCCCTCAGATACATTTTGACGAGTGCAAATTTACGGGCACTCTAGTGTCCAATCCTCTTTTACCTTCGAGTCACGAAACACAAACTTGCCAATCTAACTCTTCAGGTTCAAGAAGATTGAACAGGGGCAACTGTTGTACCCCAAAATTTTCCCTCTTATTTTATCAAACATTTCTCACCATAAGGCTCTTGGAACTCAAGACCAAGCTAGGGTTTGCCCTGCTTAAGACACCTCCTTGCACTGTTGACCTAAATTTGGGTTTGAGTTTGCACAAGGATTTTTGGACCTTCAATGCTCAAATTGACTTTCATACTTCTTTTTGGACTCATAAGTTTGTCCATACCAAGTTTCAAGACTTGAATCAAATTTTTGCCCAGTCAATTGGACAGTTGGCCTAGAAATCAGCTGTATTGAGGAAAGAGTCAACTATGGCCAATTTACAGTCAAACCTCATGAATTTTGACCCACATCAACATTATGAACTCATATGAACCATTTGATCAAGTTTGGACCACAATTCCACAAGAAATTTGATCAGATCACCTAAAGGGCAAAATGGTCATTTTTAGGGTTTTGACTGTACAAAGGCAATTTTTGACTGTTTGACCTAGCCAAGGGCAAATCAAGATCAACCTTGGACTCAAGGACTCAATGACATCATCTTGACCTATTTAACAAGTTTAAAAGATCTCAAATGCATGGGATTGACAGATGAATTTTTCAGTCAACTGATCAAAATTTGACTGTACACTGAAAAGTCAAACTTTGACTTTTTGGTCAAAATCAAGTGCCAAGGGTCATTTTTAATCAAGACGTGTCAAATTATGAAACTTGTTCATCAAGAAACCCAAAATTGCAAATTAGGGTTTGAAATTGAAAAATTTCATAACTTAGAAATTTTCTAAGTTATGAAATTTTCTTAATTTTCCCTAACTTTGTTCCACATTTTCACCAAGATACAAATGGATTCAAACAAAACTTACAACATGAAAGTTGTATTCCTCCATAAAGTCTACAACTTTTATTCACAAAGTTTTCTCAAAAGAAGCTTGGATCTCAAGTTACGATTTTTGGAACAAGGGTCCCTAAAACTTTTAACATAGAGAAATTTTGCCCTAGTTTAAGCAGGATTTTGACCCATCTTCTTGGCCATTTTTCACATAGTTCCACTTGGAGTCTCAAGTTTCATTTCAAATATGTATTATAGTGCTTGTTTAAAGCTTTCCAAATTGTCCAAGAACTAGTCAAACACATTTGTGGTTAGGGAGAATCAAATGCTTGAAGTTGGAAAAAACTCATTTTGTATCCATGGCAAATTCATGTTCACTCAAGTGGAATTTTCAAACCAGCATGCTTTGTACTAGTTTGCAGGCCTCTAAAACAATTCACACTCCTTAATTTAATGCAAATCCACTGAGCTAATGCATTATCTTGGCCATTTGGACATTGCACACAAAACTAAGCCTTAATTAGAAAAAGGTACATTTCTATTTTGGAAAAGGTATGCTTTATGTCAAAACATGATCTTTGAAGCATAGGGCCAAGATATCAGAATCCAAATCAAATCCACAAATTCCAGCAACCAAGAGGATTGTGTGCAACATATTTGAGGGCTTGTACAGGCCTGTATGGACAGGTTACACATTCTTGCTTCACAAAGAAGAAAACTTGCAAAATCCTCCCAACTTGAAAACTAGCCATTGTTAGCTTAGATAAACATTGCAAACATATTTCACACAACCCTTTGAGCAAGAAACACAAGCACTTAAGCCTCAAAACCTCCCATAGCCAGAAATCACTCTTCTTTGGCAAAATAGGGCAGGTGCTGCAACTTGAGTGCCATAGCTCATTTGGCTCGTGCGTTTTTCTCCTTTTTGCTTCAAACACCTTCCATTCAACTCACTCAAGCTATCCCAAACCTCCATTGCCAACTGTAACTCCATTTACAGTGTTCACCATTTTCATTTCAAGCTTATGCAGGTTGAGTTCTAGAGGTTGATTCAGGGACATTCAAGGCAAGCTAGCTATTGGAAAAGATCAAGTGAAGTTCAGGCAAGCTACCAGACACCTCAAAACTTGTTGAGAAGCACTGCATTGCCATACTCGAATCCAACTGAAACAGATCATGTTTCCAGGATATCCAAGTTTGAACCAGGCGCGCGCGCGTTTGACAAATGCTGGAAGTTGAAGATGAAGACTTGGGCTGGGCCTGGCCTGGCTTTGCTTCTAACACCTCCTATTTTCAGTTTTACACCCCCTGGCCCAATTTCTTATATTTTCACATTTTTGCATTTTTGATTTCTTTTCTGATTTTATTTATTTATTTCCAAGTATAAAAAATACCTAAAAAATATTTTCATAATTTTTTACATTTATTTGGCATTTTATTTTATTTTTTATAATATAGAAAACATTTTGAATACTTTTTTATAATTTATTTGAAAACTTGAAAATAATATGTAAATATATACTTTTATTTTTATTTCTTATTTTGTTCACACTGAAAATATTAATAAAAATATGATTTCTTTTTGTACATATTTTATTTTATTTTATACATATTTAATACATTTAATACACACATATATATATATTTTAATATATATATATATATATATATATATATATATATATATATATATATATATATATATATATATATATATATATATATATATATATATATATATATATATATATATATATATATATATATATATATATATATATATATATATATATATATATATATATATATATATATATATATATATATATATATATATATATATATATATATATACTCTTATTTTATTAAAATATTTAGAATAAAAATACAAAAATATTATATTATATTTTTATTATTATTTATACTAAAAAAATACCTTTTTTAAGTATATTTCATTTTTGTACATATTAATATATTTTTTATATAAATAATATATAGTATTTTTTTCTTAAAGAAATTAGGGTTTCATCCCTTAAGCAATTAAATAAATCTTTTATTTATTTCTTTATACTTTTTACATTGAAAATACTTTTACATACATAGACAACTTAAAATATTTTTTGTTTGCATACTGCATATTATTTAATATTCATTTATTTTGTTTATTTAAATATTGTACATTTAAATATTTATGCATTATAATTCAATTTGGATGTAATAGTAATCTAGGGTTTATATTTCTTGTCAAATACCCCCCATTCAAAATTGTACCCCCGTCCCCATAATCATGTTGTAATAGCTTAGAACTTTAAATTCTCGCATTTTAAGCTTTCAAATATGCCATGATTAGAGAATTAGGGTTTGTATGCAAAAATCGAATCAATAAATAGTTTGACCTAATCAAAGACAAAAATGCATGAAAATCAAACATAATGCACACTTGCACCCCTAGGATTACAATCCACTTGTTGCCTTCAAAAATGGGCCATGGTATGCATGTTGGGTACTTTGGCAAAACAAAAACAAAACAAAAGATCATAGTCCCTCGATGACGCTATCTTGGTTGCCTAAACAAAAATGATCAAGTTCCTCAAGAAAATTGTCAAAAATACTTGACACAATTGCTATCATGGTCTATACAATGACCCGCGCCCGTCCCGTTTAACATCCTAACACAAGGTTGTTCACCAAATGCAATGGTGAAACAACACTGTCAAAAGCGTTAAAAACATAAGAAATATCTTTGAGTAAAATAGGGTAGACAACTCTTAGTTACTTGATCAAAAGCTTGCAAAAACATCCTTGCTATTTTCAAACACACTTCACAACACAACTTCAAAACATTTCCCCATTCAAATTTTCAAAAGACAAAAACACCTTTGTATACATTCAAATAAGAATCATTACAAAGGTTGCCACAATGATGGCCTCTTTTCAAAACATCTTTGAAAACCACACACAAAGCACCATTTCAAACAATTGAAAAACTCCATTTCAAACAATTGAAAAGCAAAGCAAGTGATCTAAACAAGTAACTAAGAGCCCATGGATAACCATGTATGAAAATGGTTCTTGCACCTTCCCTTTTCATAATCTACTCCCCGAACCCAAGAAAACATCTCAAAGGTCTTTCCTGTGCTTTTTGACCTTTCCTTAGGATAAAATAAAAAGTCGGTGGCGACTCTTGCTAAACCGAAACATTTGCGAATACAAACGCAAAAACTCAAGTCAGTTCTCCCACTGTATCACACCCTTGAATGTCACCGCTCTTGATTTTATTTTCAACATGCCCCCGTATGAACATGTCATCCAATTCCCTATCTACCAAGAGAGATTGATCATTGATTAGGCCCCAAGCTCTAGCAGTTTGCCCCATACCGTCTTATATGTCTTGAAGAAGCTTGCTGATGAGAATCCTCAACTCTTCTTGTTCTCAAGCTAAACTTTGGATAAGGGCCATATGACTACTCATCTGGATTCTCATCCTTCCCACCTCAGCCTGCAGTTGTTCCAACTGGTCATCCTTGTTGTTATCAGGAAGTTTCTTGGTCAAGTTCCCATTGAGGAGTGCTTTCAATTATTCCTTCCCCTTGGATAGGTTGAGGAACATTTCCATAAACTAAGCCTCTTAATTTTGGAGATCTCTGTCGTTCTATTCGAGAGCCATTTTATTTTCTGAAATAAACAACGAGAAGATGAGAGACTGTACTAGAAGACTTGTTATGTGTGGATGCAATGTTTTCAAGGATCTCGCAGGGTAAACACAAGAAAATGTCAGAAGTTGAATTTTGACTGCAGCTTTGACGGAAGAACTTCATATTTTTGAATGTCCTTCTATGAGAAACAAGCTCACCATATTGAGTGGGTCATAGCCCCTGACTCAAGTTGTCGTGTTTTGCTCCTTTGACGGCATTGGCTAGAGGAAAATAAATCCCCTTGCCCCTTGCTAGACATCTGCTTTATCATAACCTGCATCACCGACCCTTGAGATCCTTGAAATGGTTAAAGAAATGCTATGGTATGATGCTATGATGTTTATGCTATGCATCAAGCAAAATGTAGGGCAATGAAGACGAGTATGTTTTGCAGGAAATTCGAGTTATTGGATAATAACTACAAACAAGTCCTGTAAGGAGTACAAATAGAGCCCTGCAATGAGTTCAAGTTGTTAAGAAATGGAAGCAAACAAGTCACACAAGTAGCCTTAGGTTTAGGCTTGTATGGGTTTTAAAGGTAAGTACCCTCTTGAAGTATAGTTGGTTCAACCTATCCTATTAATAGTAACCGAGTTCAAGAGGATCTCAATATCTCTGATCTTTCTCCACAGGGCATTGTTTCAGCGCAAGCCTCTTTATTTGCGACCGGAATATCCCGGAAGTCAGATCTCAATGAGTGTAGTATCGAGTATCAACCAACTTCGGACTGCACCAAAGCCGTGTATCTCACTACTTCCTAATGGCCAAGTTGGTTGAATTAAAGGTTCTAAGGTCAGTTGATGCTTCATGACACCACACATCGACCCTGTATTCTCCTTGACTACTTAAGGGCTACCGGTACCAACAAATGTGTCACATCAGCGTAGCTATCACTTCAACCGTGTCGGTATACCCCGCACAGTCCCCGCGATCTATCGTTACTTACCTAAAAGGTGTCTCAGATCCGGGTGTAGGATATTTACAAGTAAACCCAAGAAAAACCCTCAAAGATAAAGCAAGCAAAGCATACAAGGAAAGAAATTTAGAACTAAACTCTAAGGTAACCCCACTTTTATAATATCCCCAACAGAGTCGCTAATTCTGTGATACGGTGGTAGAACCGACTGTTATACTGGTTTTGCGTTTGTGTTTGCAAATATTGTGGTAAGCAAGATTCTCCACCGACGTTTCTTTTATCCAACAAAGGAAAGGGTGAAAAGAACAGAAAAAGACCTTTCGAGATTATTTCTGAGTAAGGGGGGTAGATTATGGAAAGGGAAGGTGTTATCACCCTTTCCATCAGTAGTTATCTACGGGCTCTTAGATGCTTAGCTCATTTGAAAAATACCTTATGCTTTTTGTGTATTTTTGAAAAGTATTTTGAAATGTAATAGTGAGGCAGTTTGCTTTATGGTAACTCTTGTATCAGTCCTCAAGAGTGTTGATAAAGCATTTTTTGAAAACGTTTTTGAAAGTTTTTGTGTAGGTGTAAAAAGTTTGTTTGAGCAAGCATCTAACAGCTATTAATTTACTCGAAAGGGTCGTTCTTTTCCTCCTTTCCTTTAGACAAGGCTAGCCTACTATTAGTGAGTAGGTAGCCATAGTCGTTTGGATGTATGAGGGACATTCGTGGATCATCGTATAGTCATAAAGGCAACACATAGAGACGCTTTAGAAATTTTGTTTAAGGGACTAGATCATTTACCAAAAGGCAACTATAGGGTCATTGAGGGACTATGATATTTTGTTTCACGGGTCTTTGCTAAAACGTCCCCGTTTCGAGGGACATGACTGTTTTTTTTGAAAGCAACCAAAGTGGGAGTACCTTAGAGGTGTATATGTGCAATGTGTGTTATATTCAGTTATTTTAGTCTTTTGTGTTAAGTTTGCTAGAGTTTTATTATTAATCTTATCATGCAATCCTATTTGCTACTTCCTTCGAATGGAACACTTGTACATCCATTGAATGGCCCTTTTATGTGTCTTTTGAATAGCACACATGTATGCCTCGTTTATTCTTCGAATGGGTCACCAATGTGTGCTCATAATGTGGCAATCATGTGCTAAAAGGTTCAGAGATAGAGTTGACACAAGCAGTTTCGAAGGGAACCATTTGCTAGTCGAAATTAGCACAAAGGAAGCCAATGCCTTGTGGATCTTAGCATGAGGAGGTCATTGCTCTGTGAATCGAAGGCCGGTTGGAAGGGTCTTGGCCTTGTGCATTGAAAGCAAGCACAAAGGAAGCCTTTGCCCTTGCAGATGTTAGCATGAGGAGGTCATTGCTCTGTGAATCAAAGGCCAATTGGAAGGATCTTGGCCTTGTGCATTGAAAGCAAACACATAGGAAGCCTTTGCCCTTGTGAATCGAAACAAACTTATAGGGGGTTCTTGACTTACGCAGTCGAAGCCTTGTGAACTTAACTTGATCGAAGGAAGCCCAACGCCCAATTAAAAACTTTGTGAACTTATTTTGATCGATGAAGGTCCAACGCCCAATCGAAGACTTGTGGACCAAAGCCTGATCGAAGGGTTTTAGATGCCCAATCGAAGCTCCTTATCCAGATGCCAATCGAAAAACAAACTGCTTAGGCGCAAATCGAAAACACCCTATCTCAAATCCAATCGAAGACACCTTGTTTATCTTCAATTTTTTCTTCTTTAATCAAGTGTTTGTGACCACCCATAAGAGAAAACCTTGGAAAACATGAGAGGGTAAATTTTTGGGTATAACACCGCCCTTTCGGGTTTTCAGCCTACCGAGACGCTCCTTTTTGCCTAAGCCGCCCTTTCGAGTTTTTGACTTAGCAAGCTGTTCTTTTATTTCTTTAGGCAAATTATTTCTTGACTGTATCAACATTCATAGGACGTGGGAACTCCTCGCCATCCATAGTTTCAAGAATCAATGCACCGCCAGAGAAGGATTTCTTGACAACATATGGGTCTTCAAAATTAGGAGTCCAGTAGCCCCTAGAATCAGCGTTAAAAGACATGGTCTTCCTGAGCATGAGATCACCTTTTCTGAATTCACGATGTTTGACCTTTTTATCAAAAGCTTTCTTTAATATCTTCTAGTATATCTGGTTGTGACACAAGGTCGTCATTATCTTTTCTTCAATCAAATTCAATTGTTCAAACCTATTCTGGACCCATTCAGCCTCTGACAATTTGGTTTCCATTATCACGCGTAAAGAGGAATATCAACCTCAACATGGAGCACTTCTTCCATACTATACATAAGAGAGAACGAGGTTGCACCCGTTGAAGTTCGGAAGGATGTACGATATCCATGCAAAGCAAAAAGGAGCATCTCATGTCAATCTTTATAGGTAATAATCGTTTTATGGATGATCTTCTTGATGTTTTTATTAGCAGCTTCAACAACCCCATTCATCTTTGTCCTGTAAGGAGATAAATTGTGATGGACAATTTTAAATTCTTTATAAAGTTCTGTCATTATCTTGTTATTCAGATTCGAGCCGTTGTCAGTGATAATCCTGGTTGGCACACGATACCGACATATATGATTGTTCTTGATAAAGCACACTAACATATGAAGCTTCTTCTAGCCATTTGGTGAAGTAGTCTATTGCCACCAATATAAAACGATGTCCATTCGACGACTTAGGTTCAATCATTCCAATCATGTCAATACCCCACATAGAGAAAGGCCACGGGGAAGAAATAACATTGAGAAGTGTCAGAGGCACATGAATTTTGTCAGCATAAATCTGACACTTATGGTACTTCTTTGCAAATTTGTAATAGTCAGATTCCATTTTCAGCCAATAGTAACCTGCCCTAAGCATCTTTTTTACCATCGAATGTCCATTGGCATGAGTGCCAAAGGAGCCTTCATGAATTTCATGCATCAACATGTCTGCTTCGTGCCTATCCATGCATCTGAGCAAGACCATGTCATAATTTCTTTTGTATAACACATCTTCATTGAGGAAAAAGCTACCTTCCAACCTTCTCAATGTCTTTCTATCTTTGTTTGACGCACCAGCCAGGTATTCCTGAGTCTGGAGAAAATGCTTGATATCATAATACCAAGGTTTTTCATCTGACGTTTCCTCTGTTGCAAACATATTAGTTGGTCTATCCAAACATCGCACTATAATACGAGGCACATCGTTCCAAGTATTTACTTGATACATATAAGCCAAAGTGGCCAAGGCATCCGCCATCTGATTTTCATTTCTGGGAATATGATGGAATTCAACTTTGTTAAAGAAAGGTAATATCTTCTAGCATAGTCTTTGTAGGGAATCAAGTCAGGGTGACGAGTATCCCATTCTCCTTTAATATGATTTATTACCAAAGCTGAATCGCCATACACATCTAGAATTTTGATTTTGAGATCAATAGCCTCCTCGAGACCCATGATACAAGCTTCATACTCTGCCATGTTATTGGTGTAATCTAATGCCAACCTTGCAGTAAATGGGATATGTGATCCATGAGGAGTGATAATAACAACACCAATTCCTTTCCTATAAGCGTTCACAGCTCCATCAAATACCATACCCCACTGGGATTCAGGATCAGAACCTTCCCCGGGTAGAGGTTTATCACAATCTTTTATCTTCAAAAACATCACATCTTCATCAGGGAAATCATATTTAACAGACTGATAATCATCCACTGGTTGGTGAGCAAGATAATCCGCCAACATACTGCTTTTTATAGCCTTCTGAGTACGGTATTCAATATGATATTCAAACAACAACATCTTCCAACGGGAAATTCTCCCAGTAAGAGCAGGCTTTTCAAAAATATACTTAATTGGATCCATTTTGGAAATCAACCAAGTAGTATGATTCAACATATATTTCCGCAACCATTTTGCAGCCCAGGCCAGAGCACAACATGTTTTTTCAAGCATATAATACCATGACTCACAGTCGGTAAACTTCTTGCTGAGATGATAAATGGCATATTCTTTTCTCCCTGTTTCATCTTATTGTCCCAAAATACAACCCATAGAATTATCTAACACTGTCAGATACATAATCAATGGTCTTCCTTCAACAGGAGGGAGAAAGATAGGAGGTTCAAGCAAATACTCTTTAATAATTTCAAATTCCCTTTGGCAATCATCTGTCCACACACAAGCTTGATCTTTCTTTAACAACTTAAAGATCGACTCACACGTTGCAGTCATATGGGAGGTAAATCTGGAAATGTAATTCAAACGCCCAAGGAAGCCTCTAACTTGATTTTCAATTCTTGGTGCAGGAATTTCTTAAATTGCCTTAACTTTATCAGGGTAAACTTTAATTCCTTTTTGGCTGACAATGAAACCTAATAATTTTCCTGATCGAACACCAAAGGTGTATTTGTTTGGATTCAAGCGGAGATGATACTTCCTCAAACGCTGAAACAATTTCAACAAATCCTCTATATTCCCTTCTCCAGTATGGGATTTAGCAATCATATCATCAACATATACCTCAATTTCCTTGTACATCAGGTCATGGAATATGGTTGTCATATCCCTCTGGTACGTTGCACCAACGTTCTTCAACCCGAAGGGCATCACTCTGTAACAGAATGTTTCCCAGAGTGTGATAAATGTTGTTTTTTCCATGTCCTCAGGAGCCATTCTAATTTTATTATATCCATAAAATCTGTCCATGAACGAAAATACTTTGAATTTTGCTATACTATCAACCAACATATCAATATATGGCAATGGAAAGTCATCTTTTGGAATAGCTTTGTTTAAATCTCTATAATCAACGCACATGCGAACTTTTCTGTCTTTCTTTGGTACTGGGACAATATTAGCAATCCACTGAGGGTACACTGATGTCACAAGAAAACCAGCATTAATCTGCTTTAAAACTTCCTCTTTAATTTTTACTGCTATATCAGGGCGAGTTCTTCGAAATTTCTGCTTGATTGGCGGGCATTCTGGATTTAGCGGCAAATGATGTTCCACAATATCAGTATCCAAACCAGGCATGTCTTGGTATGACCAAGCAAATATGTCCACACACTCTTTCAATAATTCAATCAACCCGCTCTTTACATCGGGATGAAGCAATTCTCTAATCTTGACTTCTTTTAGATATTCCTCTAAACCCAAATTAATCGTCTCTAACGACTCTTTATATGGCTGAATGGTACTTTCTTCGCGCTCAAGCAACTGTGAAACCTCTTCCAGGATTTCATCATATTCTTCTTTTTCGGCCACATACGCATGATATTCAAAGTTGGGAGAGGGTGCAGGGTCATTGTACTCAACAAGTTTTTTAATTAATTTGCACACATAATTTCTAATTGCTTTTAGAAACTAACACATATAGAAAATGATTATGCAGATTCAATTACAGTTATTATTTATTTTGGAAGGATTTTTCTCATTACCATTTACCAAGAAATAAGCAGAAAATAAAGACACAATTTGGGAATCAAAAGCAACTTTTATTATTGATCTTAAAGATCAAAGCAACAAATATGCCCATACAATATCAATACTTTAACCTTGGGTAGAGCGAAAGATTGTTAAAAAGATTAACAAAAAACAAATTACTTTGAAATATGAATGTGTTTTACCCCAAAATTTTCCCTCTCATTCCTCAAGGCATTTCTCACAAGGAATCTCAAGATTCAAGATTTCACAAGTACAATTGGATTTTCCAGCATCAAGTTAAAGAGGAAACTGTTAAAAAAAGGGAAAACAGATGAAAATAATATTTTTGACAAAATTGGAGAAAAAATAAGTCTCTTTCAATTTATCTCTTTCGTTTGGCCTTTTGGCTTCTTTCGATGAAAGCCTGGCTTGCATCCTTTGACTGGGCACAGGCCTCTGGCGCATTGCCTTTGATTCATAAGGCATGAGCTTCCTGCATGTAACCTTCGATTGCATCTTTGGTCTCATATGGTTCATAATACAGTGGCTGCCTATAGGCTTGCTTCGATTGGATGTTTGGTGCTTACATGCCTGTGTTGACTGGACAAATTTTCCCCTCCATGCTTACTTTGACTCACAAAGTGATGACTGGTTATATGTAGCCTTTGATTGAGCCACAGATGCCTTCTTGCATGCAAGAGGTACCCACAAGGCCACCAGACACAAGGCAAGAGTCTCCTGTTGCCTCCTTCGATTCCAAGGCAAAGTTCCTCCTCTTGGCATCTTTCGATTATACATTTTTGCCTCTTGCATTCCTCTTTCATTTGGGCATGTGTCTCCACTCATGCTTTCTTCGTTTGGGTGTGTGACTTTCTTCAATACAAGCTTGGGTTTACATTCTTCATTTGGACTTGTGGTTTCCTTCAAATGCAAGTTTGTTTGGCCACATGAACCTTTGACAGGAAAGCCTTCGACTAGACAAAAACCACCTTCACACAAGGCTTCGATTGGAACCTTGATTCCCTTCGAATCAACATCTTTCGAACCTAACTCTGGACCCTTCGAAGCATGTTTGTTTAAAGAACTTTGAGCAAATCTCATAGCCTTATCCTCCAAATCTCATTTGTCAGGCTATGTTGCTTCCAAATCTTTATATAGTCAGAGGCTTACATAAAGGTTCGAAGCTTTGTCTACTGGATAATACTATTCTTGGATAAAATAGAAAAAAGCTACGTACCCTTTTTTCATAAAGAGTACTTTAATCACAAAATTAGCTTCCAACCAGATTCATGTCTGAACGAAAAGCAGTGCCAGAAGCACAAATCCAATCTCCTGCCAGCAGGCCCCCACTTGTACTGGAAAATTGGGATCAATGAAAAGGGACAAAACGTGTTTCATTTTCAACCAAACCATGGTTTGTTATCCTACAAACTTGGTTACTTCAAACACCTTCAACCTTTTCTCTATAAATAGAGAAACATTTGCAAGCTAAAAGAGGAATTTTTTGGGGGGAGAGGAACGAATCTTCAAAATCATAAAACACTCTCAAACACTTAAACACTCATCAAACACCAACCCATAACCTAAACATTTATCCTCTTCGAATCTAAAACATCCCCACACCTTGTTACCCTTCGAATCTAGTAGAAAGAACATCACACTTGTTCTTCTCCCTCGAATCTAGTAATAGAAATGTTACCTTCGTTCCTCCCTTCGAACCCAGAAGCACTCAAGGCCTCTACTCAAGGTCTAACACACATTCCAGCTTCAAACAAGGTAAGTCATTATTACCCTTGAACCTTTAGTTTCTAGCATAACACGCGAATAAACTTTCTTTTTGTTTCAAACATGTACATAACATTTTTCTTCTTTTCGTTTCCACCCTTTTAACTTGCTTTCATTGATAACCTTCTTTGTTTTGCTTCTTGTTTATTTAAACATGCTTTAAGAACTAACTTGGCCATAAGGTAATGCTAGCATGGCCTTGGGCCATGTTGCTGTTTAAAATCTCAAACGAAAGAAACAGGGGGAAGGAAGTATGAAACGAAGCTTTAGGCTTCCAAACTAACTTCCAGGTCCAAATGAAAGAGGCAGCCAGAAGAACACCCACACTAATTCCAGGCCCAGATGAAATGCACGCCTACACTGATTCCAGCCCCCAGTCGAAGGAGGCAGATAGGCAGAATCAAAGGCTGCATCTCATGACTCAGGTTAAGCCCAAATCGAAGGGCATGACGTCACTGACTCCAGGCCCAAATCGAAGGAAGCCAAGAAGTACAAATCAAAGAGTGTGGCTGCCTGAATCGAAAGAGCCCTCTTTTCCTTCTTTATTTTATTTTTGGCCTTTATATTTTCTTTCTATTCAATATGGTTATAATAGTGTAGGATTTATTTTTCTGCATTTTTATTACTTTTGTACAATTGCTAGTAAGATAGGGTATGTATGATAAGATAAAATCAAAAAGTAGACAACCCCTAATTAAAGACTAAATGCATGCAAATGAAACACACTATTCACACATGCACCCTTGGGGTAATCTCACTTGTTGCCTCGGAAAAATAGTCATGTCCCTCGAATATGGGCGTTTTAGCAAAGACCCTCGATAAAAGATCATAGTCCTTCGATGACCCTCGATGTTGTCTTCGGTAAAAGATCTAGTCCCTATAACGACATTGCTAAAACGTCCCATAGGTTTCCTTCTATGACTACACAAACGTCCCACGCCTGTCCCTTTACATCCAATGATGGGGCTTCTTACCAAATCAATAGTAAGATAGTGTTGGCTGAAGATTTTGATAATATTATTTAGAAGCCAAAAGAGATAAACGTTATGATCGAAATGGAATTAAACGCCATATTTCGAAGTTGCAGAAGCAGTGTTTCGAATAAAGGTGTCAAAGCGTGAAGCTTCGAACGGCAATTATGGGAACATAGTTAAGGGAGTCTCGGAACAACAGCGAGGCTGTGTTTGGGAAGAACGCTCGAAATAGAGAGACACCAAAAGCATTTAAAATTCAAATGGAAGCGGGACTTTCAAAGTTTAAAAGTTATGCGTTGGAACATTTGGGGACACGTGGAAAGATGAAGGAAGCATTGTCTTGCATGTTCGAAACGTGGCATAATCCTGTAGCGAGACCGTTAGGGTCGAATTAGTATAAATAGAAGTCTTAGTATTAGGATTTCGGGGTGTCATATCTGTTATACAAAATACTCAATAACATTCAAACTACCACATGGCAAGGGAAACGAATGCAAGAGAAATGTATGTATGATAGCACCATGTATTTCTAACTTAATGAAAACCTTTTACCATTTCCAGTACTTTCCTCTATTCTTTTTGTCAGGCAACATTTACAAGTTTTCTTATTTACAGTCTTTTCACTTCGAAGTCTTTTCCTCAAAGTTTTACGTTTTACTGTTTTCTTTATATTTCGAGCACTTTATATTTCAGAGAACTGTCACATTTTCCATACCTTTACCTTCAAGTATTGTCCTTCGAGCGCGCACTTTTACTTAAAATCATTTACAGATTTCTTGCATTAAACGCTTTTTGCATATTTTAAACTTCTACATTCCAGAAACCTTTTATGTTAAACGTTTTGTAAGTCGAAACCATTTACTTCATTTTTCATGCAGTTTTATATGTCTCTACAATCAGCATTACAATTAGCATTTATTCGTATAACTTAGTTTTCATATACATTTTGACTACATTTTTAGACTCGTAGAGAGAGATCGAAATAAGCCAAACACTTATACAATATCAACCATGAATAATTGTTCGATTATGAGAGTAACCTTAGTATCCAAGGAGTCCTAGGATCAATCTAGTCGATCCTGTGAGTCACCAGAGAGATTGAATAACAGTAAGAAAGATTATTCGATAGTTTGGAAGACTAGCGGTTGTTTACCAGAAATCACTGGAAACAAATTGGCACACCCGGTGGGACCAATAATTGGATATCAGAATTAAGGATTGTCGAGACGTAGCCATTACAAAAACGTAGGAACCTAAGAAGTTTGCTGTTTTATGAACCTGAGAAGTGGTAAGATAACCAACAGCAACCAACCTTTATCCAGAAGAAAACGTTTGGACAAAATGTCTAATTCAGACAATCAACAAGGAGACCAAGGTGGCCCACATGCAACAGGCACTAACGCGTCCATTTCGAGCGGAACATCTAATGTAGTCCCTTCGAATGCACAGTCTGTTGCATCTTCAACCAGTAACATAGCCACCAATGGAGTAAGAGGCATATCAACTAATAGTTCGATCTTAGGAAATACTGGAACTATGGGCTACCCTGGGGGATTCGTTCCACCATCAGGGACACAATCCCATTTCGCCACACCATTAACTAGACCACCCGGTTTCGATGGGAATAGAATTAGAAGTTCTTCTTACGGAATGCCAACATCTTTTATGGCAGGTTTACACAATTCCACATCGAATTCATCTCCACAACTAGGATCTGGGTCTGGGGCTAATCAGTTTATGACAAATAACCAAGGGTCAGTGGGTTATAGCACGTTGCCTATCCTAACCACAGATAACCAGTTGGCTTTTAGGCAATTGATGGATGACAGCAACCACAATATGATAGGGGTGTTAGCGCAAACCATGCAGGAAATATTTGCCCCAATAGTTCAGAATGTGACTGTGACGAACAGGGAAAACGCTGACAATATGAGTCGAATAGCAGATTTCTTTGCTCCCACAGAAAGGCGTAGGCAGAACCAGGCGGGATTTCGAACAAACATGCCTGTTATAGAACAAATTGCTAACGACCCAATTCATAGACCACCCAGAGAAGAAGTTAACTTAGGGGCCAGAGCACCAAGGTTAGAAGCCCCAATAATCCCGGGTCCACAAAGGGAAGTTATGGAACCAGGGGCAAGGATCGAAAGGCCAGAAGCCCCAGAATTTCGAGAAGAACAACCTAGGGGAGTTGTTTTGGTTGGTCGAAATCAAGATGCCGATGCCATCATTCATAGGATTCGAAACGATAACATCTTGGCAGAAAATAACCTAACCACCATGATAGAGAGGATCATGGCCCAGAATGGCCTCAACACGGGAATGAGGAGGCCCAATTACGCTTCTCCTATATTGGATTGTATAATGCATGCTGATTCACCAAGGGGATATAAAGTCCCTAAATTTACAAAGTTCGCTGGGGATACCAATGAGTCAACAGTCGAACACATAGCGAGATATCTAACCGAAGCGGGAGATATAGCCAATAATGAAGATCTCAGGATCAAATACTTCCCAAGTTCCTTGACAAAAAACGCCTTCACTTGGTTTACCACGTTGCCTCCTGGGTCTATTGACACTTGGACTCTTTTAGAGAGATTATTCCATGAACAATTTTACATGGGACAATCGAAAATAAGTTTGAAGGAATTGGCCAGTGTTAAGAGAAAGTTCACCGAACCCATAGATGATTATTTGAATAGATTTAGGCTGTTGAAATCCAGATGTTACACAGTAGTGCCTGAACATGAGTTAGTCGAAATGGCCGCTGGGGGCTTGGATTATTCTATTCGAAAGAAACTAGACACTCAGTATTTGAGGGATATGGCTCAGTTAGCCGATAGGGTTCGACAGGTCGAAAGACTAAAGGCCGAAAAAGCCAGAGTCTTTAAGAATAGTAAGAAAGAAAGGATTTCCTATGTTGGGACTGAGGAAGTAGAAGAATATCCTGAATTCGAATTCGAAGAGGTCGAAATCGACCTCGCTGAATTAAAACAGGCCCCGCCTTACTCCTGCAAAATGTTAGTTCCCACAAAAGGGAAAGATATTGTTGAAAATGAGAAAAGTGACAAGTTTCCAAAGAAGGTTTATACCTTCGACGTCACTAAGTGTGACGAAATTTTTGACTTGCTTGTCAAGGATGGCCAACTAATTGTGCCATCAAATGTCAAAATACCTCCTTTGGATCAGAGGAAGAAGAGGGGATTTTGCAAATATCATAGTTTCCTAGGCCACAAGACCTCACAATGTTTTCTTTTCAGGGACTTGATTCAAAACGCGATCAAAGATGGCAGACTAAAGTTTGCTGATAAGGTGAAGATGAAAGTGGACGAAGATCCTTTGGACGTCGCAGACACCAACTACTCCGAGCATGCATGCATTGGAGAGGTCAACATGGTGGAAACTGATCGAAGCGACGCCCTAACAGAAGAAAAGGACACTGGATTCGAAAACTGGGTGATGGTCGAAGTCAGCGAGGAAGTCACTGAAGACATCCAGAATACGCCAGACACTTCGATTGCTGCACCTGTGGCTGTTGCAGGAGAAACCCAGGCTACTGAAGGCCAAGGGAATCAAAATGAAGGATTAACACAAGTCACTGAGGGCTTGAGGCTGGAATTGGAGAAAGTCCAAATTATGCAGCCAATTCCCCCTCAGAAGGAAATATGGGACACTCTAGGGGAACCCAGTGGAAAATTTGACTATCTGGTCAAATATTCTGCCCCAGAGAGTTCGAAGGTCCAGATTGAAGATATAAAGCCCACAGGATGGGGCGATGACGAAACTAAAGAGGGGGATGTGGAAATAAATATGGTGGATATGGAAAGACCCCGCTCTGAGATGGAGGAAGTGAAAAAATACTTAGAAAAAGAAAAGTACAGAATGGGGGATAATCACACTGGAGATGCTAGTATCAAAGACTATCTCATGACATGCCACAAAGGAGATCCATGCATGATATTGTGCCCTAGGTGCAGCATCCTCTGCAACCAAAGAATTGCTGCAAATTTCGAAAGGGTACAGAGGGCTCGAACTGGCAACAATTGGCGCCAGGATAACCAGCTTTTTAGGTGCTATCCCAAGGCTGGAGAGAGTTTGCTGGAGTTTGTTTTTCGCTGCTACAAAGGGGCAACCAAGTGTTTGATTTGCCCAAGGTGTTCTGCTGTGTATGACCAAAGCATGGCTAGGGCCTTCGAAACGATTCCCTTCGCCCCTTGCTGGAACCATCAAGAAACTGCCCAGATGGGCCCACATTTCGACAGCAGACACAAACAGCGAAGGCCTGATAGCCCTCACCCCAAAGCTGCTCGAAGAGTGACTTTCAAACTCCCTGCTGAAGTGCCAACCGATAGATGGTTACAAGTCAGAAATGACAAAGGCAAAGATAGATGGAGGAATGCTGAACGAAATGCACGCCATGCTGTGACATACAGGAGGCAATTCAACACACAAAAAAGGGAGGAAGTGAGATTAGAGAATTACAAAGGAAGGAACCCCATGTCAAGATCCCAGTGGCGCAGACAACAAAGGATTCGAAAGGCTGAGAGAGAAGCTGTGGCAAACAAAGGGGATACTTCAACGAAAATACAAGGTGAATCGAGCACCAACAAACCAAAAAATCAAACTGAAGATAAACCTCCAGTCAATAGGAGGCTTTTCTCTGAAGACCAACGAGATGAACCAAAGGAATACACTCCAGGCCCAGAAGAGGACGAAGATATGATAACAGATAACTTCGAATCGGAGGGGGAGTCTTCATTTAACTTGAACTGTAACGTGGTGTCTGTGCTTCCCTGCGAATTTGGGCAGGAAACCGAAATCAGCGAATATGAGGAGGAAGACACCACAGATTTGATGAAACACAGGCCCGTGTGCTACTACGTAATGGACAATGGGGCTGTTGAGGAACAAAATGCGTTCTTTGAACGTCCAGAACCTGCAATGAAGAACCATCTCAAACCACTTTTCATTCGGGCGAAAGTGGGTGTCCATGGTGTGAACAAAGTTCTAGTGGATGGGGGTGCTGCAGTTAATCTGATACCCCATTTCATGCTAAAAAGATTAGAGATCCGCGAAGGAGATATCAAGCCCCATAATATGGTTCTGTCCAATTATGAGGGAAAAGTGGGCAAAACACTGGGGGTGGTCCAGTTGGAATTGACAATAGGCTCAAGTTGCAGGACCACCATGTTTATGGTGATCGAAGCCAAGGCCAACTATAACCTGCTGCTGGGAAGAGAGTGGATCCATGGCGTGGGGGCAGTTCCTTCGTCTATGCATCAACGACTAGTTCTGGGGAGAGATGATGGAATCGTGGAAAACATTGAAGCAGACCAGAGTTACTTTATGTCAACTGTCAATTTAGTTGACAAAAGGGATTATGATAAAAATCTGGCAAAGATTGCTCCATGTGTTCCAAATGATGAGATGAATGAAACTAGAAACGCCCACTACTACATGACACTTCGTCATGATGGCCTTTACTGGGATAGAACAATAATCAGTGAAGAAGAGGAAGTTGAAGGTGCTATACAAAAACGGCCAGCAGGCTGGGACTTCGACAACCTTAACCATGACTGAGTCTACCTTTTTCGAAAGGATTTCGGCCTATATGGCTGAGAATGAATCAAAAGCGGCCTTAGAGGCTGAAATAAATAAATCAACTATAAAGATGAACGAAGTTAGTGGGGAGGGTTCGAAATGCTCACCCATCAAGGAATATGAGATGGATCAAAGGTTGGATGCCATCTATGATAAAGAACCCTTAGGCTTCGAAAGGGACCCCATAAACTCAGGTGTCAAAATGTTGGCACAGGACCCGCTCGAAGAAGTCAACTTAGGGGATGAAAAAACGAAAAGAGTAACCTACATAAGTGCTAAACTTAACCCAGGCCTCAAGAAGAAAGTGATCGAAGTCCTTAAGGAAAACAAAGATTGCTTCGCTTGGGATTATGATGAGATGCCTGGTTTAAAGAGGGAATTGGTCGAACACAGACTGCCAATCAAAGATGGCAAGAGGCCCATCAAACAAACTCCCAGAAGATTCGCACCAGCGGTTCTCACAAAAATTAAAGCTGAGATCGAAAGGTTGCTGCGCTGCAAATTCATCAGAACAACAAGGTACGTTGAATGGTTAGCAAACATAGTACCCGTTATTAAGAAAAATGGTTCTTTAAGAATTTGCATAGATTTTAGGGATTTAAACACTGCAACCCATAAGGATGAATATTCCATGCCCGTGGCAGAAATGCTCGTAGATTCTGCTGCGGGATTCGAATACTTAAGCATGTTAGATGGATACTCTGGATATAACCAGATTTTCATTGCTGAAGAAGATGTTGCAAAAACAGCATTTCGTTGCCCAGGAGCCTTAGGCACCTACGAATGGGTGGTGATGCCTTTTGGTTTAAAAAATGCTGGGGCAACTTATCAAAGGGCGATGAATTCAATTTTTCATGACTTCATCGAAACCTTCATGCAGGTGTATATTGACGATATAGTCATCAAATCTATATCTGCAGAAGCGCATTTGCATCATTTAAGCCAATCATTCGAACGAATGAGAAAACATGGCTTAAAGATGAATCCCCTTAAATGTGCATTTCTTGTGCAGGCTGGAGATTTTCTTGGTTTTGTGGTCCACAAGAAAGGAATCGAAATCAACCAGAACAAAACCAAAGCCATAATGGATACGAAAGCACCTGCGTCAAAAAGGGAGTTGCAATCTCTACTAGGGAAAATTAACTTCCTCAGAAGATTCATCTCGAACCTGAGTGGAAGAACCCAAGCTTTCTCTCTGTTACTTCGTCTGAAGCAAGGTCAAGCCTTCGAATGGAACGAAGCTCACCAGGAGGCGTTTGAAAAAATAAAAGAATATCTTTCTCAATCTCCTATTTTGTCTCCACCATCATGGGGGAAGCCCATGAGATTGTACATATCTGCCTCTGAAGTTAGTATAGGTAGTATGCTGGCACAAGAGGATAGCAATGGCGTCGAAAGAGCCATATACTATTTAAGTAGAGTGCTAAATGATGCAGAGACCAGATATAGAAATTTAGAAAAGCTATGTCTCTGTTTATATTTCTCTTGTATGAAACTCAAGTATTATATAAAACCTGTTGATGTTTACGTTTCATCTCACTTCGATGTCATTAAACATATGCTTTCAAAGCCAATAATGCATAGTAGAGTTGGCAAGTGGGCTTTAGCCTTCACGGAATATTCATTGACTTTCATGCCTTTAAAAGCTATGAAAGGTCAAGTGATTTCCGATTTCATTGTGGATCATTCGTTGGTTGAGCAGACAAGTATGAGTTACGTCGAAATGCAACCATGGAAATTGTACTTTGATGGTTCAACCCACAGGAATGGAAGTGGTGTTGGAGTCCTTCTAGTCTCTCCTGAAGGAATTCCAACAAAATTCAAGTATAAATTGGATGGTCCTCGTTGTTCGAACAACGAAGCTGAGTATGAAGCGCTCATTGTTGGACTTGAAGCTTTGTTGGAATTGGGGGCAACCAGAGTCGAAATTAAAGGAGACTCTGAATTGGTGGTCAAACAAATCACAAAGGAATACAAGTGCATAAAGGAAAATTTAATGGTATACTTCGTCATAGTCAATAGGCTATTAAGGAAATTTGAATACATGGATATTCAACACATACCAAGATTAGAGAACCAAGAGGCAAATGACTTAGCGCAGTTGGCTTCAGGTTATAAAGTGTCTACCAAGAACTTTAAAGATTTGGTCGAAATAAGGGGAAGAGTTATGGCCACTAGATTCACACCATCGGATCTGGAAAATATGAGATTGGGATATGCTGAGAAACAGGGGTTCGAAATACTAGCCATCAATACTTTGTCTGATGCAGATTGGCGAAGTCCATTGAAGAGTTATTTAGCAGACCCAACTCTAAAAGTGGACAGAAAAACAAAATATAGAGCATTGTCATATCTCCTCATGGGGAACGAATTGTTCAAAAAGACCCAAGAAGGTGTATTATTGAAATGCCTAGGAGAGAGTGAGGCATATTTAGCATTGTCTGAAGTCCATAATGGGGCATGTGGGGCACACCAAGCAGGCCATAAAATGAAATGGTTACTATTTCGATATGGTTTGTATTGGCCTAGCATGCTCAAAGATTGCATAGACTTTGCTAAAGGATGTGAGGAATGTCAGAAACATGCAGGAATTCAACATGCCCCTGCAAGTGAGTTGCATTCGATCATCAAACCATGGCCATTCAGAGGATGGGCATTGGATTTGATAGGAGAAATAAATCCTGCTTCGTCTAAAGGGCAGAAATACATCTTGGTGGGAGTAGATTATTTTACCAAATGGATCGAAGCTATACCTTTGGTAGTTGCTGATCAAGAGGCAATTATTGAATTTATACAAAAGCACATTATCTATAGGTTTGGATTGCCAAAAAGTATAACTACAGACCAAGGCTCTGTATTTACTGGTAGAAAGATGCAAGGATTTGCCCAAGAAATGGGGTTTAGATTGTTAACATCAACACCATATTATGCTCAAGCAAACGGACAAGTCGAAGCAGCAAATAAAGTAATAATAGGATTAATCAAGAAGCATATTGGCAAGAAGCCAAGAAATTGGCACAAAACTCTGGACCAAGTGTTATGGGCTTGTAGAACATCTCCTAAGGAAGCCACTAACACTACGCCTTTCCAACTTACATTTGGTCATGATGCAGTGTTACCAGTAGAAATTCATCTGCAATCAGTTCGAATTCAGAAACAAAACGAAATTCCAGCTGCATTATATTGGGAAATGATGATGAATGAATTAGTTGAGTTGGACGAAGTTAGATTACATGCGTTGGAAATTTTGATGAGGCAGAAAGAAAGAGTGGCCAGAACATACAATAAAAGGGTGAGGAAAAAAGTGTTCGTTATTAATGACTTGGTTTGGAGAGTCATATTGCCTATGGATAAGAAGAACAAAGCGTTAGGTAAATGGTCACCTCATTGGGAAGGACCTTTTCGAATATTAAAAGTATTCTCAAACAATGCATACGAAGTCGAAGAACTCTTGGATGATAAACGTGTCCTAAAGGTTAATGGGAAATATTTAAAGAAATATAAGCCAAGCCTGCGGGAGATTCAAATAGTAACAACGTAAACAAAATATTATAAAAAGCCAAGATGGCAGGATAGAATGCCAAAATGGCGTTGTTCGAATATTACATGTAAAAAACCAAAGTTATGGTTAGATAAACATCAAAATCTAGAAATAAGAATTGTTTTTCAATCGATTAAAGGTGCTTCGAAATGTTTCAAGTTTCTGCTGAGCGAACCGCCTGGCTCCTTCCAAGGTTGCCACTTCTCCTTTAAGCTGTTCTGCAGTCTCCATTTCTGCAAGCCCCTGGTTGAGAAGCTCTTCGAATTGGTTACCTGCAGGATTAGTTTCAAAGGCTAGTTGTTGTTCCTTAGCCTCCTTAACTTTCTGTTGAAGTTCCAGAATCTGCCTTTCCCAAATAAGAATGGACTCAGCTCGAGCCTCATATTCAGTTTTCGCCTGCTTCAGATGCATAGCTTGATCCTCAGCTTCTTGAGAGAGTTTCGAAGCTTGTTCATAGGAGGCATCCATGGCAATGCGTTTCTCTTGAACCTTCTTGGCAGCAGATTCGTCTTGGAGAAGGTAGCCAGTTATGTTGTCCAGCAAATTCTGAAGGTCGAACAAGAGAGTACTAACTGGCAAGGAGCAGGTGGAAAGATTGACCTTTGTGAGCAGCTCCTTTATAGTATAGCAAGCAGTACTATCTTGCTTAAGCACTTTGAATATATCCACATTGAGAATAGTTCTCCTAATTTTGTTGAGAAGAACAACTCTTTCATCTGTGGGAAGAGGATAGCTGGTTGAACTTGTGCCAGCCCTAGCGAGTGGGACGTCCCTCTGAGCCAACTTTGCCTTCATGTACCCAATGGGGTCATTTCGCCTCAGAAGTGCCAGTTCCTCGTTAGTCATTCGAGACGGAGAGGATTGGGGGAATTCCACGCGTAGGGGAATCACATTTGTTTCAACCTCTGGGGTTTCGTTGATTGCATCACCATCCCCTTCATTTGCTTCATGCTCTTGGTCTTCTTCATACTCGTCCAAATCTACCACTTTGATACCATCCCTTTCGCCGCTATTTGCGTTAGACTCCGTCCCAGCAGTCGAACCATCATTGACGTTTTCCTCGTCATTGGCGTTTTCCTCCTCAGATTCTTCGTCTGCAGATTCTTCGGCTCCTCGCCCAGAATCAGTTTTTTCTTCTTCAGTCGTAGTATCCTTTGGGTCCTCTTGAAGAGTTTCAAGAGGGGACTTTTGAAGAACCCTTTGCGAATCCTCTGCAGACGTTTGAAGTATCGTTTCGTTCACCTCTTTCAGAGGAATGGAGGTACCTTGGTCATCCGGCTGTTCAGAAGTTCCAGCCAGAACCGCCACATTGGAAGAACCTTTGTTTTGGACCAAGTTGCTGGAATCTCCTTGAGGAGAGGAGTTAAGCGGAGCAGCAGCTCTGGATGGTGAGGTCGAAATGGTAGAAGTGGGATTCAAAATGTTCTGCAAAGAGCAGCAGAATGTTAAAGAAAAATATTCACCAAGGTAATAAGAAGTTAAACATTTTTTAGAAGAAGTTCGATTTACCTGTGGACCCTCAGAGGAGAGGTTACTAGCTATGCGTTCCAACGGTGGGTTGGAGGTCGAAGGTGGATTTTTGGATTTAGGTAAGGGAGCGGCATCCCTGGAATCGAGTCCAGAGACACTAGTCGGAACAGTGCTTTTAGGAGTAGCTTTCTTTAGCTTCTTCTTCGAAGCAGTATTTGAGTTTCCTCCAGCCTTGGGGTCTTCCCCAGTAGTGCTTGGTTTCCGCTTCTTGGGAGTAGTAGGAGGAAGCTTGTTGGTCTGAACGAATTTTAACGAAGTTAGATATAAACCACAAAGCTTGAGTGAATTCGAAACATCAAAAACTAAGTGATTACCGTTGGAATTGGGGCACTTGTTGTTGTTGGCGTTATTGTTGTTGTTGTAGTTGCAGCAGTAGTAGTTGTTTCGGGTGGAGTCGTTTTATCAGTGGTTTCAATGGAGGCTTGAGAGGCACTCCCTTCCTTCGACTTCGACGCAGTCGTCTTTATCCTGATAGCTGAAAATCGAAACAATTAAAGCAAAGGTTAAAGATATGGGAAATAAAAGACATTTGGGATTTTCCCAAGCGTTCGCACCTGTGCCTTGATCAGATTTAATTGACATGGAAGAAAGGTCGTATCGAAGTTGTCCTGGGAAATCATGAAGCCAGTATCGAGCCCATGTCACAGTCTCAGATGGCTTTGGTTTCCTTTGAAGATGTTTGAACATCTCTTTGCAAGTAAACCACCATGGATATGGGGGAAACCAAGCCAGAGCCAGTTCTGAGGTAGGTAATCTGGGAAATTTAGGTGGATGCATTTCGAATGCCAACCTATACCTATCCTCAGGTGACAGCCCTGAAGGAAGTTTTAGCTTAGAAACTTTTTGTTTAAATTTTTCCTTCAAGGTCTCAGCTGCTTGATGCACAGTGGAGTCCAAGCGCGTGGGGTCGTAAGTAGTTTCAAAATAATTTTGAAAAGCTTTTATCTCTTTGGCATGAGTAAACATACCTTTCTTTGCTGGTACCTGCACATCGAAGGCATCAATTAGTTTTTGTCGAATTGTAAGTGTATCGAACATACAAGTTTGATAAAACTTAATCCACCACTCCAGAAATCCTTTAGCCGCGAGATGGGTAGGTTCGAAGGCTATCAGCTCAAATTGGGCGAATCCTTGATATTGTTCTTGCTGGATCTTGGCTTCCCTTGCCTTGAAAGTTCGTCCAGAAGTGATGGCGCCCTCAGTTTGGAACAAAGGTTCAGGGATCAGTTGGCATAAGCCAAACTGCCTCGAAACAAAGTTTGGTTGGTAGGCAAAGAGAAGAATTTGGTTCTTGGCTGGGGTTATCCTTGAAGAGATGAGTCTAGGAAGCAAGAAAGCTCTCCATACATCCTGAATCTCCTTGCTCTTGATGGCTTCTGAGAGAGCCATGGTGAACCAAGAAGGTCCATGAGCCCTCGAAGCAAAAGGCGCCATGCTCTCTTCGAACTTGTGCCTTTTGGAGAATATCATGATGTACTTCGAGAATTGAACCTTGAAGTCATCCTTGTCATCATTAGGAGTTAGTCTTCGAAGCCTAGTGCCTTCGACTATCCTATCACTTATTTCAGAATCTTGCTCATCTATGGTGTTGGCGGTTGATAAGGAAGGTTCGAACATGGCATTTAGCCATAGTTGGAGTAACCAAAATGGGCCAGCTAATAGAATGTTTTTGGAGGTGTGGGATTTGAGGCTCGAAACAGCTGACCTCAGGCTCTCATAGAGGTCAACTAAGAGTAATTCACTTAGGCACACTTTGCGATTTTCGTGTAAATCCCTAGCTAGAGGAATGAACCTACTAGCTACCTGCAGGGATCTACTGCAGAAAACGTATCTAGACAGCCACAGGGTTAAGAAAGCAATGTGCTCTATGTCAGACACATTGTCCCCTTCAGCATGATAATGGATGATAAATTTGGAAAAGCTGGCTAACTTGACTTCGAAGTCAATTATGCTTGAGTGCTCTTCGTTGTCAGGAACATAAGTTTCTCCCACTGGCGACAGCCCAGTAATGGCCGCTATATCGAAGAAGGTTGGGGTAATCATTCCACCTGGGAGATGGAAAGTGTTGTAGGTACTATCCCAGAAATAAAGGGACGCAAACAGCAGAGGATGGCTATAGGTGAATCCAGGTTTCGATAGCTTAATGAGGTTATAAATGCCTAATTCTTCCCATTGCTGGGATTTCTTGGCTTCTACTTTCGTGAACCAATTTTGATAAGCAATATCAGAAGTAGGGCAAGATCGAAATGGCTTAAAATTGCTTTTTACATAATCCAAAACAAATGGGTCCTTGGGAGGAACAGTTGGGGTTTCTACGGTATTTGAACTAAGAGATTCTACTGCCCTAGGGGCATCCATTTTGTTGAATAAGGGTTTGAAGCTATAACAGACGGGAAAAATTGTCCTGGTGTCCTTTAATATTTCAAAAACTGTAAGAGGGCCATTTAAGGCTAACCTCTTACCAGCAACATGGGTAGGGATGAGTACCTGTGATGCGTACAACATTTCTTTTTCTTTGGAAATCATTTGAGGAGCAAGAGCAGATTGGCCTTGAATGGTGATGATTTTACTCTCCATGGTTGCTCCTGTAGTTTTTCCTTTCTTCTTGGAGACTTTCTTGAGTTGGGATGAAGTGGAAGAAGACATTTTTGTTGTTTGAAAGCTTGGATTGTTTTATGAGAGAAGAAGGGTAAAAATTCTGAGTATGAAAGGTTTAGAGTGTGAAAAGAAAAGAAGAAGATTAAGTTGATTTTTTATAATGAGAAGTTTAAACATCCACCGAATAAAGGTGTGATACGTGGAGATCATGGGTTGGTGTGATGAAGAGGTGGCGTGAAGTTGATATAGGTAATAGGCGTGATTTAAAAATAATCATTACTTATAACTGCACCACGCTGTGAAGTGACTCTGGGCGGTTAAGGAATCCAAAAGGTGCTATGATTGATGTGACTGGAGTCAAATGCATTAAATGTTACGATGATTCGGAAGTCCTATCGAAATCTTGTGTAGATGTTTAAAATAGGTATTTCTCAAAGGAATCGAAATACATATTTTAAAGGGGCAATTTGTTGGCTGAAGATTTCGATAATATTATTTAGAAGCCAAAAGAGATAAACGTTCTGATCGAAATGGAATTAAACGCCATATTTCGAAGTTGCAGAAGCAGTGTTTCGAATAAAGGTGTCAAAGCGTGAAGCTTCGAACGGCAATTATGGGAACATAGTTAAGGGAGTCTCGGAACAACAGCGAGGCTGTGTTTGGGAAGAACGCTCGAAATAGAGAGACACCAAAAGCATTTAAAATTCAAATGGAAGCGGGACTTTCAAAGTTTAAAAGTTATGCGTTGGAACATTTGGGGACACGTGGAAAGATGAAGGAAGCATTGTCTTGCATGTTCGAAACGTGGCATAATCCTGTAGCGAGACCGTTAGGGTCGAATTAGTATAAATAGAAGTCTTAGTATTAGGATTTCGGGGTGTCATATCTGTTATACAAAATACTCAATAACATTCAAACTACCACATGGCAAGGGAAACGAATGCAAGAGAAATGTATGTATGATAGCACCATGTATTTCTAACTTAATGAAAACCTTTTACCATTTCCAGTACTTTCCTCTATTCTTTTTGTCAGGCAACATTTACAAGTTTTCTTATTTACAGTCTTTTCACTTCGAAGTCTTTTCCTCAAAGTTTTACGTTTTACTGTTTTCTTTATATTTCGAGCACTTTATATTTCAGAGAACTGTCACATTTTCCATACCTTTACCTTCAAGTATTGTCCTTCGAGCGCGCACTTTTACTTAAAATCATTTACAGATTTCTTGCATTAAACGCTTTTTGCATATTTTAAACTTCTACATTCCAGAAACCTTTTATGTTAAACGTTTTGTAAGTCGAAACCATTTACTTCATTTTTCATGCAGTTTTATATGTCTCTACAATCAGCATTACAATTAGCATTTATTCGTATAACTTAGTTTTCATATACATTTTGACTACATTTTTAGACTCGTAGAGAGAGATCGAAATAAGCCAAACACTTATACAATATCAACCATGAATAATTGTTCGATTGTGAGAGTAACCTTAGTATCCAAGGAGTCCTAGGATCAATCTAGTCGATCTTGTGAGTCACCAGAGAGATTGAATAACAGTAAGAAAGATTATTCGATAGTTTGGAAGACTAGCGGTTGTTTACCAGAAATCACTGGAAACAAATAGCAACATCTAAAGGAGGAGGAAAAGAACGTTAGACCTTTTGAGTAGGTAGGACGCTCCTAGTTGCTCGCTTGCTCACAATAGAAACATTTTATACACCCACACTTTCATTTTGAAACATTTTCAAAAGATAAAACACTTTGTACGTGTTGTTATAGAAACAAGAACCATTACAAAGACGTTTTTCAAAATACTTTCGAAACCCATACCACAAGCACATTTTCAAACAAAAGTAAGTGATCTAGCAAGAAACTAAGAGCCTGTAGATAACTACGGATGAAAAGGGTGCTAATACCTTATCTTTTCATAACCTACCCCCCGAACTCAAGAAATAATCTCGAAAGGTATTTCCTGTTCTTTTCAAAATTTCCTTTTGGATAAAAGAAAAGTCGGTGGCGACTCTTGCTATCCGCAACAATTACGATCAAATGCAAAACACCCAAGTCAGTTCTCCCACCGTGTTACAGAACTGGCGAATCTGCTGGGGAATTACTTAAAAGTGGGTTTACCTTAAGGCTAGATCACCTTTAATTTCTTTCTTTGTTTGACTTGCTTGCTTTACATAATGGTCCCTTGTTTGGCCTTTGTATTGATCCTATACCCGGATCTAGAGCACCTTTTTAGTTAAGTAGCAATAAATCATGGAAGTTGTACGACATAGACCAATATGGACAAAGTGATATCTATGTTAGCGTGATACTCTGGCTTTTACTAATGTTCCTTGAGTCAGTCAAGGATAACATTAGGCTTCCTTATAATGTCATTAAGCGCTAACTGACCTTTAGAACCTTTAATTGACTCATCCTAAGCCACTAGAAAGTAGTGAGATGACCGACTTTGGTTCTGACCAAAGATTGGTTGATACTCGATGCTACACTCATTGAGATTGGACTTTTGGGATATTCTGGCCGCAATACTTTGGTGCTTGAGCTAGAAAAATGCCTAAAAGAAAGGTCGGTGATATGAGACTCCTTAGAACCCGATCACTTTCTAGGACAGGTTAAGCCAACTAAACTTCAAGAGGATACTTACCTACAAACCCCATGCAAGCCTAAACCTAAGGACTTGTCTGCTCTATGTGTATATGATTATTTGTACATAACAACTTATTTGCTTTGCATACTTGTACATAACATGATGACATCATACCATAGAATTTACACTAACCATTTCAAGGATCTCAAAGGCATATGATACAAGGTCATGTTGAACTAGACGCCTATCAAGGGGCAAGAGGATTCATTCTCTAATCAAGCACCGTCAAAAGACCAAAGCACGGTTACTTGAGTCAAGGGCTATGACCCACTTGACACGGTGAGCTTGATTCTCATGGAAGGATATCCACCGATACAAAGTTCTCCAATCAAAGTTGTGATCAAAGTTCAAATTCTAACATCTTCTTATGTTCACCTCGCGAGATCCTTGAAAACATTCATCCACATCCCATGCATCATATCATGACAGGCTTTTCCCACATAGGTCTCTCATCTGCTTACTGTTTATTTCAGTAGAGATTGCTCTAGAACAGACTATCAAGGACATTCAGGCTCAAAATACTGAACTTCAAGAAATGTTCTTGAACCTATCCAAAGGGCAAGAAGAAGTGAAAGCACTCCTCACTAGGGGCATGATCATGGGGAATCCTGAGGACAACAAGGATGAACAGTTGGAATGGCTACAAACTGAAATGGAAACAATGAAAGTCTAGATGATGGGACAACTGGTGGCCCAGATGGCTCTCATCTTAAACTTGGCTCAGGGACAAGAAGAGCTGAGAGTCCCCATCGACAAGCTTCGTCAAGACGGATGTGACCAAATGGGGCAAACAACTGGAATTGGGGATCAAGTCATCATTCAGTCTCCCATGAGACAAGAAGCCGGTTCGAGGGAGATAAGATCTTCCCAAATTGCTGCCATGCCACGAGCCTAACAACGACCTCGCCAATGTCAACGGGGAAATCAGCAAAGGGAAAACAAGCCCGAGAGACAATTTACCAAAATCAACATGTCACGGTCTCAAGCATTGCAACACATGTTAGGGATGAATCTAATTTCGTTGATAGTACCTCATCTAAATCCCAAAACTTTTTCTCCTAACTATAATCCCGATGCAAGATATGCCTATCATTTTGACAGTCCTGGGCATGATACAAACGATTGTTAGGCGCTGAACTACAAGATTCAAAACCTGATCGACGAAGGAGCGTTGGAATTTGCACAAGATGGTCAGTTGAAGTTCTTCTGTAATCCTCAAAAACATACCATCTGAAGTGACCAATTTAGGCGGAGGAATTTTCTGTTTATTCGAATTTTCAGTTGTAATTTCTTTGTTTGCTTAAACACTTATCTATATGTCAGACTTTGGTTACTTTCATTAATGCATTGCATATGCTTGTCTTGAATTAATCCACTTGTTTTCATTATTTTTAAACTATGCTTTTTACTCCCTTTATGATATTCAACTCTTTTTTCAAAAAGTTGCAAGCCTTTAGAGGGAGGATGATGAAAACAATGCCATAATCTCATACAATATTCTTTTGGGAAGACCTTGCTGACAATGTACAAGCGTTCTTTCAATTCCTAAACATTGGAGTTATAAGGAAGATAATCCCTAGACAACCCCTTCGAGCCAAAGAAGTAGGATTTTCCTTTTTACACCAACTGAAACCTTTAATCAAAACCTGGGGCAGGGTAGTCTCTTAGTTAATTCAAACGCGCGTTCAGTCGCAAACTTTCACTTCTTATACAACGAATGACATCAAAAACATTCCTCTAGAATAAAAATACGGTGATGGTTCCCTACCGAATAGGAATTCATTATCTCTCAAGAGAAAAGCCCACTAAGTTAAAACCTATGAAGGAGACTTAAAAAAAATTGGGGCATCCCGCTGACTGTAATCTCAAAACAATAACAGACAGGAAAAAATCAGGGATAGTAGATAAAAAAAGAAGACACTCCGAATCCTCAACCACATGGGAAATATGGAAAAAATGATTGCCTTCCAACAAACTTAACTTGTATGAACCATAACCAAAATGTCATTTCCAGACTCAATAGGAGTTCAAACACATAATTAACTGAGTTTAGGACCGAAGAACATGACGAAGAGCGGGCGGGTACAAATTTACTTTGAGCCTTATCCTTTGTTTCTTAAACCGTGAACCAGGCCACACTACAACCCTTTAAAAGTCCTATTTGAAGCATGTGTTAGTTCGAAAGCATACTGTTACAAAAGGTATTCTGACTCCTGTAAGGCTTTACTCCAAATCCTGAGTTGAATTTTATTACAAAAATTCTTTTATCTACTAAAACGCATTTTCAAAACTTCAAGACAAGCATAAACTTTGCATTATTTGGAATACCGCTGTTTGCATATAGCTATTTGTTTGAAAACAGAGAAATTCACATGACGAATATCCAATGAACGAAAGCTCTCTCAGTGGACAAAATCAATTCAAATGGGATGACACTTCCAATGACATATCTCCTGTAAGCAAGGGGGCATCAGCATGATCACTATCCAACACATATGGGGCCGTCAAGGCAAGATTACAAGAAATCTCCCAAGAAATGCCGAGTAACTAGGGGCAGGTATTTATCTGAATCACTTGGGGGCAGTGAACGTGATTTCAAATAAAGGGTTACGTACGGTCAAGCAAACATTTCCTGGCATTTCTACAAACATTTGCTACTAGGGGCAGTGACAAATCCCCCACAAATTCCTTTTCATAGGGTGGTCCCCAGCCAAAGCTTCAATATCTGAAAACATCTCCCAACTGAGTTGATCTCAAGAATCCTCGAAGAGTTCTTCCAAAAGAAAACACCTCTCCAGCAGATTGGCAACATGGTTTATTTCCCCAACAAACTACAGATTCCCCAGCTTGAGTTTGCCTCTCCGACTACTACAAATAAAGGGACCATAACCCCTCTTACCCAGTAGACTTTTCTACAAGCCCCCGTGAGTTGCTGCAAAGCCTGGAAGCCAAACCAAATAACGGTTAACTTCTTTATCCCCAACAAGTTACTAACTTCCTTTCTCTTCCATCAAGAGATAACTCTCCAGTAGAGCAACATGCAACTAAAACTCCTGAAATCCTTTCCCCAAGCAGGAATTGACACTCTCCATAGAGTTTTCTTCTCAAGTAAAATCAACATTCCCCAACAGAGTTCTCCTCAAATAACAAAATAGGATTCCACAGCGGAAACATTCTAAAAGCAAGGTTTGGAAAGGTGTGCATACTCTTCATCTCCAACGGCCATCCAGGATTCAGCTTCCCAAAACTACCCAACACTTGTCAAGGATTTATTTTCCAAGAAAAATATACAATCCAACAATATTTCACCTTTCGTGCATCATATTTACATACATGATAAATGCATACATCATAATCTCATTTATTTTGAGAACATCATTACGCCATGCATTTCATACATCATGACATTGCATGCAGCTAATTCTTTACCTTTTCAGGCAAGATCAAGCAACAAATGGCTATCATCAACAATTGTAAAAAAGGTCAGAGATTAATACCTGAAACCAGACAGGACAACTATCTCAACGACCGACAAAAACAAGTTCTAGATTGATACCTGAAACCAGACAGGAAAACTATCTGTGAGCAACTACACAACCAGCTGAAGTAATCCTACACGGGCTCCTTTGTTAGAACAATGTTTGAATCTACTACCCTATATTTAAGTTTTGATGATAACAAAGTGAAAAGATATAGTATTTATAAGGTTCATGAATGAACTATATGCTGCCTAAAATTATTATGTTCTGACTTGCAGATACTCTGATTGGTATAAGCAAGATCACGTCTTTTCAGCATCAGAATTTGTTTTCATACACCAGCATCAGAAGTTGCTACATCAGAATGTCAAGATCAGATAATCAACTCACGTACATGCTGAAGCTTGATGAACAGAACTGCGCGTAAACACTCTGATACAGAAACACAATAGTTCATCAGCAGCGAAGCAGAATCAGAATGAGCCAAGCCAGAACGTGCATTGAAGAAGCAACGGTACTGTGCATTGAAAGCTAATTAATCCCAACGGCCTCATTCTAGACAAGATCTGCTCAAAAAGGAAAGCTTGTTATTAGCATTGAATCAAGAATATTGCATTCAACGTTCATCTTCTCAAGTGCTATATAAACAAGGATTTGAAGATTATAATGACTAATGCTCTCCAAATCTCTACACGCACAAAGCTGAACCATAATCTTCGTTCTACCAGTTTTGCTAAACCACAAACTCTGATACTCCATTACAGTTTAGCAATCTAGTTTCTAAGCTTCATTTGTGTATACATCACAGTTGTGATAAAGTTTTGTAGAAAACATTCACACACATTGTTTTATTCATTTGTAAGAAAGTGTTGCCTTGACAAACCGGGTTGTGGTTTGAATCAAGAAGGCTTTAGCAGTTGTTAAAGCAGTCTGTAATATTCAGTTGAATATAGTGAATTAAGACCTCGTTGGAGAGAGGCGAAATCACCTTGACGGGTGGACTGGAGTAGTTTGAGATCAAACGAACCAGGATAAAAATATCTTGTCAATTGCTTTAGATTTCAGTTTTACAATTCAACCCCCCCTTCTTGTGTTTTTCACCCCTTCAATTGGCATCAGAGCGCCTGGTTCTGAGCTAAAACACTTAACCGTGTCAGTACAAGATCCAGCGTCAGAAAAACACAATGGCAGGAAACAATTCTCACTTCAGCAATGACAATAATGAGGACAGAGACAGATTCAGCGGCAAACCTCCAGTCTTTGATGGAGAAAACTTTGATTACTGGAAAGACAGAATTGAAAGCTTCTTTCTAGCACATGATGCTGATCTGTGGGATATGGTGACAGATGGATACACGCACCCTGTGAATGCAAGTGGTCAGAAGATTGATAGAAAATCAATGACTGATCAACAAAAGCGTGATTTCAAGAATCACCATAAGGCCAGAACCATCCTCCTCAGTGCCATCTCCTATACTGAGTATGAAAAGATCTCCAACAGAGACACAGCAAAGAACATCTTTGATTCTCTCAGAATGACGCATGAGGGCAACGTTCAAGTCAAAGAAACAAAAGCTCTGGCGCTCATTCAGAAGTATGAGGCGTTCAAAATGGAAGAATCTGAATCCATTGAAGCTATGTTCTCTAGATTCCAGATTCTGGTAGCTGGTCTCAAAGTTCTGGACAAAGGATACTCTACTGCTGACCATGTCAAGAAAATAATCAGAAGTTTACCCAAGCAGTGGAGGCCTATGGTTACTGCTCTGAAGCTAGCTAAAGATCTCAACAAGATCACTCTGGAGGAACTTATAAGCTCCCTCAGAAGTCATGAGATAGAGTTAGAAGCTGACGAGCCTCAGAAGCAAGGTAAGCCTTTAGCTTTAAAATCTAACAGAAAATCTGAGTCTAAAGTTTTGCAGGCAGTTGAAGAAACATCTGATGGATCCTCATCAGAAGAAGACGAACTTTCCCTTCTCTCCACAAGAGTAAATCAACTGTGGAAGCAAAGACAAAGGAAGTTCAGGAATCCCAGAAGATCTGATCATAACGAGTCTTCTTCCAGATACAGAAGGACAGACTCTTCCTCTGGATACAAAAGATCTGAAGGCTCCTCCAGTAGCAAGAAGCCAAATACCAAAGACATCATCTGCTATGAGTGCAATGAGCAAGGACACTACAAGAGTGACTGCCCAAAGCTTCAGAGGGAAAAGCCCAAAAAGAAGTTTGGAAGAGAGAAGAAGAAAAGTCTCATGGCCACATGGGATGACTCTGACTCGTCTGAAGCTGACTCAGAATCAGATGATGAAAGGGCAAACATAGCGCTCATGGCTAATATCTCAGAAGATAGTGAAGCTTCTGAATCAGACTCAGAATCAGACACAGAAGAGGTATTTCCTAACTTCGCTGTTAATTTTACAAAGGCTGAACTTGCTGAAAGCCTCAATGAAATTCTGGAACGCTATCAGCAGATTAGAGCTAAATTCAGAGACCTGAAAAGGAATCTTGAATCTGACTCTAATAAGTCTGAGAGTCTCAAATTGGAAAACTCTGAGCTGAGAGATAAAATTTCAAAATTAGAAAACTCTTTACAAAACTCTCAGAAGGAACCAATTTCTGAAACTCCCAGCAACGCTGATGAGATCATCAAGGAGTATGATCATAGTTTCCAGAAGTTCTTAGCTAAAAGCATAGATAGAAGCAGAATGGCTTCAATGATCTATGGAGTTAGCAGAAACGGCAGGAAAGGAATAGGATACCAAGGTAAGGTTCCTACACCTAAGAATGTCATGGATTTAACCATTAAACACACTCCTCTAAATTCACACTTTGTGTATGGTCACACACACGACATCAAATATACTAGCAGTAAGCACTCTGTGAAACCAAAATTCAACCAGAGTTTTGGTAAAACTAACAAGTCAGGACCCAAGAAAATCTGGGTACCTAAGGATAAAATAATACATGTTGCAGATATCTTTAGCAGCAAGTCAGAAACACCAGTCATGGTACCTGGACTCTGGCTGCTCACGACACATGACGGGAAGAAGGCATATGTTCCAAAGCCTGGAACTTAAGCCTGGAGGCCACGTTGGCTTTGGAGGAAATCAGAGGGGAAAGATAATTGGCTCTGGAACTGTAGGTAATGGAAATCTTCCCTCTATTAATAATGTTCTGCTAGTAGATGGATTGATGCATAATCTGTTATCCATAAGTCAATTAAGTGATAACGGTTATGATATAATCTTTAATCAAAAATCATGTAAAGCTGTTAGTCAGAAAGATGGGACTATCCTGTTTAATGGTAAGAGGAAAAACAACATTTACAAAATCAAACTTTCTGAACTAAAGAGTCAGAACGTAAAATGTCTTCTGTCTGTTAACAATGAGCAGTGGATCTGGCACAGAAGATTGGGGCATGTTAGTATGAGAAGAATATCTCAGATTAACAAACTCAATCTGGTCAGAGGACTTCCAAATTTGAAGTTCAATTCAGATGCTCTGTGTGAAGCATGTCAGAAAGGCAAATTTGCAAAACCTTCTTTTAAATCCAAAAATGTTGTTTCCACCTCTAAGCCATTAGAACTTCTGCACATTGACTTATTTGGACCAGTTAAAACTGCTTCAGTCAGTGGTAAGAAGTATGGGTTAGTAATCGTAGATGACTATAGCAGATGGACATGGGTAAAGTTCTTAAGACACAAGGACGAGTCACACTCTGTGTTTGTTACCTTCTGTAACCAAGTTCAGAATGAAAAAGATCTTAGAATCGTTAAAGTCAGAAGTGATCATGGTGGAGAATTTGAAAATAAAGATTTTGAGTCATTCTTTAATGACAAAGGCATTCTGCATGATTTCTCCTGTCCTAGAACTCCCCAACAAAATGGAGTTGTAGAACGAAAGAACAGAACATTGCAAGAAATGGCCAGAACCATGATCAATGAGACAAACGTTGCTAAGACTTTCTGGGCAGAGGCAATAAACACAGCGTGCTACATTCAGAATAGAATCTCAATAAGACCTATTCTGGAAAAGACTCCATATGAATTGTGGAAGAACAGAAAGCCCAACATTTCATATTTTCATCCATTTGGATGTACTTGCTTTATATTGAATACAAAGAATTATTTGAACAAGTTTGACTCTAAGGCACAGAAGTGTATTATGTTAGGATACTCTGAACGCTCAAGAGGGTACAAAGTATACAATACAGAAACACAGATTGTGGAAGAATCAATCAGTGTTCGTTTTGATGACAAGCTTGACTCTGAAAAGTCAAAGCAGAATGAAACTTTTGTAGGTATTGAAATTGAATTTGCAGGTTCTGAAGACAAGTCATCAGAAGCTCTCAACACAGACATTCCTTCAACGTCTGAAAGGAGCACTGCTAGAAATCCTACAACAGCTGTTGATCAACCTCAGAAGAGATTGCCCAGAAGCAGTTTGGATCACCCAGAAGAAACTATCCTAGGAAGAAAGGAAGATCCAATCAGAACAAGAGCAAGCTTCAGAAACTCTGAAGAAACTCTTATGGGACTTGTGTCTCTGATTGAACCTTCTTCTATTGATGAAGCACTTCTGGACAATGACTGGATTCTGGCAATGCAAGAAGAGCTGAATCAATTCACCAGAAACGACGTATGGGATCTCGTTTCCAGACCAAAAGGATTCAACGTCATTGGAACAAGATGGGTGTTCAGAAACAAGCTAAATGAACAAGGTGAAGTCATCAGAAACAAGGCACGACTGGTTGCACAAGGTTATAGTCAGCAAGAGGGGATAGACTATACAGAAACCTTTGCCCCAGTCGCCAGGTTAGAATCTATCAGACTTTTAATCTCATTTGCTGTTAATAGAGGCATCACTCTGTATCAGATGGATGTCAAAAGTGCATTCTTAAATGGTTATATAGAAGAAGAAGTTTATGTTCACCAACCCCCAGGTTTTGAAAATACAAAACATCCAGAACATGTTTTCAAACTAAAGAAGTCACTGTATGGTCTGAAACAAGCTCCCAGAGCTTGGTATGAAAGGCTAAGTAACTTTCTGCTTGAAAATGAATTCACCAGAGGGAAAGTGGACACTACTCTATTCTGTAAAACAGTTAAGAGTGACATTTTAGTCTGTCAAATTTATGTTGATGATATAATTTTTGGTTCTACTAATCCTTCTCTTGGAAGAAAATTTGCTAAGTGTATGCAGGCAGAATTTGAGATGAGCCTCATGGGGGAACTGAAATTCTTTTTAGGAATTCAGATCAATCAAACTCCAGAAGGAACTTACATTCATCAGAGCAAAGACATCAGAGATCTTCTGAAGAAATTTGACCTCTCAGAATGTAAGCCATCAAAGATTCCAATGCATCCCACGTGCATTCTGGAAAGAGAAGAGGTAAGCAAAAGTGTAGAACAGAAAGTCTACAGAGGTATGATTGGTTCTCTCCTCTATCTGACTGCTTCAAGACCTGATATCTTATTCAGCGTATGTATTTGTGCTAGATTCCAATCAGATCCTAGAGAATCTCACTTAACAGCTGTTAAGCGAATTTTCAAGTATCTGAAAGGTACTACTAATCTGGGTTTGTTTTATAGAAAATCTAGTGATTACAGCTTAGTAGGCTACTGCGATGCTGATTTTGCTGGAGACAGAGTGGAACGTAAAAGTACTTCTGGAAGCTGCCAGTTTCTGGGAGAAAATCTGATCTCTTGGTCCAGCAAAAGGCAATCAACAATTGCTCTGTCAACAGCAGAAGCTGAGTACATAGCAGCAGCAGGATGTAGCACACAAATGCTCTGGATGAAAAGTCAGCTTGAAGACTTCCAAATTTTTGAGAGTAACATTCCTATACTTTGTGATAATACTTCTGCTATTTGCTTAAGTAAGAATCCTATTTTACATTCTAGAGCTAAGCATATAGAAATAAAACATCACTTCATTAGGGACTATATTCAGAAAGGTATTTTAAACTTAAAATTTATAGATACAGACCATCAATGGGCTGATATCTTTACTAAACCCCTTTCAGAAGATAGGTTCAATTTCATTCTGAAACATCTCAGCATGAAAGTATGCCCAGAGTGAAAATGTTTTAATTCCATATATTTACCTTCAGAATGTAATTACTTTACTGTGAACTTCTGATCAATCTTCTTTCAGAAAGATAGAACATGCAGATTGTATCAGATGCAAGTCTAAAGATCTGAGAGTTTAATCTCAAAGACAGACGTGCTGATCACTACATCAAACAAGTGTCATCCAATCATCAGCATATCTCTGAAGCAAAACGCGTGCACGCTTCTGAGAAGGCAAAGCGCTGATTGGGTGCATTGAGACACATGTCTGGTAACCGTTTTTAAGTATCTTTCTCAAATCCCCCAAAATCAGCAAGCATTTAATGAAAAGTAATCACGCTTGTTAAATGGCAATCATTATTTCTTTCTCTCTCTTAAAAACGTTTATTTTTTCAAAATAATCTTGAAAAACTCTATTTAAGCACATTAATCCTTCATTCTTATTCTTTACGCTTTCTCATTAACACTCAAGCTTTTTCTGCATATTTCTGAGTTCATCTCCTACAAAGCTTTTTCTCTCAAATCATTCTCAAAGCTTTTTTAGTGTGAACAATGGCATCCTCCAGCATTTCTGCAGGCAATCAGAAGAAAGCAACCTCTGAACAATATCAGGTGCCTCTCAGAACTCTTCTCACTCCGGTAAAGAACCTTGAAGTGCTTTCTGAGTTAATCATTGACTTCGAAAGTTTGAAGGAAAATGGATTTGACCTAACTGAAGAAATTAGGGCTCAAAAGTGGGAGAGGTATTTCGATAGGTTGGTTGGACCAACATTCCCAGCGCTAGTCAAGGAATTTTGGATTCACGCCAAGGTTTCTAAACATCTAGTCATCTCTTCTGTCATGGGAAAGAAGATTGTGATTTCTGAAGATCTCATTGCAAGGCTAATCGGTCAAAGTGGTGGTGGAGTCCGTTGTGTGGACATGGCTGAAAGATGCCCTGATGTAGGTGTGGTAGCCAACAGAATTTTCACTCTTGGAATGCCCAGCAGCAAAATTAAGGATCTGAAGGACCACTGCAGAGTATGGGCTAAGATTGTTCTGGGATGCTTCAACCACAGGAAACCAACAAGTTCTCCTGATTATATAAACGTGGATCAGCAGTTTCTGATCTACTTTATTGATCAGAGGGTAAAGATCAATCTGGCACACTTCTTGTTCAACCATCTCAAGACCAGTGTCAAAGAGACAAGAGAAGAAGAAAGAACCAAGAGAGACTGGATACCGTTTGGAAGGCTTATATCAGATATTCTGACAGAGAATAGGCTGATTGAACATCTGATCGAAGCTCAGGAGATGAGCACTATTGAACCAACTATTGGGAAACCGCTGAACGCTAAGAATCTGAAAAAGATGAAGCTGATAGAAAATATTCAGAAGGAACCCAGAGCTACTTCAACTGCTGATATCTCCAGCAGAAGAGTGCCTCTGAGTGATTTTCCGGTATTTTCTGAAATGGAATCCAAACCAGAGATGTTTCTCAGGTATCCAGATGCGTACAAGGAAGAAGATACAGGTTCAAAGCTGAAGATCAAAGATCTGAGCCAAATCCAACCAGAATTGACTCAGAAGAAGACAAAGAAGAGGAAAGCGCCAGCAGAAGGATCATCTCATCAGACTCCAAAGAAAAGAGGTATTTCATCTGCTGCCCCTATCTCAAAATCTTTTACTATTCCAACATCTGCTGCTCCTTCTCAAACTTCCCACAGAATATCCATCCCAATCCCTACTATTGATGAAACCATACCAGAAGACCCTTCTGAGGCCTTACTACTCAGAAGACCCAGAACCAAACTCCCCAAACAACCAACAGTTTCAACAACACCAGCACTTGACCGAGTGCTAGCTGATATTGAGCGTGAACATGCTTCTGCTCAACCAAATTCTGAACCACCAAATATTCCTCCTCCACAACCAGAACAACAACCTGAACCAGAACAACAACAACAACCAGAACCAGAACCACAACAACAACAACCTCTCACAGAAGAACCTCTGATCCCTGAGCAATCAGAGATTCCACCTCCTCAACCAGAAAATAATCCACCTTCACCACAAACAGAGTTTCACCATTCCAAAACCCCTTCTCCTCATAAATCTGACCCTCACTCACCTCAACCTTCACCGCTGGCAATCAAGTTGCCATGTGGAACCACTATTGTCATGCCCCAGTTACCATCTTCAGAGGAATCAACACCTCCAAATACTTCCAAACCACCATCCACTCCAATCGAAATATCTGACTCTGATTCTGATACCCTTCCTCCAAAACAAACAGCCTCTCAGCAAACCTCTGAAAACCCCAGCAGAACTTTCATTGACTTAACAAGTCTTGAACGTCTTGCTGATTTAAGACACAAAATTGCCATTCCCAAACCAAAGCAACCAGATGTTGGCTCTGGTATTTTGAATTTTGAAACAGGTGTGCTGCAATGGATTGCTTCTTTGAAGCAAGTCTGTCCTGGGATGATTGACCCAGCTGCTTCTGATCAGCTCTGGTCACAGTTCAGATTATGGGTACGTGCTGAAGCCCTCAAGTTGCAGGATGTCAACTATGAGCAGGCACAACAGAACTTCAGCAAGCTGCTGAAGGAAGTTGAAAGTCAGCTGCCTCAGGAAGTTGTGCTCCCTCTGGACAGTGAATCTTGGTCTGAGAAACAGCAAGCTGCACAGGTGCAACCATCAGAAGAAGACAAGACCATTCAGGCTGAAAGTCAAGCAGAAGATGTCGCTGAAAGTTCTGAGAAGCCTCCTCCTTCTGATGCTTCTCAAGCTGCCTTGGACAGGCAGACTCTGGAAGAATTAAGGCTGAATGACTTGCGTCTACAGCAGCGGATGGAAGAGAATGATCAGAAGATGAAAGCAAGAATGGATGTGCAGGACAGCAAGATTGACACTGTTGTCAACATGGTTCAGAAGCAGAATGAAACTTCTGAAAAGATTCAAGCGATGCTGGAGAGCCTGTTCTCACGCATGCCTCCTCAACCTTAAATCTTTTTCATGCATAACTTTTTCATGTTTTCTTCATTTTCTGATGTACTGTTTTGACTATGCTTTGTAATATTTTCTTCCTCTGATTCTGAACTATTTTAATATAATTTGTTTTTTTTTCTGATCTAAATTGTTTTAGCACATCACCAACACTTTTTGATTGCTGACAAAAAGGGGGAGAACAAGAATGATATTTAAATCAATAACGGGCTAACTAGACAGAAATTCTCAAACATTCTAACTCTATTACTTGAAATGTTTTTTTTCTGTTTTGTTTAAAGTCTACAGGCACAAGGAAGCTCCTGGACACTCTGAAGACTAGAAGCTCTAATCAAAATGTAGAAGCTCTGATCAATGTTGCTCTGATCAATATGAAGTTCTGATCGACCTAATACTCTGATCCAAAGCAAAGCTCTGACAGGAAAAGCTCTGAAGCTCTGCTCTCTGATAAGTCAAAGACTCTTATAATCTGATGTTCAAAGAAAGAAAAAGATCTGATCCTGAAGAACACGTATATCAAAGGGAAGTAACAAACTCAGGGGGAGTATCTCTTAACTCTGACTTCTCCGTACTTCTTATTCTGATACATATCCAGATACCTTTTCACGTTATTTTTCATTTAAAATATCTAGTTTTTGTCATCATCAAAAAGGGGGAGATTGTTAGAACAATGTTTGAATCTACTACCCTATATTTAAGTTTTGATGATAACAAAGTGAAAAGATATAGTATTTATAAGGTTCATGAATGAACTATATGCTGCCTAAAATTATTATGTTCTGACTTGCAGATACTCTGATTGGTATAAGCAAGATCACGTCTTTTCAGCATCAGAATTTGTTTTCATACACCAGCATCAGAAGTTGCTACATCAGAATGTCAAGATCAGATAATCAACTCACGTACATGCTGAAGCTTGATGAACAGAACTGCGCGTAAACACTCTGATACAGAAACACAATAGTTCATCAGCAGCGAAGCAGAATCAGAATGAGCCAAGCCAGAACGTGCATTGAAGAAGCAACGGTACTGTGCATTGAAAGCTAATTAATCCCAACGGCCTCATTCTAGACAAGATCTGCTCAAAAAGGAAAGCTTGTTATTAGCATTGAATCAAGAATATTGCATTCAACATTCATCTTCTCAAGTGCTATATAAACAAGGCTTTGAAGATTATAATGACTAATGCTCTCCAAATCTCTACACGCACAAAGCTGAACCATAATCTTCGTTCTACCAGTTTTGCTAAACCACAAACTCTGATACTCCATTACAGTTTAGCAATCTAGTTTCTAAGCTTCATTTGTGTATACATCACAGTTGTGATAAAGTTTTGTAGAAAACATTCACACACATTGTTTTATTCATTTGTAAGAAAGTGTTGCCTTGACAAACCGGGTTGTGGTTTGAATCAAGAAGGCTTTAGCAGTTGTTAAAGCAGTCTGTAATATTCAGTTGAATATAGTGAATTAAGACCTCGTTGGAGAGAGGCGAAATCACCTTGACGGGTGGACTGGAGTAGTTTGAGATCAAACGAACCAGGATAAAAATATCTTGTCAATTGCTTTAGATTTCAGTTTTACAATTCAACCCCCCCTTCTTGTGTTTTTCACCCCTTCATCCTTGTCATACACTCTTCTATAAATAGTTCAGATGCGATCTAGATGCAGCTAACATTCTGATACTTATTCCAGATTCTCTTCTAGAAACAGTTCAGATGCGATCCAGATACGGCTGACATTCTGATACTTACTCCAGATTCTCTTCTAGAAACAGTTCAGATGCGATCCAGATACGGCTGACATTCTGATACTTACTCCAGATTCTCTTCTAGAAACAGTTCAGATGCGATCCAGATAAGGCTGGCATTCTGATACTTACTCCAGATTATCTTCTAGAAACAGTTCAGATGCGATCCAGATATGGATGACATTCTTATACTTACTCCAAATTCTCTTCTAGAAACAGTTCAGATGCGATCCAGATATGGCTGGCATTCTGATGCTTACTCCAGATTCTCGAAACAGTTCAGATGCGATCCAGATACGGCTGACATTCTTATATTTATTCTAGATTTACTCCTAAAACAATCCAGATACGATCCAGATACAGATGTTATTCTGACACTCATTTGACACATATCTCAAATACAGTCTAGACACGATCCAAATACGGATGTCATTTTGACACTCATTTAGCACATCTCTCAAATACAGCCCAGATACGACCCAGATATGAATGTCATTCTGACACTCATTTAGCACATCTCTCAAATACGGTCCAGATACGATCCAGATTCAGATGTCATTCTGACACTCATTTAGCACATCTCTCAAATACAGTCCAGATAGATCCAAATACGAATATCATTCTGACACTCATTCAGTACATCTTTAAAATGCGAGTCAGATACAATCCATTTATGGATATTATTCTAATACTCATCTCACTACATATGCTGGTTCAGTTTAAATCAATCAATGGTTTATCCTGATTCCTTTCCGGTAGACACTTTCTCTGGTTCAGATAAATTGCTCCAAAGATTTATTCTGATTCTTTTCCAGTTAAAGAATATTCAAGACCTCTGCTGGTTCCATTTAAATCGATCAATGGTTTATCCTGATTCCTTTTTGGTAGACACTTTCTCTGGTTCAGATAATTGCTCCAAAGATTTATTCTGATTCTTTTCCAGTTAAAGAATATTCAAGACCTCTGCTGGTTCAGTTTAAATTGATCAATGGTTTATTCTGATTCCTTTCTGGTAGACACTTTCTCTGGTTAAGATAAATTGCTCCAAATATTTATTCTGATTCTTTTCCAGTTAAAGAATATTCAAGACCTCTGCTGGTTTAGTTTAAATCGATCAATAGTTTATCCTAATTCCTTTCCGGTAGACACTTTCTTTGGTTCAGATAAATCGCTCCAAAGATTTATTTGATTCTTTTTCCAGTTAAAGAGTATTCAGGACCTCTGCTAGTTCAGTTTAAATCGATCAATGGTTTATCCTGATTCCGTGTCAGTAGACACTTTCTCTAGTTCAGATAAATTACTCCAAAGATTTATTCTGATTCTTTTCCAGTTAAAGAATATTCAAGACCTCTGTTGGTTTAGTTTAAATCGATCAATGGTTTATCCTGATTCCTTTCTGGTAGACACTTTCTCTAGTTCAGATAAATCGCTCCAAAGATTTATTCTAATTCTTTTCCAGTTAAAGAATATTCAAGATCTCTGCTAATTCAGTTTAAATTGATCAATGGTTTATCCCGATTCCTTTCCGGTAGAAACTTTTTCTAGTTCAGATAAATCGCTCCAAAGATTTATTCTGATTCTTTTCCAGTTAAAGAATATTCAAGACTTCTGCTGGTTCAATTTAAATTGATCAATGGTTTATCCTGATTCAGTGCCGGTAGACACTTTCTCTGGTTCAGATAAATCACTCCAAAGATTTATTCTGATTCTTTTCCAGTTAAAGAATATTCAAGACCTCTTCTGGTTCAGTTTAAATCGATCAATGGTTTATCCCGATTCCTTTCCAGTAGATACTTTCTCTGGTTCAGATGAAACGCTCCAAAGATTTATTCTGATTCTTTCCAGTTAAAGAATGTTCAAGACCTCTGCTGGTTCAGTTTAAATTGATCAATGGTTTATCCTGATTCCTTTCTGGTAGACACTTTCTCTGGTTCAGATAAATCGCTCCAAAGATTTATTCTGATTCTTTTCCAGTTAAAGTCAAGCTTAGACTTAGTCTAATTCCTGTCAACAACCACCTTTGGATGGCATCTATAAGCCCATCTCCGACAACTCTCCATCATCTCTCCAAATGGCATCTTTAAGCCCATTCCCCACACAATCAACCACCACATCATCAAGTGCAAATTTCTGGGCACTCTAGTGTTCAATCATCTTCCACCTTCAAGTCATGAATGATAGACTCACCAATCTAACTCTCGAGGTTTAAGAATATTGAACAGGGGAAGCTGTTATACCCAAAAATTTTCCCTCTCATTCTTCAAGGCATTTCTCACATGGATTCTCAAGATTCAAGCTTGCACAAGTACAATTGGATTTTCCAGTATCAAGTTAAAGAGGAAACTATTAAAAAAGGGGAAAACAGATGAAAATAACATTTTTGACAAAATTGGAGAAAAAACAAGTCTCTTTCGATTTATCTCTTTCATTTGGGCATGGGCCTTTGGCGCATTAGCTTTGATTCATAAGGCAAGAGCTTCCTGCATGTAGCCTTCGATTGCATCTTTGGCCTCATATGGTTCATAATACAGTGGTTGCCTATGTGCCTGCTTTGATTGGATGTTTGGTGCTTACATGCCTGTGTTGACCGGACAAATTTTCCCCTACATGCTTACTTTGACTCACAAAGTGATGGCAGGCTATATGTAGCCTTCGATTGAGCCACATATACCTTCTTGCATGCAAGAGGTACCCACAAGGACAACAGATACAAGGCAAGAGTCTCCTGTTACCTCCTTCTATTCCAAGGCAAAAAGCCTCCTCTAGGCATCCTTCGATTGCACATTTTTTTCTCTTGCATGCCTCTTTAGTTTGGGCATGTGACTCCATTCATGCTTTCTTCGTTTAGGCATGTGACTTTCTTCAATATAAGCTTGGGTTTACATTCTTCGTTTAGACTTGTGGTTTTCTTCAAATGAAAGTTCGATTGGCCACATGGACCTTTGGAAGGCAAGCCTTCGACTGGACAAAAACCACCTTCACACAAGGCTTCGATTGGAACCTTGATTCCCTTCGAATCAGCATCTTTCGAACCCAACTCTGGACCCTTCGAAGCAAGTTTGTTTAAAGAACTTTGAGCAAATCTCATAGCCTTATCCTCCAAATCTCATTTGTCGGGCTATGTTGTTTCCAAATCTTTACACAATCAGAGGATTACATAAAGGTTCGAAGCTTTGTCTACTGGATAATACTATTCTTGGATAAAATAGCAAAAGGCTACGTACCCTTTTTTCATAAAGAGTACTTTAATAAAAAAATTAGCTTCCAACCTGATTCATGTCTGAACGAAAAGCAGTGCCAGAAGCACAAGTCCAATCTCCTGCCATCAGGCCCGCACTTGTACTGGAAGCTTGGGATCAACGAAAAGGGACAAAATGTGTTTCATTTTCAACCAAACCATGGTTTATTATCCTACAAACCAGGTTACTTCAAACACCTTCAACCTTTTCTCTATAAATAGAGAAACATTTGCAAGCTAAAAGAGGACTTTTTTGGGGCGAGAGGAACGAATCTTCAAAATCGTAAAACACTCTCAAACACTTAAACCCTCATCAAACACCAACCCATAACCTAAAAATTTATCCTCTTCGAATCTAAAACATCCCCACACCTTGTTACCCTTCGAATCCAGTAGAAAGAACATCACACTTGTTCTTCTCCCTCAAATCCAGTAATAGAAACGTTACCTTTGTTCCTCCCTTCACACCCAGAAGCAATCAAGGCAGCCAATCAAGGTCTAACACACATTCCAACTTCAAACAAGATAACTCATTCTTACCCTTGAACCTTTCATTTCTAGCATAACATGTGAATAAACTTTCTTTTCGTTTCAAACATGTACATAACATTTATCTTCTTTTCGTTTCCACCCTTTTAACTTGCTTTCATTGATAACCTTCTTGGTTTTGCTTCTTGTTTATTTAAACATGCTTTAAGAACTAACCTGGCCATAAGGTAATGCTAGCATGGCCTTGGGCCATGTTGCTGTTTAAAATCTTAAACGAAAGAAACAGGGGGAATGAAGTATGAAACAAAGCTTTAGGCTTCCACAGTAACTTCCAGGTCCAAACGCAAGAGGCAGCCAGAAGAACGCCCACACTAATTCCAGGCCCAGACGAAAGGCACGCCTACACTAAATCCAGCCCCCAGTTGAAGGAGGCAGAAAGGCAGAATCGAAGGCTGCATCTCATGCCTCAGGTTAAGCCCAAATTGAAGGGCATGACCTCACTGATTCCAGGCCCAAATCGAAGGAAGCCAAGAAGTACAAATCGAAGAGTGTGGCTGCCTGAATCGAAAGAGCCCCTTTTTCCTTCTTTATTTTATTTTTCGCCTTTATATTTTCTTGTTATTAAATATGGTTGTAATAGTGTAGGATTTTTTTTTTTGCATTTTTATTACTTTTGTACAATTGCTAGCAAGATAGATATGTATGATAAGATAAAATCAACAAGTAGACAACCCCTATTTAAAGACTAAATGCATGCAAATCAAACACACCATTCACACATGCACCCTTAAGGTAATCTCACTTGTTGCCTCGGAAAAATAGTCATGTCCCTCTAATATGGGGTTTTTAGAAAAGACCCTCGATAAAAGATCGTAGTCCCTCGATGACCCTCGATGTTGCCTTTAGTAAACTATCTAGTCCCTAAAACGACATTGCTAAAACTTCCCATAGGTTGCCTTCTATGACTATGCAAATGTCCCACGCCCGTCCCATTACATACAACGATGGGGCTTGTTACCAAATCAATTTTAAGATAGCAACATCTAAAGGAGGAGGAAAAGAACTTTATACCTTTTGAGTTGGTAAGAGGCTCCTAGTTGCTCGCTTGCTCACAACAAAATCATTTTTATACACCCACACTTTCATTTTGAAACATTTTCAAAAGATAAAACACTTTGAACGTGTTCTTATAGAAACGAGAACCATTACAAAGACGTTTTTCAAAATACTTTCAAAACCCACACCACAAGCACATTTTCAAACAAAAGCAAGTGATCTAGCAAGCAACCAAGAGCCCGTAGATAACTACAGATGAAAAGGGTGCTAATACCTTCCCTTTTCATAACCTACCCCCCGAACTCAAGAGATAATCTCGAAATGTCTTTCCTGTTCTTTTTAACCTTTCCTTTTGGACAAAAGAAAAGTCGATAGCGACTCTTGCTATCTGCAACAATTGCGATCAAACGCAAAACACCAAAGTCAGTTCTCCCACTGTGTTACAGAATGCAAGAGGGAACATCAATAGTGATCCAATTTTGGACTATGACTCCATGTGTCACCTAGTTCAACACCTTTTGCTCTGTTCCGCCTTCCAGAATAACATTGATCCTAGGAACAGTTGGATGAAGATAACCTCCGCTATAAAAGATGCCTTGATATTTGCCCAAAGCAGACTTCAGCTTCATAACCTCACCTTTATTACTCTTCACATAGAATCCCAAACCAGATCTATCTTTATTCACAGGTGGATCAACTATCTTCCCCTACACCTTACTAGGGCCATTACGCACTACCTGTTGAGCTTCCTTAAATGAAGCTATATAATTCTCATTTTCCCTTACATTATCAATGGATAAGGCTTGGAACTGAGTTCCAACAACAACTTCATTTGCTTCCACAACACTAAAAGAGGATAGATGAGATATTAACAATGCTTGTTCTCCATTTATAATGACCGCCTTTCTTTCACGAACAAACTTCAACTTTTGGTGCAAAGTTGAAGTGACAGCTCCTGCCTCGTGGATCCACGGTCGTCCCAATAAACAGCTGTATGCGGGAACAATATCCATAACTTAGAAAGTAATCTAAAATAAGTGTGGGCCTATGTGAATAGGAAAATCTACTTCCCCGATGACAGACTTCCTCGATCCATCAAAAGCTTTCACAATTATGCCACTCGAGCGCATGGGAGTTCCTTGGTACTTCAACTTTATGAGTCTGCTCCTCGATATGACACTTAAAGCAAACCCATTGTGAATCAACACATTAGACAATGAATCATTCTTATAATTTATGGAGATATAGAGAGCCAAGTTATGATTCCTTCCTTCATCGGGCAATTTGTCATCATAGAAAATCAGGTTATTAGAAGATGTAATATTCCCGACAACACTATTGAATTGGTCCAAAGGCATATCACTTTCCATGAAAGCTTGACCCAATACTCTCATCAAATATTCCCTGTGGGAAGAAGAGTTCATTAGCAAGGCTAGAATATATATCTTTGATGGAGTCTGCAACAATTGATCTACGATCCTGTAGTCGCTCATCTTGATGATCTTTAATATATCATCCACATATTTTTCTAGAGTAGCACCGCTAGATTCCCCTGCTACTTTCTTAGGTTCAGTATTTTCAACAACCCTTTTATCAGTATTAACATTCCCTCCAATGAAAGGTGCGAAAACACGGCCACTGCGGGTCACCCGGCTGGCTTCAGGAATACTCTTGACATCAGACAAATGTTGGATGGGGACTTCCACACCATCCTCCAAGATTGTAGCATTTTATTTATATGGCACAATTTTGTCTGATTCGTAAGGAACATGACCCGGTAAGCAAATTACCACTGGAGCAACAACTGGCTTGCTATGGTATTCAATCTCTATAGGGGAGGGAACACTAAAACAAGGCACAATAACATTCACCCCTTATTCATAATACTTAGACATCACAGAATCATTGTTGGAGATCATATCTTCATCTGAGGAAAAGAACTCATCTGCAGAAACATACTCATCATCTGACACAATCTCGGCCAAGCAGTCTTCAATCATGTTAATTACATTGTAATAATCTCTATTGCCCAAAATTTTGATAGTACCATTGTCCAATAACAACTGAACACCCTTTCTCACAATGGAACAACCACGAGAATCTCTGCAGAAAATCTGGCAAGACCCATAATGGTGTTTTTCTTGACCATCCATGTGACAAAAGGTAGCGTGTAACTATATCAAATCATCATTCATATGATTCACGTGAAACATCCGGAATTCTCTAGGACATCCAAAGACCATATTCATATCTTCTTTGTACTCTGCCCTTGGCCTAATTATATGAATGAGGCCTTCATCCATCATTTCCTGAAGATCAACTTTTATCTTATCACATCCCTGAATATCTATACTGCAAATACCACAACCAGCGTGGTTGTGTGTATAGTAGATGAATTCACAAAGCTCAGCATGCATCTTCACCAGATCCCCTCTAACCAGGTTGATATCAAAAATCCGGAAGTCTCTAGGACAACCAACCCCCTTATTTATAGCATTTTATCCTCCATGTTTTGGAAAAGGATTATCTTTCACTTTAGGGCCAACATCTTTAAAGGATAGGAGGCCAAATCTCACCATCTTTTGTACTTCGGATTTCAAAGGATAACATTTTTCAATGTTGTTCCCTAGGGATCCTTGATGAAAAGCACACGTCTGGTCAGCCTTATAATACCAAGGTAGAGGGGAAGGTATAGCAGGGGGGCCTGGTTTGAACCAACTTCTTCTGAATCAAAGTCGGGAAAAACTTTGCATAGCTCATCAGAGTGGAGTCAAAATTTGCTGTCTTCTGATTTTTCCCTTGATTTCCCTGAGGAGATGGTCTTTGATAGGCAACAGTGGTTGGAGCTACATTGATAACTAGAGTCACAGAAGCAACCTGTTGCTGGTATCGATGATGTATTCTAGGTGGCCTAATCTTCCTTTTCCCAATAACAACATTCATTTCACTTTCTTTCTTTCGAGAGAACCCATATGATGACTTTTTCTTCCCTTCATCCTTTGTCAAGTGCCCTTCTCTGACAGCCTCTTCTAAACGAACACCCATGTTTACCATTTCGGTGAAATCACTCGGTGCACTGGCGACCATCCTTTCATAATAAAATGGTCCAAGGGTCTTCAGGAAGACCTTGGTCATTTCTTGTTCTCCCATAGGTGGCACTACCTGGGCAGCTATCTCGCGCCAACACTGTGCATATTCTTTGAACGACTCCTTGTCTCTCTGAGCCATTATTATTAACTGGTAATGGTCAGGTGCCATGAACATATTATACTTATACTGCTTGATAAAGGCTTCTCCCAAATCATTAAAGGTATAGATACTACTACTGTCCAAAGTCATATACCACTTCAGAGCAACGCTAGTTAAACTATCTTGGAAGAAATGAATAAGCAAATGTTGATCATCAGTATGAGTAGACATTTTCCTGATATACATTGTAACAACCCGAGCCTTCAGCATTCCCGACACTATTACCTCACAATCTTCTCTACCCCCCTCACTAGTAGAGTTTTTGCCTTTCGTGGGAATCGAACCCTGTACCCTGGGGTTCAAGTACATGATCAACACATTCCAACTACCAATTGAGCTAGTAGTTCAATTGATAGTGGGAATGCATTGAGCATGTACTTGAACCCCAGGGTACAAGGTTCGATTCCCACGAAAGGAAAAAACTCTACTAGTGAGGGGGGTAGAGAAGATCGTGAGGTAATAGTGTCGGGAACGCTGAAGGCTCGGGATGTTACATACATCACGAGGTGGTCACGAGGACAAGAGTTATCCTTGTACCTCTCAAATTCCAGCACTTTAAACTTTGCTGGAACCTTTACATTGGGAACTAAGCAGAGTTCACTAACATTCTGTCCAAACAATTCTTTTCCTCGAAGGGCCTTCATTTCCTTCTGCATCTCATTGAACTGGTCTTGAAAGTCATCCAACCGGTCATAGAAACCCATAATTTCACTCGATGGAGGAACAAGATGATAAACTTCATCATTAATAAATGGCATAGCATTCACCGAAGGAGGTGCATCATAATGGATCTCATTTCTAGCAGCATGAGTAACATGCACCATAGGAGGTGCAGGAGTAGCAGCAGCTTAAACAACTAGAGCGACTTGAGCATCAAGATTATACCCTTCTGGCATGAAATTTTCTGGCATCCCCCACGGGTAACCCTGAGGCATACAATTATGTGCATCAGTAACTGGAGTAACAAAAACCAGAACTGACGGTCCTTCAGAATCAATCATGGTTTGTTGTGGCTGAGCAAAAGGAGGAACAAGTGGTGGCTGATTTTAAGCAGCCACCAATGATTCCATCAAAGCAGTCAGATTGGCCATACTGGCCTTCAAAGCAGTAACTTCTTCGTGCAGCTCACAATTCTCTTGTTCAAGATTCTCCATTTTCTTCCTGGAATTAACCCGAGTATTATTCCGGTGAGATAGCTTGCTGAACAAAGTAGAGAAACTCAGTAAGACACCTGGGTATGAATATAAATGCAAGAAATATGTACAAGATGATGCATGATATGCAATTCACATGATTTATTTTATTACTATTAATATTTCAAGGGACTCCAAGAATGATTGACAATTTGCAAATACTAAAGTACTAACACATTTTGAAATACTGAAAATCTCATTATAATCTTCAAAATGGATTACAACTTTTTAGTACAAGTTTCAACAATCCCAAGTACAAGAGAATATAGAATCTAACATCCTAAGAAGGAAAAGAGGATGAAGATCACTCCATACGCTGACGCTTTCTTGTGAGTCTTGCAATCTGAGCCTTCAACTGCTTGTTCTCTTTGGCATACCTGTCGGTGACTTCTTTCCGGTCACCAGAGTCAGGAAGTGAGTAGCTAATTCCTGATTGAACTCTAGAGGAAAATAAATCCTCTTGCCTCTCCATCATCTCTACAACACGACTCTCAATAATCTCGATCAGGTCATCCTTCTCTTTTAAATATGCTCGGTAGGACATCTCTAAAGTATGACACTTGTTCTTCCAAGCCTCCTTCTCCTGATGCATCCTAACTAGGGCCAGCTGAAGCTTTTCCATGTCATCTAAAAAGGGAGGAGTAGTCTTCACAAACATATCAAGTAAAGGTTCCTCACGGGAATAATGCATCTTCAACTGGATTTCCCTTGCCTGTACCCACCAGAGATAAGGCTCTAAAGAAAAAACTCCTCTATGTTCTCAAGTCCTTTCTACTCTTCCTGTGAATATGGCGCCAAGCCTTTAAAATCTCATCTTTAGCTTCCTTATGATCCTCTCCTTCTTTAAGAAAGAAACCATTAAGATGAATACTATTTGACTTATCTTTCATCAGATATCCAAAAGAAACTCAGAGCAGATCCAGAATAAACAACCACAAAGCTCTCAGAAAAAAGCTCTCAGATAAGCAAAAAAAAGTACACAGAAAACTCAGAGAAAAGATTGAGAAACTCACCATAAAAATTCTCAGACCTCTACACTCTCCCAATTCAAGCTGAAAAACTTACTCCAATCCTCTTCAACCTGCAACATCTTCATCACCATTCTTTGAGTCTTCAGACCACATAACCTTCATCGATCTCTTACTGCTCAACAACTTTCATTATTAATAACCTTCATCAACTGCCATATTCATCTTTCGATTTGAACTCTCTGCAACAGATCGAACATCCTCATTCTTCACTTATCATCAACGATTCTGCATTCGATCTCATCAACAACTGCTTCAACAACCGAATCGTAAGTCGCAATGGAAATGCAAGAAGAAGTAGTAGAATAATTGCTAATCAGAAGGACGAGGAAGATGTTTCGGAATCAGAAGCGGAATCACTATTACCTTTTAGAATTCAGTTCGATGAAGGGGGACAAAACTAAATCAGAGGTGAGATTTGAGATTTAAGAGAATCAAAGCTGAAGGTTATGATACAGTTAGTTGTTAATTGTTTGTTAGTTTGTTTAATAAGTCCTAGTATTTAGGAGGACCTATTCTTTAGGAGTTTAGTTAGTGTTTTGATTATTTCCACTACATTATAGGGCTGTTAGATGCAGTTTCTATTTATTCTCTCAGTCGCATTGTATTGAAGATATATAGCCCCAGTTTTCTATCATTTAATAATATCTCCTTTCCAATTGCTATAACAGTTTATGAGTTTTAACAATTGGTATCAGAGCTCTGTAAAGGGTTTGGTTGTGTGAAAAGGTGTGAGTGAAACAGAAAGAGAGAGAGAGAGAGAGAGAGAGAGAGAGAGCAGAATGTCAACATCAGAGAGGTTTCTGCAACCCTCAATCCCAAAATTCGATGGCCATTACAATTTTTTAGCGATGACGATGGAGAACTTTCTGAGAAGTAAGGAGATGTGGAGTCTGGTGGAGGAAGGAATACCGGAACCAGAAATTTGGACGTCGTCAGCAAATGAGGCACAGAGGAAGATAGTGGAGGAAGACAAACTCAAAGATTTGAAGGTCAAAAACTATCTATTCCAGGAAATAGATAGACAAATTCTAGAGACAATTCTCGACAAAGGGACGTCGAAGGCAATCTGGAATTCAATGAAGCAGAAGTATCAAGGATCCACTAAGGTGAAAAGGGCTCAACTTCAGGCACTAAGAAGAGAGTTTGAACTTCTCGCCATGAAAGAAGGAGAAAAGGTAGACAATTACCTGGGTCAAACCTTGTCTATAGTAAACAAAATAAAGTCGAATGGCGAGACAATAGAGCAGAGTACAGTGGTCAGTAAGGTACTTAGATCTTTGAATCCTAAATTCAATTATGTTGTTTGTTCAATAGAGGAGTCAAATAATTTAAGTACGTTAAGCATCAATGAATTGCACGGGAGCCTGTTGGTTCAAGAACAAAGGATGCAAGGCTATCATGAGGAGGAACATCTGTTGAAAGTGGCTCATGAAGACAGAGCGGGCAGGGGAAGAGGTCGAGGCGCATTCAGAGGAGGACATGTTCGAGGTAGAGGAAGACAACCTCTAAGCAAAGAAACCATTGAGTGTTTCAAATGTCATAAGTTGGGACACTTTCAATATGAATGTCCTGATTGGGAAAAGAAAGAAAATTATGCCGAGTTAGAAGAAGAAGATGAGCTTTTGTTGATGTCATATGTAGAGCATCATGAAACAAAGAGGGACAAAGTGTGGTTCCTCAACTCAGGATGCAGTAATCACATGACCGGGAATAGAGAATGGTTCCTTGATCTGGAAGAAGAGTTTAGCCAAACAGTAAAACTCGGGAATGAAACAACAATGGCGGTGGTTGGAAAAGGAAGCATAAGAGTGGAAGTGAATGGAATAACCCAGGTGATTTCTGATGTTTACTATATTCCGGAGCTTAAAAACAATTTATTAAGCTTGGGACAACTTCAAGAGAAGGGAATAGAAATCTTGATTCAAAATGGAACTTGCAAAGTGTTTCACCCTAAGAGAGGTTTGATTATGCAAAGTGATATGAGTGGAAACAGAATGTTCTTTGTGTTATCCTCCATGGAAACAAAGAGCTCTATGTGCTTAAAGACTGAAGGAGTGGCTGAAAAAGAAGCTCACATGTGGCACTACCAGTTTGGGCACTTGAATCACAAGGGATTGAGAATGTTGTCTATCAACAAGATGGAAATTAGTTTACCTTTGCTGAAAAATCCAGAGAAGATATGCACCACATGTTTGTCTAGAAAGCAACATAGAGAACCCATACCCAAGAAAAGCTTATGCAGGGCATCAAAACCGCTTCAGCTAATCCATTCAGATATATGTGGTCCTATCACGCCAACTTCTAGCAGCAACAAGAGGTACTTTTAAGTTTTATCAATGACTTTACTCGTAAAACTTGGGTCTATTTATTGCATGAAAAATCAGAAGCTTTTGTCACATTCAAAAACTTCAAGGCTTGTGTTGAAAAGGAGACGGGCGCATACATAATATGTTTGAGGACAGACAGGGGTGGTGAGTTCAACTCAAATGAGTTTGAAGAATTTTGTCAATCATAAGGCATCAGTAGGAAATTGACAGTAGCCTATACCCCCCCAGCAGAACGACATTTCCTAGAGGAAGAACATGACAATTATAAATGATGTCTGATCCATGCTAAGTGAGAAAAAAGTTCCCAAAACCTTCTGGCCGGATGTTGTGCGATGGTGTGTGCATATTCACAATCGATGTCCAATAGCAGCAGTTCAGAATACAACACCGTAAGAGGCATGGAGTGGTAAGAAACCAATGGTGGAGTATTTTCGAATCTTCGGTTTTGTAGCACATGTCCATGTGCCAGATAAAAAAAGGAGCAAGTTGGATGATAAGAGCAAAAAATGTATTTTTTTTAGGTGTCAGTGAAGAATCAAAAGCTTGGAGATTATGTGATTCGGTTTCAAAGAAAATCATCATCAACAGAGATGTAATTTTTGAAGAAGAAGAAAGCTGGGATTGGGGCAGAACAAACAAGGAGATCAAGGGGGATATATTAGAATATGGTGATGGTATCATTGAAGATGAAAGTGATGGTAAGATTGAAGAAGAAAATGGTGAAACAAGAAATTCAAACAGCAACTCAAATGAAGAAAATCCAAGTACACCTGAAGTGCTTGACACAACTGGAGAATCAATTGAAGGGATGGGAGCACGAGAACAACAAGCACCAGGTTGGATGGAAGCTTAAGAAACAGGGGAAGGACTTTCAGAGGAAGAGAATCTCAATGTAATGCTGGCAGTCACTGATCCTGTTACATTTGAAGAAGCAAATAAAATAAAGAAATGGGGGGAGGCAATGTCAGCAGAAATTGAGGCCATAGAAAAGAATCATACTTGGGAGCTTACAGTATTGCCTAAAGGAGTCAAGCCTATCGGAGTTAAGTGGGTGTTCAATACTAAGTGTAATGAAGTTGGAGAAATAGAGAAATTCAAAGCAATATTGGTTGCGAAAGGGTATGCACAACGTCATGGAATAGATTACAATGAAGTATTTTCTCCGGTGGCGAGGCTTGACACCATTCGTGTGATACTTTCAATGGTTGCTCAGTTCAGTTGGGAGGTCTTTCAACTCGATGTAAAGAGTGCCTTTCTTAATGGTGAACTCAAGGAGGAAGTGTTTGTGCAACAGCCAGAGGGATTCATTAAAAAGGGAGAAGAAGAGAAAGTCTACAAGTTGAGGAGAGCACTTTACATACTAAAACAGGAACTGCGAGCATGGTATAGCAGAATTGAAGTCTACTTTGTGCATGAAGGGTTTGAAAGATGTCCAAATGAGCACACCTTGTTCACCAAGATAAAAGGAGGTAAAATTTTGATAGTTAGCCTATATGTTGATGATTTGATTTTTACTGGGAATGATAGAAGCATGTGTGACGAGTTTAAAGCTTCAATGATGTCAGAATTTGATATGTCTGATTTTGGAAAAATGAAATATTTCTTGGGGATAGAAGTCAAACAGTGTTCGAATGGAATATTCATATGCCAGAGAAGGTATGCATGGGAAGTATTAGCAAGGTTTGGTATGGAAAATAGCAATGCAGTCAAGAACCCAATAGTTCCAGGTGCAAAGTTGTACAAAGATGAGGATGGAGTTGGAGTTGATGAAACTCTATACAAGCAAATGGTTGGAAGCCTTATGTATTTGACTGCGACTAGGCCTGACTTAATGTATGGTGTTAGCTTGATAAGCAAGTTCATGACAAGTCCTACTATGTTACATTGGCTCGCAGCAAAGAGAATTCTGAGGTACTTAAAAGGTATAACAGATTATGGAATTTTCTACAAAAAGGGGGATAGCAGCTTGAAACTTTTGGCATTTACGGATAGTGATTATGCTAGTGACTTGGATGATCGAAGAAGTACATCTGGATTCGTATTTATGTTGAGAGTTGGAGTTGTTTCGTTGTCATCAAAGAAATAACTGGTGGTTGCTCTGTCTACTACAGAGGCAAAATATATAGCTACGACGATGTGCGGTTGTCAGTGCGTTTGGCTCAGGAGGATATTGGAGAAACATGGAATTGAAGAGAAGACTAGTATGGTGTTCATGTGTGATAACAGCTCCACGATACAGTTATCGAAGAATCCAGTGTTTCATGGCAAGAGTAAGCACATTGATGTAAGATTTCACTTCCTTAGAGACTTGGTGAATGATGGAGTCATTAAACTGAGCTACTGCAACACTCAATAACAAATTGCCAACATTATGACAAAGCCACTGAAATTAAAGAAGTTTGAGAAGCTTCGTAGAATGCTTGGAGTGACTGAAGTTACAGTAGAAAGCTAAGATGCATTAGTTTAAGGGAGGGAATGATAGAGTTAGTTGTTAATCGTTTGTCAGTTTGTTTAATAAGTCCTAGTATTTAGGAGAACCTATTCTTTAGGAGTTTAGTTAGTGTTTTGATTATTTCCACTGCATTATAAGGCTGTTAGATGCAGTTGCTATTTATTCTCTCAGTCAAGTTGTATTGAAGATATATAGCCTCAGTTTGCTATCATTTAATAATATCTCCTTTCCAATTGCTATAACAATTTCTGAGTTTTAACAGGTTGAGGGGCTGAAATGGAACGAAGATGAGAATCAAAACTGAGACGATTTTGAAGGAGAAGAGTGAGACAAGGCTGAACGGCTGAGGCCTTGACGATGATGAATCGTCGATGTTCATCAGAAGAGAGATTCATCGTGTGGTGAATGTACGGAGAAGAAGAGACGAGGAACAACGTGTTTGCGGCGGAGCAGAATGTTGTTGTTCGCCAAAGAAGGTGAGAAGCCGGCCGCGGCTGCATTGATAAGAGGAGAAAGATTGTTCTGTTTTCATGAGAAAGCTTAAGCATCATAACTTGAATCCTAGCTTCAAAAAATAACGACGTTGTTCCCTCACTATTTCAATTTTCATTTTTTTAATTATTATTATTTTGTTAATCAATTAAATGAAAATATAGGTTGAGTAGACACTGGATCATATGGTGGTGTTGTTTGGGCCTGGATCACTAATTCCATTCCCTCCTTAGGTCCATAGTGCCATATTTTTGAATCCTGGGAGGATTGTCGGAAATGGTAATAATTGACACATCTTTACACACAATTCTTGTAGAGGGAATCTTCTCAAAGAGGATCTCCCGGTCATTAATCAGACGCTGAATGCCTATTTTCAGTAACAAACAACCATTAGTAAGAGACGCACAATGGTAGCAATATTTACCACAACCTGGAAATAAACCGGCTTGTAAGAGATTCTCCTTAACCACTGGAAGAGGAGTAGCTAGCTCATCAATAGAAGAACACAAACATGTCACCATCAACAACATTGATACCTTGGTCGTGCTTGGGCATGGGTGCAGTTATCAGATTAGGAGTCTCAGGAGGGTCAAATTCAATCTCCTTTGCATCAATAAGATCCTGAACTTTATTCTTCAGAGCCCAACAATCATTTGTGTCATGCCCTGGACTGTTGGAGTGGTAGGCACACCGAGCATTTGGATTATAACGGGGAGATGTAATGTTTGGGTTTTGAGGAGGCTCCCTCAGAGTGACCAAGATAGCCTTCATTAGATGTTGCAATACCTGAGATAAGGTCATGTTGAGTCTGGTGAATTATCTTCTAGGCGCATCATGTCTACGCTGATTGTTTTGTCATTGAGTTGATGCAGGGTTGGAGATCATTACAGCTCCTACCGTCGGACGACGTTCAGCTTTACCCTGATTTCTTTGGCCATAGGCAACACTAACTTCCTTCTTCCCACTAAAAGGCTTCTTCACAGTACTCGAAGATGCAACCCCTTGAATTTTTCCACTATTGATGCCAGCTTCTACTTGTTCTCCCATCAATATCATCTCGGTGAATCCATCTGAAGAACTTCTGATCAAATAGTTGAAAAATGGGCCTAACAAAGTACCCAAGAACATATCTACCAGATCTCTATCAGACAGGAGGCTGGATTCTTCCTGCAAGATCTCTCCACTTTTAGGCATAATCTTTGAAACCCTCACTAGAACCCATAGACATGATTTGAAGTTGCGTACGGGTTGGAGCGGGGTCAGCATTATATTGGTACTGCTTGTAAAAAGCAACAACCAAATCTTCCCAATTGCAAATGTTGGTTCCTTCTAGTTGATAAACCATTCCAACCGCGTCCTTGACAAACTCTCTTGGAAGAAATAAACCCATAAATTCTTGTCAGTTGTGTGGGGTTCGATCTTCCTGACATAAGACCTTAAATGAAGTTTGGGACAGGAAACACTTCCATACTTTGAAATGCATGAACTTTGAATTTTTGCGGGATGACTGCCCCTGAGACCAGTCCTAACTCTTAAAAATCCAGACCAAGTACCCTCTGAATCTCCATAGCATTGGGATGATCCTCCAGTTGTTTATAATTGTTGTCAGTAGGAGGATATTGTTCTTCAGCATAATCTGCTTCCTCTTCATCAGTCCCTGGGCTGTTATCTTCTCCTTTTGTCTTCTTATTGTCCTCTTCCTGATTATCCCCCTCATTTGATGGAGTTGCGAATTCTAGAGCTCGCTTGGATGATCCTCTAAACCTTCTTCCCATATTCAAGACGCCATCCGATTTCTTTGCCTTCTTTGTCTTCTCTTTGACAATGAGAGCTTTCAGATAATCTTGTCCCTTAGCCAGAGCCAGGAACATTTGTTGGAATTGAACGTTCTGTGCTTGAAGATCCTTAACTGTTTGTTCGAGAGCCATTTCTTTTTGCTGAAATAACCAACGAAAAGATAAGAAACCTGTCTTGAAATACCTGTTAATGTAATGATATGCATGACATGTTTATGCGATGTTTTCAAGGACTTCGGGAAATTTAAATTTGCGAACCAGAATGAAATAAAGATTTTTATTAGTAGGATTCAAATTACAACTGCCTTTTAGGCTTACAATTGAAAATAAAAAAACTCTTAAAATCTAAAAATCAGGTTTCCCATGGGTGTTTCCTCTTTGTGCCGAGGTAGACATTGAGACTTTTTTCTTCGTGAAGTTGCTTCGTGAGCTCCAACACTTTCTTCTCATTGGTGTAGAATTGATCTCTAAAGGTATCCCGTTCTTCTTTCAGCTGAATCCAGGACCTCTGCAAATCTTCAAGATCAGTGGGCATGTCAAGATAGAGAACTGTATAAGGAACATATTGTTCAGTGACAGGCTCCACAATCACTGGCAAGATGGCTATATATGGCATCATAAGGTTTTGGGCACGAGCTCGTATCCTTTTGAGATAAGGATCCATAGGAATGGAATTCTTATGCCCCAGCGTCTTTCTATCAACCTTATTTACCATGCCCCAAGCTCGTATGAACCTTCGACGATACCCTTGAACATCATCCTCGTAGCTGAACATAATGCCTTGGATAAGCATATCATGGGGACCATCCCTTCGAGCATAACCAAACTGTCGTAGAGCTAGAGAAGGATTATAAGTGATACCTCCCCTAATGCCAAGGAGTGTTACATTAGGGAATTCCCCACATCGCTCGATGATAGAGACATCTCCCATAAACCGGGAGCACCAAAGAATATCCGAGTGAGAAAGTGACATTATCCTTTGCGACCAACCCAAACTTTATTTGTTCTTCAATACTGATTGTGGAAGGTGCGAACTAAACCACCTAGACAGCAATGGTACATAACACATCAGAACCCCTCTTCTTTTCATGGTACGAGTATGAAGGGAATGCAAGATATCCCCGAGCAAAGTAGGCACAGGGTTACGAGAGAGGAAGATCTTGACAATATTCACATCTATGAGTAAGTCCTGATTAGGAAACAGTACTAACCCATAGATTAAAAGAGTCAGGACTTATTCGAAAGCTTGGAAATCCAAATCATCCTAAATCAACTGAGCCTTTTCTAATAGGAACTTGACTAGGAAACCCTTGACTCCGCTTCTTGTTTCCCAATTGGATATAACGTCAAACCGTTTCAGATGCAAGGCTGCTGTAATAACCTCTTACTTTGAAGCTTCCTCCAAACCGGTGAGAGGCATCTGATCAAGAATAGGTACACTCAATAATTAAGAGAACTCTTCCATGGTGGGTACCAACTGATAATCAGGAAATGTGAAGCAATGGTGTTCCGGGTCAAAGAACTGAAAGAGTACACCCATCATCTTCTCATCAAAGCTTGAGGTAACCAGGTTGAGAATTCGACCATATTTCTTTGTGAACGAGGAAGTCTCAGGAACCCTTGATACTAGCTTTTTGATTTAGAGAGGTATTCTCACAAACTGATTCAGATGGTGTTTCTACGAACGAAAGCCATGATCTGTAGAACAGAACAAAGATAAATTCCCTTGGTCCTTTAAATGGTTAGTGAAATGAAAATGGATGTTATAATGCATGATGTTATGTTTGAACAATTTAATCACACACAAGTCCTTAGGTTTAGGCTTGCATGATGTTTACAGGTAAATACCCTCTTGAAGTTTAGTTGGTTCAACCTGTCCTAGAAAAGTAATCGGGTTCTAAGGAGTCTCAATATCACTGATCTTTCTTTATCAGACATTGTTTCAGCTCAAGCGATCTTTTCTCGCGACTGAAATATCCCGAAATTCCGATCTCAATGAGTGTAGTATTGAGTATCAACCAACCCTCAACTTTATACCTAGGTCTGCTATCTCACTACTTTTCTAATGGCCAAGTCTGCTCAACTAAGGTTCTAAGGCCAGTTAGTGCTTTATGAAACCACACATCGGCCTTATATTCTCCTAGATTTAACACAAGGGATACCGGTACCAACAAATGTGTCGCACTAACGTAACCATCTATTTAACCATATCGGTCTATGCCGTACAGTCTCCACGATCTATTGTTGCTTACTTAAACGTGCCCCAGATTCGAGTATAAGATCTTTAATAGTAACCCCAACAAACCTTTAAAATAAAGCATACAAAACACATAAGGAAAGAAAATTTAAAATGATATAGCTCTAAGGTAACCCTAATTTTAATATATTCCCAGCAGAGTCTCCAGTTCTGTAATACGGTGGGAGAACTGGCTGTAATACTAGTTTTGCGTTTGTATTTAAAAATGTTGCGGTAAGCAAGAGTCGCCACCAACTTTTCTTTTATAGAACAAAGGAAAGGGTGAAAAGAACAGAAAAAGACCTTTCAAGATTATTCATGAGTAAGGGGGTAGATTATGGAAAGGGAAGATGTTAGCATCCTTTCCATCCGTAGTTATCTACAGACTCTTAGATGCTAGCTCATTTGAGAATACCTTGTGTTTTGTGTGTTTGAAAAAAGTATTTTGAAAAGACGCTTTAGTGTGGTGAACTTTGTAATGTATCTCATATTGTTGAGAATGTATACAAAGTGTTTTGAAAATGTTTTTGGAAAGAGTTTTGTGTATGTGAAAAATTGTTTTTGAGCAAGCATCTAAGAAGTATCTAATTTACTTGAAAGAGTTTGTTCTTTTCCTCTTTTCCTTTAGATAGTGTTATCCTACTATTAGTGAGTAGTTAGCCCCATCGTTGGATGTTTGAGGGACAATCGAAGGGACATCGTTACAGTCCCAAAGGCAACTAGGCAAGATATTTTAGTAACCACCCTAGGGTTTTAAGATCATACCGAGGTAACACGGAGAGGGTCATTTTTTAGATCTTTCAACCGGAGGATAGCCACTAAAATCTCTCACATTTCGAGAGATATGATTGTTTTATTCCGAAGGTAACCAAAGTGGGATTACCCTAGAGGTGCGCATGTGAAAGTGCATTTGTTTTAGTTATTTATCTTTGTGTTAGGTTGCTAACGTCTTGTTTCAAATTTCTTACCATGCAATCCTATTACCATACATCTAAACAATTAATATATGTACAGGAATTTAAAGTGAGGAATTTTAAAACCTAACTATTACATGGCTTCGGGAGAGGGAAAATTATAAGTCCAAAAAAAAAATAGGGAAATTAAAAAGTAGTAAATGTCCTAGTTATTCTATTACAACCTATAAGCAGATACATTAATAAAAAATAATAATGCAGGAAGTAAAATGAACGCGCGAGGGTTAAAAGAATGTTCGAAACCATAAGAAAGGTCTAAGTAATTTAAGAATTTTTTTTATTGTTTTTGTTTTATTTTAAGAAAAATGTTTAAATAATAAAAAAATTAACTAAACTAGATCTAATATTAAAGAAAAATATTAATTATTAATGAGAATTAGAATTAATAAAAAGAAAACTAATTCTATATTTTTTGTATTTAAAAAAAAAGAATTGAAATTAATTAAATCCTAAATTCTAATTGATTTTATAATTACGGAAATAAGTCAAAGTAACTAACTAATTGACTCATGAAAATTAAATTTAATAAAAAAAACTAAATCTAAATTTTTGGTGATTTTCTGATTTTACGATTTTTTTATGATTTTTTTTTTGTCATAAAAAGAAAAAGGAATTAATTAAAAAAAAGAAAATAAATAAGACAAAGGATAATATTGGCCATGTTGCCACAAGCAATTAGGGGGTGAGAATCTGAAAACGTCCCAAGCCCAATAAATTAGAGCCCAGGTATTTGCACAGGATCCTGTACATCCATGGCCCTTGAAGGATGTATGGTGAGAACGCGCCTTTGAGTCTTTAGATCTGAATTTAGTTTGGCCTGAAAGTCCCTGCATTTTGAATTACGAAGCTCAAAATTTATTGAGCTCTAACAATGGCATCCTGTGATTTAATCATTTAAACTCACATGTGATACATTAAACATGCTCTAATTATTGCCATAAACATATATGCATGCGTTAGATTTAACAATATATATTAACAGATCAAATCCAAGGAAACTATACCAAACCGATGATGATCGTAGTGATTGTTCTGAACATGAAGGGACTCAGTTATGAGTTGAATTCGATTCCTGGATGCCTCATAGAGGTGATTCAATCACTTGTTTGGATTGATGGGGCTTTGAAATGCATATACAACTTTGCAGTAGTTTGAGATTATTTTTTTGAAAATTTTGTAGAGCTTTTGTTAGGCAATTGGAGAGATTTTTGAAGAGGGATTTCGTGCCGTTTTGCTTATGATTTTGTTTTGTATTTATAGAGGGATTAAATGGTGAGTAAACATGGCAAGAATCCACACATAATGGCCCCCTTTCAAAGCAATATCAAACATATTAAAATACTTCCAAAATTGTGAAAAACTTGCCCTTCTTGAGATGCAATGAACCTGGTCTTTTTCCTCATGGCTTACACGAATTCTAAGGCCCAATATCAACCCAAATCATCAGCTCATGTGTCCATACTTTTTATTTATTATTTTATCAATTTATTTTGTGCTTATTTGAATAAAAACAATAAATATGAATAAAATAGAGAAAAATTCAAAGCAAGGTGAGATTTAATTTAGGGGTCCTTTAGTAAGTCATAAACATATTTGAATCCCACAAAATTGGTCTATGAACTTAAAAATGCATTTTTGCTCAAAGTTGACTTTTTTGCATTTTCACCAATTTACCTAATATGTACTAGTCATAACTTGCTCAATTTTTATATTTTGGAGATGATCTTGGACTTTTTGGAAATATCGAAATGTCCCTTACAATCTCTATTTTGACCATTTTTGCATTTGGAGGATTTATCTTGATCTAACTTGTCTCGACAAAAAATGCCTTTTTGTTGACTTTCAAAAAGACCTGTAATGTATTGGCTCATATCTTTCCAATGATGCATTTTTTTAAATTGAGGACAAAAGAAAAGTTGTAGGGAATTGAATTTTATTAACAATGAACTTTGGTTGGGGCAAAATGGTCGAAGCATGTGGAAGTTATGCTTAGTCAAAGTTCAGTTGACTTTTCCTATGAAACCCTAATTTTATACTTTTGGATTCTTGATGATTTAAGAGCATTCCTTGTGGAATCATGATCAAACCTTGATAAAATGATGAATATCACTTCAAAATAATGATGTTGACCAACAATCTTGAATTTTGGCTGTATATTGACCATAATTGACTTTTTTTACCAATATAGTTGATTTTCATACATTTGAGCCATTGAGTGAACAAACTTGTGATGCAAGGCATGAAACTTGGCATGTATATTCTTGAGGACATATTAGGAAACATGGAAATCACTTGAGGCCTTTGAAATCTAAACTTCTTTGTGAAAAGTAAAAGCCTAGTTGGAAGTCCATTGCTTAGGAGGAGAATTTGTCTGGTCAATTCTTAGTCAACCTTGAGCATTCGGGGACCTCTATGAGTATGTCTTGAGTAAAATGGGAGGGAAAGTTTTATGGTAAAACATAGGGCTTCAAAGAATATACTAAAAATGGAGAGACTTGGCTAGCAGGGTGCAACCACCTTTAATTGATAGAGAGTTGGTAAATATGTTTATGGGAACATTGACTGGACCATTTTTTAACTTGCTAATTGGAAGTTCATCATCCGGATTCACTGAATTAATCTTGACCAGTGAGAGGGTTGAAAGTAGGATCAAAATCGGGAAGATACCCATGACCTCCACCTCAAATGCTGTGAAAAAGCCATTTATTGGTAAAAAAAACTAATGTTGTGTATGGGTCAAGAAGCCATGCTAAGAATGACCGTCATCATTTAGTAGGGGTTGTACTGATTTCCAATCCAACTCCAACTCAATGACCGTGTTAACAAAATGATCAACAAAGACCGGATGTCCAAATAAGGTAGTTTACTAAAATCAATACGCAACTATCTCAAGCTCTGCAACACCTATTGAAAGCTTATTTGGTGACCTTGTGAGATCCCCCTTCCAACCCTAATACGACTTCTCCAAAATACAACCCCAATGCCAAATGCGCTTACCACTCGAACAGTCCAGGACATGATACCAATGATTATTGGTCTCTATAGAATAAAATCCAAGACATGATTGATAACAAGACAATTGAATTCGACCCTCCACCAAATCCAAACGTAATCACCGCACCCATGCCAAATCATGATAATGGTGTCAATGCTATTGAAGATGCCTCTCTTGTTTCCTCCGTTAATGACTTGACCACTCCTTTGAAGACTGTTAAAGAGAATTTGTTGGAAGTTGGGGTATTCCCTGGTTGCCTTGAAGACTATTGCTATTGTACTGTACAAATTAATGGTTGCAAATGGCTGAAGAAAGGTGCCCAACACCCGATGGATAGCCATGAGATTCTATTTGAAAGAACTCCATCCGTGAAAAGTTTGACCGAAGTTGAATCTCAAGAATTTGAAGACATTTCCATCATTACTATCACAAGCAAACCTATTAGGATCACCTCAAAAGGTCATATTAGGATTCCCATTGAACCAATAATAGCTCCACTAATTACCACCACACTGGGGCCAGTCCCCTACTCTTCTGATAAGGCTGTGCCCTGGAATTATATGGATTGATGAAGATCAAACTGCTGACATTACGAATATTACTGGATCAAGTAAAGTTACTAGGACAAGGAGGATCTTCTCTCCATAAATTTCACTTCTGACAAACACTACTACACCCATTTGTATTACTTCTCTTAAACCTGTTGCTGATACTCGAGGAAAGGAAAAAATGACTGAGCCTTCCAGGATGGAGGCGTCCACAAAAGATATTACCATTAAAGACCCATCTACCCAAGAGATGGAGGAGATTCTAAAAATCATCAGAAAAAGTTATTACAAGATAGTGGAACAGTTGGGGCAAACACCCTCGAAGATTTATATGTTGTCTTTGTTGCTATGTTCCGAGGCGCATGCCCAAGCACTGATGAAGTTCTTGAAAAATGCAATGTCCCACAAGAAACTACGGCCAATCAATTTGAAAACTGTGTAGAAATATTGACTGCCGACAATGGTTTAGGATTCTCTAATGCAGATCTGACCCCGATGGGGAAGAATCACAATAAAGCTCTCCACGTCTCCATATAATGCAAGGGAACTACCATGGAACATGTATTAGTGGGTACTATATCTTCTCTCAATGTGTTACCTAAAGGAGCTTTGGATATACTAGACTGTGATGGACTGGTGTTGAAACCTAACAAAATTATAGTAAGGGCTTTCAATGGTTCTAAGAGGATGGTCCGTGGATTGGTTGATCTCCCTATCAAGGTTGGGTCTTAAGTCTTCAACTCAACATTCTATGTGATGGATATCCGTCCTGCTTACTCGTGCCTACTTGGAAGTCCATGGATACATGAGGCAGGCGCAGTGACTTCCACACTACATCAAAAGCTGAAGTATCCGATCAAGGGGAAAATTATCACTGTATGCAGAGAAGAAGGGTTTATGACCAGTCATCTAAATTCATTTAAGTATGCTGAAATGGATGGCGAGTTCATTGAAACTCATTGTCAAGCCTTTGAAGTGGTCTCTCCCATGGTTGTTGTTACCAAGGCCACTCCTGACATTCCCGAAGCTGCTAAAGATATACCAAGGACGGCTTCTCTCAAAGATGCCCGTGCTGTTATTGAAGAAGGAGGTTGTACCATTTGGGGACAACTTCCTAATTTCCCTTTCAAGTTATACAAATCTGGACTGGGCTTCATTTCCAAAGCTCAAAAGGAGAATCGACGTGCTCACATAGGGAAACCACCTATCCGCATTAGTAAGCATGAGATTAATGCCCTTGGAGACTCTGATGCTGATTGTGACTTTGATGATTGGATCTACCCAACTGTTGACGGAGGGCTCAACAACTGGCAGACCAAGGACTTCATCCTAATCTCCTTCAACCAAGAGTAATTGCCATTTACTATTTTTATTACTTTGAGAACTTTTTCTGTAATTTGCATTAAAACAATGACTTTAATCCATATGCCTTACCCAGGGCATAGTGGTCCATTTGTTAAGGGTTTTCCATTTTCATATGCCATACGCTTATTTTAATGAAAAACATTGCACTATTTTGCATTCAAATTTTGCGCTCTTTTCCTTTCTTTACTTTATTGCATTTTCAAAAAATAGCCATGTGACCTTACGTGCATACACACACATTTGCAGATCCATATCCACTCTGGATCTCATTGACAACGACTTTGCTATTGCCATTTATGACTTTGAAAATCAAATCTATCAAGTCGAAGACGAAGGTGATGAAGGTTGCGAAATACCGGGGGAACTCGCCAGACTTCTGTTACAAGAGGAAAAGGCCATTCAACCACACGAGGAGTCAATTGAAGTGATAAATCTAGGTACTGAGGAAGACAAGAAGGAAGTCAAGATCGATGCCAAATTGAAAGCCTATGTCAAGAGAAGATTGGTCCAAATGTTACACGACTATGTCGAATTGTTTTCTCGGTCATATAAAGATATGTCGGGGCTCGATAATGATATCGTAGTTCATCTTCTTCCAATGAAGGAAAATTATCCTCCAGTCAAGCAAAAGTTTCATCGCATGCGGCCAGACATGTCCGAGAAAATAAAAGCTGAGGTAATGAAACAGTTTGATGCAGGTTTCTTGGCAGTGGCATCATACCCTTAATGGGTGGAAAATGTTTTTCCATTACTGAAGAAAGACGGTAAAGTCCATATGTGCATAGACTAAAAGGATTTGAATAGGGCAAGCCCAAAGATGATTTCCCATTACCTCATATCAATGTCTTGGTTGACAACATGGCTTAACATAAAGTTTTCTCCTTCATAGATGGATTCTCCAGTTACAACCAAATCAATATGGCACCCGAAGACATGGATAAAACCACTTTTGTTACACAGTGGGGCACCTTCTTTATAAGGTCATGCCTTTCGGTTTGAAGAATACAGGAGCAACTTATCAACGTGCTATGGTAGCTTTATTTCATGATATGATTCATAATGAAGTAGAAGTCTATGTTGATGATATGATTGCAAGATCGTAAACTGGGGAAGAACACCTTGATCATCTCCACAAGCTATTTGAGAGGTTGAAGAAATACAAGTTGAGGCTGAATCCCAACAAGTCCACATTCGGAGTGAGGTCTGGAAAACTCCTAGGCTTCGTCGTCAGTGGAAAATGTATTGAAGTTGACCCTGCAAAAGTCAAAGCCATACAAGAGAAGCCAGCTCCCTGTACTGAGAAGAAGGTCAGAGGTTTGTTAGGTCGACTCAACTATATTTCCCAGTTCATATCTCACTTAACTGCTACTTGTGAGCCAATCTTCAAACTGTTGAAGAAAGATCAAGTAGTCAGATGGAACGACGATTGCCAAGTAGCTTTTGACAAGATCAAGGAGTACCTACAAGAACCTCCAATCTCGATGCCTCCAGTTTAAGGAAGACTTCTGATTATGTACTTGAATGTATTAGAGAATTCAACAGGGTGTGTATTGGGCCAACATGACGACTCTGGCCGAAAAGAGCATGCAATATACTACCTTAGCAAAAAGTTTACCGACTGTGAAACTAGATATTCACTGCTCGAGAAAACTTGCTGCTCTTTGGCATGGTCTGCTCTCCGGATAAGACAACATATGCTGACTCACACTAATTTATTGATTTCTAAGATGGATCCCATCAAGTATATCTTCGAGAATCCATCTCTCTCCGGACGAATAGCTAGATGGAAAATGATTTTAACAGAATATGATATCCAGTACACTACACAAAAAGAAATCAAAGGAAGTTCGCTGGAGGATAATTTGGCCTATCAAGCTGTTGATGACTACCAATCCATGAACTTTGAATTCCCGGATGAGAATATCATGCTGATAACTTATTGTGAAAAGCATGGACCGTATGAAGGACCTGAACAAGGATCCTGATGGACTATGGTTTTTGATGGAGCTTATAATACATTGGGTAACGAAATTGATGCTATGATCATTTCTCTCGAAGGTTTGCATACACCTTTCACTTCTAGACTTTGTTTCGACTGTACAAACAACATGGTCGAGTATGAAGGATGCATCTTAGGTCTAAAGGCTGCCATTGATCTAAGAATCAAATTCTTAAGCGTATACGGTGATTCAACCTTGGTGGTAAGTCAATTTAAAGGAGAGTGGGATACCAAGCATCCAAACTTGATCCCTTATAAAGAGCATGTGCTAACCTTGATCCCCTACTTAAAGGAGGTCACTTTTGAGCATATCCCGAGGGAAGAAAATCAGCTGGCAGATGCTTTAGAAACTATGTCGTCTATGTTAAAGGTCAATTGGGACAATGAAGCTCCCATAATTACCATAGAAAGATTTGACGAACCTGTGCATTGTTATGAGATCGACACTGATGAGGAGAAGGCTTGGTACTATGAAGTAAAGAGATATCTTGAAGCACAAGAGTATCCTGAAGGAGTTTTAGTCAGTGATAAGAAATTCTTGTGGAGGTTCTCAGCTAAATTCTTCCTAAGCAATGGCGTTTTGTACAAACACAACCATGATTCAACTCTGCTCTATTGTATGGATAAGAAGGAGGTGGAAAAGATCGTGGAGTAGATGCATGGAGGTATATTTGGAACTCATTCTAGTGGACACACTATGGCCAAGAAAATTTTGAGGGCTGGCTACTATTGGTCAACTATGGAAACTGATTGTCACCAACATTCAAGGACTTGCCATAAGTGTCAGATCTATGACAACAAGGTTCATGTGCCTCCAGTACCCTTGAACGTCATGGCTTCCCCGTGGACATTTTCTATGTGGGGAATTGACATGATTGGAGAGATCAAACCCACTACCTCTAATGGACATCGTTTCATCCTCGTCGCCATTGATTACTTCACCAAATGGGTCGAAGCTGCTTCATTTGCCTCAGTCACTAAGAATGTTGTAGCCTGATTCATCAAGCATAACCTCATCTTCCGGTACAACATCCTTTAAAGGATCATCACCGAAAACAGAACCAACCTCAACAATTCCATGATTACTGAACTCTTCATGCAAATCAAAATCAAGCACCACAATTCTTCTCCATATAAACCTAAGATGAATGGCGCAGTGGAAGCCGCCAACAAAAACATAAAGAAGATTGTGCAAAAGATGGTGGTAACCTATAAAGACCGGAATGAGATGCTTCCATTTGCTCTTCATGGCTACCGTACCTCGTCTCAAACATCAACCGGGGAAACCCCTTTCTCTTTAGTCTATGGCATGGAAGTTGTTCTGCCCGTCGAAGTTCAAATTCCTTCTCCAAGGATTATGAAAGAAGCGGGCTTAGAAGAAGATGAATGGGTTCAGATAAGATTGAATCAATTGAATTTTATTAATGAGAAGAGACTGGTGGCTATCTTTCATGGTCAAATGTATCAAAAGAGTATGATCAAGGCATTCAACAAGAAGATCAAACCTCGAGTATACCAGGCTGGTGACTTGGTAATAAAGCGCATCATTTTACCACAAGGTGATCCCAGGGGAAAATGGACTCCCACTTATGAAGGGCCATTTGTTGTCAAGAAAGTATTCTCTGGGAGAGCTATGATGCTAACCACTATGGACGGCGAATATTTCCCGCATCCTATGAATGCAGACATAGTCAAAAAATACTACGCATAAAGAATGAGCCGCTAGGTTGACATACCTAGGAAAAAATAAGGGCATCCCGACGAACCAAAAGGGTTCGGGAAAAAATTAGGGATATATACAAAAGATTATACACCCGACAAGTCAAAAACCTGAAAGGGAGGCTTGGGCAAAAAAGGGTATCCTGGTGGACTGAAAACCCGAAAGGGTGGTCCTGGAAAAAGTTAAGGATAAAAAGTGTACAACTATGTCCCGTCCGATCACTAACTGTCAGCTTTATTACCAAGGTTAAAAGTTCAAATGGTACGAGATCAATTTAATCGACTTCTTTCGACGACAAGGGATGGTGTTAGAGTACATAGGGGAAATAACGGAGTTGGAACCCAATGAGATAACTTCCACATGGCTAGAAAATTTTTGTTTTCAATTTGTGTTCTTTTCATTTTTCGATGAGTTCCTCTTACTAGGATTTCTGTCTCCCTGTACAAAAACGCGTGTTTTTAGGAAAATTATCAATACAAATATACTTTGAAGTGCAAACTTTTTATTTTCTTTTCAGTTTTGAGTGCAAAAACATCCAATGACTAAAATTGAATGAACATATGCATATGAACATGATTAACTGTTAATAAATGTATGCAGAAGAACAATAATAAGCATTTACTCAAGGATTTAGGATATCCCCACAGAGTTATTTCAATAAAATTATCCCCACAGAGTGAATTCATACATTCTCCATCCAGAGTGCCAATCAATATATCTCCTGAAATTCTCTTCCGAGTTTGGTTTTCCAAAGTTGAGAAAGAAACCCTACAAAAATTCATCCTCAGATGAATACATTTCCCCAGTAAGGTCTTTAGAATACCTTCCTCGACAGGGTTTATTTCCCAAACAGACTACAATCTCCCCAACTTGAGTTTACTTCTCAATGGAAAACACGCCTTGTCCCCAGCAGAGTTGATACTATCGCCTGAAATTTACTGCAAGACCTGGAACTCGACTAGATACCATTTAACTTCATCCTCCCTAGACAATCAAAAGTCTAATCGTCTCTTTTATCCCCAATCAGGGTATATGAGAATTAAATTCCCCAGTAGAGCAACGGATAACCAAGGTTCCTAAAACTCTACTCCCCAAATAGAAATCAACACTCCCTGTAGAGTTTCCCCAAACAGCTAACAAGAATTTCCAGCAGAAACATTCTAAACAAGGTTAAAGAGATACATAATCTTCATCTCCAGCAGTAGTCCGGGATTTAGCTTCCCAAAAACTCCCCAGAAGTTGTCAAGGATTTATTTTCAAGACAAAGATACATTTCAAATAACATTCTACATTCATACATCATGACATATGCGTACAAAATGCATATAGCACAATCTCATTTATTTTGAGAACATCTGTTGTACGGTGGAAGAACCGACTGTTATACTGGTTTTGCATTTATGTTCGCAAATGTTGCAGTAAGCGAGAGTTGCCACCGACATTTCTTTTATCCAACTAAGGAAAGGGTGAAAAGAACAGAAAAAGACATTTTCGAGAATTTTCTTAGTAAGGGGGTAGATTATGGAAAGGGAAGGTGTTAGCACCCTTTCCATCCGTAGTTTTCTACAGGCTTTTAGATCCTAGCTCATTTGAAAAATACCCTGTGCTTTGTCTTTTTGAAAAGTATTTGAAAATGCCTTAGTGCGGCAATTTGCTTTATAATAACTCTGGTATCAGTCCTCAAGAGTGTTGATAAAGCGAATCTTTTTGAAAGTGTTTTTGAAATGTTTTTGTGTAGATGAAAAAGTTTGTTTTGAGCAAGCATATAGGAACTATCTACTTACACTCGAAAAGGTTTTTTCTTTTTCCTCCTATCCTTTAGACAATTCTATCCTACTATTAGTGAGTAGGTAGCTCTATCGTTGGATGTTTGAAGGACGTTCAAAGGGACGTACAATCATAAAGGCAACATATAAAGATAATTTATCAATTTTGTTTAAGGGAATATATCATTTACCAAAAGACAACTGTAGGGTTATCGTGGGACTATGATTTTTGATTTACGGGTCTTTGCTAAAGCGTCCCCATTCTCGAGGGACATGACTGTTTTATTTCTGAAAGGTAACCAAAGTGGGGTACCTTAGAGGTGTATATGCGCAAGTGATTCGATTCAGTTCATTTATCTTTGTTATTAGGTTTGATAGCGCTTTATTTTCAGTTTTTTCATACAAGCCTAATTACTAGAAGTTAAGATTTTGTGAAAATTTAAAGTGCGGGAATCGTAAATCATACGCTATTACAATGCTCTTGGGGAGGGGTATATTTACATGTCCAAAAATGGGAAAAATAAAGAAAGCGATAAAGTAAATGCCCTAGTTAATTATCTATTACATACTGTCAAGAGATACATAAATATAAAAAAACAGAAAGGAAATATTGAACACGCGCGAAATGGAGAAGAACGTCTAAAATCCTAAGAAATTGCTAAGTAAAAGAAAATCTTTTTGGTTTTTGTTTATTTTAAGAAAATAATTAAATTTAATTAATGAGAAAGACTAAGTTTAATCCTAATTAATTAAATAAATAAAATAAAAGTAATTCTATTTTTTTTTTTGCTAAGAAAATATTTGAATAAAAAAAATCTATGTCTAATTGATTTTAAATTAATAAAAGCAAGTCAAAATAATTAAGTTAATTAATCTATAAAATTAAAAATTAATTTAAGAAAACCTAAGTCTATTATTATTTTTCTGATTTTATATTATTAAAAAATGATTTTTTGAAATTAATAAACAAATAAATAATAAAATAAATAAATGAAAAAAATAAAAAAATGGGCCTGATTGTCAAAGCAGAAAAGAGGTGTATGAATTGAACAAATAGATCCATGCCCATTTCACCAATGCTGGATTACGTGAGGAGAGATTTTGGGGGCACATGGTAGTCTACAGATGAGGGCGTTGGATCTGGCCATGCTAACATCTGGCAGCACAGACCTAAAGATGCATGGTGAGTATATTTGGCTTGAACACATCAGATCTGTAAACGAAATATTAGAAAAAATGAAAATGCCTGACTGGGGATTCTAACCCCAATCCTCTCTCCAACACGCGCGTTTTTTTCACCATTTGAGCTAGCAGTTCAATCGAAATAAATGAAACCAACACTGGATCCTGCAAATTTGTTAGTTTCAACATCTATCGAAAATCTATCCTAATTGAACTCGTCCCTTAAGCTCAAATATGGGGTTGTTTCGATCTGTGACGGTCTGTACCTTGAGTTTTGAAAGTAATCTATTTCGAAGGCCCCTAGCATTGGTATCCTAACATCTGGACGCTGCAACTTACATATATCATATTAAATCATTCACAAACAACAAGAATAACATGAATATGCAATCCAATGAGTTTACGTTAT